>CM021104.1:378115788-378715788 GCA_007115665.2 Sequoiadendron giganteum
GTTTTCTTTGAGTTTGCATGTTGTTTTTCATTGTGTTCTTTCTTTTGTTTGTTGTTCTTGTTTTGTGTTTACGTTTCATGATTTATAGTGAGTTAGGGCACTGTCGCTTTCACATTTGGTCATGATCATTTCATGTTGGGTTAAGGTTTTTAATGCCTAGATTTAGTTAGGGTTTTTCATAGTGAGATAGATTAAATTCATGTTTTTACAGTGAGTTAGGGTTAGTTGAATCCTATTTTTACTTAGGGTTTTTGTCGTGAATTCAATCGGGTAAATTAGGAAGGGTTAAATCCGTGCCCTAATTTTTATATCACATGTTCTAGATTAGGGTTCCATGTGTTTTTTGTGATCACATTTAAAAGATTAAAATATGATGCCCTAAAATTTAGTCACCCCTGGTCATATGGGGATGGTTCTATCGAGTCCCAGGTTAGCCCCATGTTGTTTTGAAAATTGCCTAGTTTGAAACCATGAAGTTCTGCATTAAATTGATGAAGTCGTTTATGAAATCATGGTCAACCTGGGCGGAGGCGGAAACAAAATCGATTTTGAACTAAAATTATGTTTTCCAAAAGGTTCCAAGTTCATTTTCATCCTGTCTCCGACTCTGCTTATAGTGAGAAGCCTTCCTTGAAAATAGCGATAATCTAGATAGAAGTGGAATCAGATTGAAATAAGAATATGAAATAAAAAAACTAAGGGAAACCAAGTTCGTTTCCATTCTAATTCTATTTCCGGTCACCTTTCCATTTCCGTCTATGAGCTCACTTCTTGTTAGTAGAAGTTACCATTCCAATTTTGACTTTGATCCCGACAGTGTGTTAAAAGAAACTGTTTAGAATATATGTTTATGCCTGGTTTTGTCTCTGATGTATACATGAAAGGTATAGTTTTAAAGCATGTTTTATGATGATATTCAAAGATCTAATTAGAGGTTTTTGTGGTAGGGAAGTTATAAAATATTAGGAACATTAGGAGAAGATGCTCAAAGGAACCGGCCTGCAGGGACATCAAAGGCAACACCTAAGACAAAGAAATTCTATGAGCTTTCAAATATTCAATTTTTTGGTTTCTTACAGTTTTGCTTCACATTCTTATATTTTCAGGATTAGGGATTCTTCTTTCCAGATTATAGTAGGTGGAGCCAATTGTGGTTAGAATTGAAAGGGATTAGAAATAAATATAAAAATACTCTCAATACTGAACAAAGAATTAAATCTTGCATTACAATGCATCAATGTATGTTGACAAATATTATTTTTATACAAAATTTTTTACAAATAAGGTAGTAAGATATGGTCCTCTAGGTTGAGATTCTTGTTAATAACACAACTTGATTTATGAGTGATAAAAGATAATAAAATTCAAGATCTCACCTTTGTACGATCATCACTGCTAAAATTGTCAAGTTCATTCAACAACTCTATTATAGTGCATTGAACTTCTCTATCAGGTCACTTACTTCACTACAAATAGAACCTTATAACTGTAGAGAATTTAAAAAATAACATATAAATATTTTAACTTGATTTTACCACTTCCAACTATCCATATATCTATACTGGTAGCTTGCAATCTACCAAATATGATATTCACACTACTCTAATTTTATCGAAAAACCAATATCTAAATATTGGATCCTAATAAAATGATCTAACTTTTGAAAATAAAATCACAAATCTAGATTTGCTCCATATCACAATAAGTCTTGGCATCCTTATGGCCAAGGATGCTTATCCAAGAATATCCCCACCTTATTTTATCCTTTTTAGGCAATCTTTTTGCTTAATTTTTCTCAAGAAATATAATATTTCGATGGATTTTTTTATATTTTGTTTCCTTAAAATAGACTTGTGTTTTCTTCTCTTTCTATTAGAACATCCTTATGTTTATTCTCACCGAACCTCCTAGAAAAGGAACATATTTTATTCTTAACATGTTGCCTAGAAATAATATTTTCCCCTCTTCTTTCCTTACATAAGGGGTCAGTGCATGGATCTGTGACACAATTTTGACTCTTAAAATGCCACTTTTTTTTTTTCTTCTGAAATCAACAAAATCTAATTTGCGTGAGAAAATGAAGATATTTACACTCAAAATTTCAAGATGCAGCAAGAACAAAAGTTGAAGTGCCCTGAGTCTAGTTTCTAAGCTACTAGTTTTTTTTTAAAATTAATGAAGATTAAGGGTCTCAAAAAGGGGAGGGGCAAAACAAGTTTTGTTTTTATAAAAAAACATAGCATAGCACCCGAGGGCTCCCTCCTTTTTGATTAAATATTTTTTAGAATTTCAAAAATCCCAATAGTGAGAAATTAACTAACACCATGAAGTTTATCCTCGTTCTTTCAGATAATTTTTCAATGAATATATAGTATTTTATGAATTTTCAAAGTGGACACATCCTAAAAAGATGACATTTGAGCGTGCTCCCCCCTAATTTTTTTGAAAACTAATCAAAAGTTGATTTTTTTCATCATGTGTAGCATGGAGTCTAGTTTCAAAAAATGTAATTTATTTCACATTTCGATGAACGAGTAAAAATCTATCCTAAAACTAGCACATGTTGGTTTTTGACAAAAAAACAGAGGCATTTACAAAAGGAGCCATGGATCAAAACCTTAACTAAGTCGAAATGATAAAAGAATTATATATTTAGATAGCTAAGAGAGAGGTTAACACTATCATAGTTTTTTTATATACTTACATTGAAAGACGTGCAAAGATACGGGGAGCATAGACAAAAATATGAGGAAATTTGGCAAATCCTACCAATTAACACTTCCAAAGCAAATTATTTGGTTAGCACCAAATTTTGTGTGTGCCAAATGTGATGTGTCATTTAGCGAGCACCAAATTACCTGCTTTGAACAAAACTTGAATTTCCCCTCTTTGGTCGATAACTTTGATAATGCTTAGAGTGCACAGTTTATGATCATAGATGGATAGTTGAGGTTTTACCTTTCATACGATCTCTAGCTTGTTACCCTAATTGATAACTCTTTATCCCTCTGAAGTCTCTCTCTCCTAGGTCTCACTCCCTCCCACGTGACCAAGACTACTCTCTCTCAATCCAATCACCTCTCTTAGGTCTCTTTCCCTCCCACATAGGTACCTAAACAAATCTATCTCACTCCAACCCCCTTTCTCACTATCTCTCTTTCTCCCCCTTTGTTCTTTTTGTCTCTCTCACTCCATCTCCCTCTCTTAGGTCGTTATATTTCTCTCTTTGTCTCTATCTCTCAAGTCTCTCCCTCCTACCCCCTCTCCCTCTCTTAGGTCTCTCACTCCCTCCCTCTATCTCTCTCCCATTCCCTATCTCTCTCACTCTCCCTCAGGTATCTCCATGACCCCCTCTCTCTCTCACACACACTCCCTCTTTCTCTCCCACTCCCTCTCTCTCACTCCCTCTATCTCTCTCCCACTCTCTCCCACTTTGTCTCTATCCCTCTCTCCCAGGTCTCTCTCTCCCACCCCCTTTCCCCCTCTCTCTCTCAAGTATCTCCATTCTACCCCCTCTCCCTCTCTCTCTTTGTCAAGTCCCTCTCCCTCTCACAGTCACTCTCTCTATCTCTCTTCCACTCCCTCCCTCTCTCACTCCCTCTATATCTCTCCCTCTACCTCTCCATCCCTCTCAAGTATCTCCCTCCCACCACCTCTCCCTCTCTCTCACACCCTCTATCTCTCTCCCACTCTCTCTCCCTCTCCCTATCTCTCAAGTCTCTCCCTCCCACCCCCTCTCCCTCCCTCTCTCTCTCTCAAGTCTCTCCCTCCTACCCCCTCTCCCTCTATTAGGTCTCTCTTTGTCTCTCACTCACTCCCTATATCTCTCTCCCACATCCTCTCTCTCTCTCCCTCTATCTCTCTCCCATATCCTCTCTCTCTCTCTCCCTCTATCTCTCTCCCTCTCTGTTAGGCATCTCCCTCCCACCCCCTGCCACTCTCTCTCCCTCCCTCTCTCTCCCATATAATCTCTCTCTCTCTCTCTCTCTCTCCCTCTCTCTTAGGCATCTCCCTCCCACCGCCTCCCACTCTCTCTCCCTCCCCCTCCCACTCTCTCTCCCTCCCTCTCTCTCAGGTATCTCTCCTCACCCCCTCTCTCTCTATCTCTCTCACTCTATCCATCTCTCTCTAATCTCTTTATCTTGAGTACTTCCTCTCCCTCTCACCTCCTCTCCACATCTTAAGTATCTCTCTCTCACTCCTTGTATCTCTCCCATCCCTCTCTCTCCTACTTTCTTAGGTCTCTCCTTCCACCCCCTCTCTCCCACTTTGTATCCCTCTCCTTCTCTCTCAGGTGTCTCCCTCCCAACCTCCCTCCCTCTCCCTCTCTCTATTTTTCAAGTCTCCCCCTCTCACAGTCACTCCCTCCATCTCTCTTCCACTCCCTCCCTCTCTCACTCCCTCCATCTCTCTCCCTCTCCCTCTCCCTCCCACCACCTCTCCCTCTCTCTCTCTCTCAAGTAGAGGGTTTAGGGTTTAGGGATTAAGGGTTAAGGGCAGAGGCTTTAGAGTTTAGGGATTATGATTTATGGTTTAAGAGTAGATGGTGTAGGGTTGAGAGAGAGGGGGGGTAGAGGGTAGAGGGTAGAGGGTAGAGGGTAGAGGGTTTAGGGGTTTAGGTTTTAGGGTTTAAGGGTTTAAGGGTTAAGGGTATACAATATACGATTTAAGGGTAGAGGGTTTAAGGGTTTAGGGTAGATGGTAGAGGGTTTAAGGGTTAAGGGTACAGGGTACATGGTTTAGGGTTTAGGGTTTACAGTTTAAGGGTTGAGGGTTGAGGGTTGAGGGTTGAGGGTTGAGGGTTTAAGTGTTGAGAGTTGAGGGATTAGCGTAGAGATTTTAGTTGGGTTTGAAAGGGTTTAAGGGTTGAGAGTAGAGGGTATTGGGTATAAGGGTTGAGGGTAGAGGGTATTGGGTTTAAGGGTTTAGGGTAGATGGTAGAGGGTTTAAGGGTTAAGGGTACAAGGTACATGGTTTAGGGTTTAGGGTTTACAGTTTAAGGGTTGAGGGTTGAGGGTTGAGGGTTTAAGGGTTGAGGGATTAAGTGTTGAGAGTTGAGGGATTAGCGTAGAGATTTTAGTTGGGTTTGAAAGGGTTTAAGGGTTGAGAGTAGAGGGTATTGGGTTTAAGGGTTGAGGGTAGAGGGTATTGGGTTTAAGGTTTGAGGGTAGATAGTTTAAGGGTTTAGGGTTTAACTTGGTTGAGGGTTGAGGGTAGAGGGTAGAGGGTTTAGGGTTTAGGGTTTATAGTTTAAGGGTAGAGGGTTTAACCTGGTTAAGGGTTGAGGGTTGAGCTTTGAGGGTTGAGGGTTTAGGGTTTAAGTGTTGAGGGTTGAGGGTTGAGGGTAGAGGGTTTAGGGTTTAGGGTTTACTAATTAGGGTTAAGGATAGAGGGTTTAGGGTTTAGGGATTACAATTTACAGTTTAAGGGTAGATGGTGTAGGGTTGAGAGAGAGGGGGTTGTTGAGGGTAGAGGGCAGAGGGCTAAGGGTAGAGGGTAGAGGGTTTTGGGGTTTAGGGTTTAGGGTTTAATGGTTAAGGGTATAGGGTTTGTGGTTTAAGGGTAGAGGGTTTAATATTTTAGGGTAGAGGGTAGAGGGTTTAAGGGTTAAGGGTATAGGGTACAGAGTTTAGGGTTTACAATTTAAGGGTTGAGGGTTGAGGGTTGAGGGTTGATCGTTTACAAATTAAGGGTTAAGGGTAGATGGCTTAGGGTTTAGGGATTACGATTTATGGTTTAAGGGTAGATGGCGTAGGGTTGAGAGAGAGAGGGTAGAGTGTAGAGGGTAGAGGGTAGAGGGTTTAGGGTTTAGGGTTTAAGGGTTAAAGGTATAGGGTTTAGGGTTTAAGGGTTTAGGGTAGATGGTAGAGGGTTTATGGGTTAAGAGTATAGGGTACATGGTTTAGGGTTTAGGTTTTATAGTTGAGGGTTGAGGGTTTAGGGTTTAGGGTTTAAGGGTTGAGGGTAGAGGGATTAGTGTAGAGAGTTTAGTTGGGTTTAAAAGGGTTTAAGGGTTTAGGGTAGAGGGTATTGGGTTTAAGGGTAGAGGGTAGATAGTTTAAGGGTTTAGGGTTTAACTTGGTTAAGGGTTTAGGGTTGAGGGTTTAAGGGTTTAAGGGTTTAAGGGTAGAGGGTAGAGGGTTTAGGGTTTATAGTTTAAGGGTTGAGAGTTTAAGGGTTTAGGGTTTAACCTGGTTAAGGGTAGAGGGTTGAGGGTTGATGGTTGATGGTTTAGGGTTTAAGGGTTTAAGGGTTGAGGGTTGAGGGTTGAGGGTTGAGGGTAGAGGGTAGAGGGTTAAGGGTTTAGGGTTTATGGATTAAGGGTTAAGGGTAGAGAGTTTGAGGTTTAGGGATTACAATTTATGGTTTAAGTGTAGATGGTGTAGGGTTGAGAGAGAGAGAGGGGGGGGTGTTAAGGGTAGAGGGTAGAGGGTAGAGGGTTTAGGGTTTAAGGGTTAAGGGTATAGGGTATACGGTTTAAGGGTGTAGGGTAGATGGTAGAGGGTTTAAGGGTTAAGGGTATAGGGTACATGGTTTATGGTTTACAGTTTGAGGGTTGAGAGATTAGTATAGAGAGTTTAGTTGGGTTTAAAAGGGTTTAAGGGTAGAGGGTAGATAGTTTAAGGGTTTAGGGTTTAACCTGGTTAAGGGTTGAGGGTTGAGGGTTCTATGGTTTAAGCATTTAGGGTTGAGTGTAGAGGGTAGAGGGTTTAGGGTAGAGGTTTTAGGGCTTAAGGGTTGAGGGTAGAGGGTAGAGGGTTTACAAATAAGGGTTTAGGGTTTACAAATAAGGGTTTAGGGTTTACAAATTAAGGTTTAAGGGTTTAGGTTTTAGGGTTTAGGGATAATGATTTATGGTTTAAGGGTAGGTGGTGTAGGGTTGAGAGAGAGAGGGGGGTGTTGAGGGTAGAGGGTAGCGGGGTTTAGGGTTTAAGGGTAGAGGGTTTAAGGGTTTAGGGTAGATGGTAGATGGTTAAAGGGTTAAGGGTATAGGGTTTAGGGTTAAGGGTTTAGGGATTAAGGTTTAAGGGTAGATGGTGTAGGGTTGAGAGAGAGAGGGGGGTGTTGAGGGTAGAGGGTAGATGGTTAAGGGTAGAGGGTAGACGGTTTAGGGGTTTAGGGTTGAAGGGTAGAGGGTTTAAGGGTTTAGGGTAGATGGTTAAAGGCTTAAGGGTATAGGGTTTATGGATTAAGGGTTAAGGGTATATGGTTTAGGGTTTAGGGATTACGATTTATTCTTTAAGGGTAGATGGTGTAGGGTTGAGAGAGAGAGGAGGGTGTTGAGGGTAGAGGGTAGATGGTTAAGGGTAGAGGGTAGATGGTTAAGGGTAGAGGGTAGAGGGTTTAGGGGTTTAGGATTTAAGGGTATAGGGTTTAAGGGTTTAGGGTAGATGGTCGAGGGTTTAAGGGTTAAGGGTTTAGGGATTAAGGGTTAGGGTAGAGGGTTTAAGGGTTTAGGGTAGATGGTAGAGGGTTTAAGGGTTAAGGGTACAAGGTATAGGGTTTAGGGTTTATAGTTTAAGGGTTGAGGGTTGAGGGTTTAAGGGTTGAGGGATTAAGGGTTGAGGGTTGAGGTATTAGTGTAGAGAGTTTAGTTAGGTTTAAAAGGGTTTAAGGGTTGAGGGTAGAGGGTAGATAGTTTAAGGGTTTATGGTTTAACCTAGTTAAGGTTTGAGGGTTGAGGGTTGAGGGTTGAGGGTTGAGGGTAGATAGTTTAAGGTTTTAGGGTTTAAGAGTTTATGGTTTAACCTAGTTAAGGGTTGAGGGTTGAGGGATTAAGGTTTGAGGGTTCAAAGTTTATGGTTTAAGGGTAGAGGTTAGAGTGTTAAGGGTATAGGGTAGAGGGTAGAGGGTTTAGGGTTTAGGGTTTAAGGGTTTAAATGTTTAGGATTCAAGGGTTGAAGGGTTTAGGGTTTAGGGTTCAAGATTTATAGTTTAAGGGTAGAGGGTAGAGGGTTAAGGGTAGAGAGTAGAGGGTTTAGGGGTTTAGGGTTTAGGGTTTAAGGTTTAATCATTTAGGGTTTAAGGGTTGAGGGATTTATCTCTCTCTCTCTCTCTTTGTATTTGTGTTTCCCTATCTCTCTCTCTCTCTCCCTCTCTCTCTCTCTCACTCCCTCTATCTCTCTCCCACTCCATCTCTCTCTCTCTGGCCTCTCCCTCCCACCCCCTCTACCTCTCTCACTCTCTCAAGTATCTTCATCCTAACCCCTCTCCCTCTCTCTCTTTGTCAAGTCTCCCCATCCTACCCCCTCTCCCTCTCATAGTCACTCCTTATATCTCTCTTCCACTCCCTCCCTTTCTCTCTTTGTCAAGTCTCCCTATCCTACCCCCTCTCCCTCTCACAGTCACTCTCTATATCTCTCTTCCACTCCCTCCCTCTATCACTCCCTCTATCTCTCTCCCTCTCCCTCTCTCTCTCAAGTATATATCCTTCCCACCACCTCTCCCTCTCTCTCAAGTCCCTTTGTCTCTCACGCCCTCTATCTCTCTCCCACTCTCTCTCCCTCTCCCTCTCTCTCTCATCCCTCTATGTCCCACTCCCTCTCTCTCTCCCCCTCTCTCAGGTAGGAGGGAGAAACTTGAGAGAGAGTGAGAGGGAGTGAGAGAAAGAAAGAGGGTTGATTGTTGAGTGTTGAGTGTTTAAGGGTTGAGGGATTAGGTTTGAGGGTAGAGGGTATTGGGTTGAGGGTAGAGGGTTTGAGGGTTAAGGGTTTGAGGGTTAAGGGTTGAGGGTTTAGGGTTGAGTTTTTAAGGGTTGAGGGTATAGGGTTGAGGGATTACAGTAGAGAGGGAGGAATGGATGGAGGGAGAGATGGAGGGAGAAGTGGGATGAGAGAAGGAGATAAGAGGAGGGAGAGACAAAGATAGATGAGGGTTGATGATCAATTGTTTGGGTTAGAGGGTTGATGATTGAGGGCATAGGGTTGAGGGTAGACAGTTTAAGGGGTTAGGATTTAAGGGTTTAGGGTTTAGATCATATAGGATTTATAGTTTAAGGGTTTAGGGTTTAACTTGGTTAAGGGTTGAGGGTTTAGGGTTTAGGTTTTTAGGGTTTAAGGGTTGAGGGTTGAGGGTTGAGGGTAGAGGGTTTAGGGTTTAGGGTTTAGGGATTATGATTTATGATTTAAGGGTAGATAGTGTAGGGTTGAGAGAGTGGGTGGGTTGAGGGTAAAGGGTAGAGGGTTAAGGGTAGATAGTAGATGGTTTAGGGTTTAAGGGTTTAAGGGTTAATGGTATATGGTTTACAGTTTAAGGGTCCCACTCCCTCTCTTAGGTCTTCTCACCCACCATAACTGAATAAATATTTCCCTCTCAAGTCTCTCTCTCTTAGGTCTCCCTCCCTCCCATGCTACCTAGACTAATATGTGTCACTCCAATGCCCTCTCTCACAATCCCTCTTTGTCAGGTCTCACTTACCTCCCACCCTACCTAGAAAAATATATTTCATTCCAAACCCCTCCCACACTCCATCTCTCTCTCTCCCCCTTTGTATTTTTGTATCTCTCAAGTCTCATCCCTCCCAACACCTCTCTCGTTGTCAGGTATTTCCCCCCATCGTAACTAGATAACTCTATCCCTCTCAAGTCTCTTTTTCTCTAAGGTTTCAATTGCTACCACACTACCTAGACTAATCTCTCTCACTCCTATCACCTCTCTCTCTATCTCAAGTGTCACTCCCTTTGTCTTTATGGAAGGTGAAGATTTAAAATCAACACATTTGGCGCTCGCCAAATTTGATGAGCACCAAATGTGTTTTACCTTGAAACGGTAAAATAGGGGTTGACCCCATGATTCAGGCCCACAAGCTTCTGTATTTGTATGGTTCGGCGCTTTATCCAATTTAGAAACACCTTTTTTTATGCAGTTGACTTCATGTTGTACCAATATATGCTTGATCCATCACTGTTTTAGCACCAATTTGCATGGTAGACAATGTAGAAGAAGAAATTTTGATGTTTTTGCATCATTTTACATTATCCGAGGCAATATATTCATTTTGGTAATATTGAAATGTTTATATTTAGTATATATGTTTGTTTTTGACAACATAAACTAAATTTATTTAATGATTTTATTAATCATAACAATTGGAAATAGAATTCAACATTGAATTAGATGGGATTGCATAAAAAAGTTTAATTTTTATGAGTTTGAAGAAGAAAAAAATGAAAACTATGACATTTAATTAACACAAATTTACTTATGAATTCTATTTGCATTGCTTATAGGAGTTTATTTCCACCATGGCTAGTGGAATTCACTCTATTTCATTTTAGGTAGATGTTTATATTGAGTTTTTTTGTTTCGTTTTCACAATTTTTTGACCATTCATTTGATGATTTTATTAATCTTCATTGTTACACATAGAATTGAACATTAAAAATAAGATGGATGTCTACATGTAAAAGTTTAACTTTTAGGAGCTTCAAGATATAAAATGGAAAACATGACATAATAGATTCAAATTTATTATTAGTGATGGTTGTGGGAAATTTTTTATTTTCAACTAATTTGGAAAACCTAATAGCTTTCATCAATGTTAATGCAAGTTTCCATTAATTTTTGTGTTCCATAAAAAATTCACCATCATCACATGTTCTTAGATAAATTAAAGTGAGTTGACATAGTTGTTAATGCAAGTCTCCATTCATTCATACCATTTACCTTTCTAATAAATAAAAAAAGGGAAAATTTTGTGCAATTGAGAATGCTTATTGTCTTTCTAAGTTACCTCATTGCCAAATAAATAGTGAATAATCATAAGATATAGCATCACAAACCCTTCTTTGAATTCATCTTCTTCATGGCTTCGTTGACAATCACAATGTGGTTTTGAGAACAATAAACACGAGGTTCTCTAGTTTTCATTTAGGTGGAAACAAATTATACCCTAGGTTTGTGATGCAGATCAGGGAGTCAAAACCTTCAACAATCACAATTAGATTAGTTTCAAACAATATTCAATCTCTAAAACCTCAATTCAATGCTCAACTGACCAATTCACATTCACTTCCTTGTAGCATTCACAATAGAGAAAAATTTTCATATCTTATCATATCTTAGCCATTGTAACCCTCTCTAATGCATCTAAACACTAAACCCTTTATTTAGGCCTTTCTATTCTTAAAACAAGGAGGGTTTATTGAAAATCAACATTCCAGGCCTCTAGTGCAGGAGCACCTTGTAAGCTCAATTTTTTCAAAAAGTTCATCTTTAGTGAGCATGGTAAAATGATAGGATTTTAGTTAATTTTGAGTATTTTTTGTTCAATTAGGTAAATTAGACCATTTTATAATATATTTGGAGCTAAGGGAGTTCAGTTGTGTCATAGCTTGCAATTTGGCAAAATGTGGTCAAAAAAGTTGCTAAAAGATGCAAAAGTTGCAGAGTTAGGTGCATGCAAGGTTAGGTAAGAAAAATTTTAGTTCTAGGTGTTATTTTATGTTGTTATGAGTCTATAAATGTGAGGAGAACATAGAGGAAGAGGTGAGAGTATGGAAAAAATAAAGAAGATCAAGAAGTATTCCATGTTTTTAGTGTAAAATTCTGAGTTTTGACTAGTAAATCTATGTTTCAGACCATTGTATGGCCCCGCACAAGTGGTTCATGGTCTAAAATCTATGGGAAACATTTAGGGAATGTATTATATTTCATTTGTAGTTTTTTTGATTGAATTTCATGGAGGTTTGTGAGTTTTATGATCATTTTGGTGCTAATAGGTATGAAACCCTATTTTGGGGTTTTGAACACTAAAGAATGCATGTATGAAATTTTCCTTTGGTGAATACCTCTAGAACTTAGTGAAATTAAGGCCAATTTTTTTTTTCCATGTTCAATAAGGATTCAAGAGTTGAATATTTGATGGAAGTGTTTTGTGAGTTGTTGTCCTAGTTGATTTCTTGTGTCTTGACCAAAAATTGAGGTTTCAAGTAATGGTTTGAGGAAATAACAATGCTAAAGGTTTAGAGTAAATTTTAAGAGACTATGAAGGATATTTTTAAAGTTTTCCAAGTATTGGTTGGGTGTAGGGTGTTGATGAATTCTGGGTTTCAATGAACCCCTAGGGGAAACCTAGTTTGAAATAGGTTAGAGTGAGGGTTTGCAGGTTGGTACCCTATTGAACATTCTAGTCCCTAAAATAGGTGGAATATGAGGTTTGAAAACCTAAATAAATATTCTCCATGGAGATAAAGAGATTTGAAGGTGTTTAAAGGAGTGTCTCTTTGTAAGAGTGGCCTTATTGGCCAAGTTTCTTAAGTGAAATAGGGCTAGTTTGACATATTTTCTCCAAAATATTTTATATTAGTTTTGAGATATGTTTTAGGCCATGGAAAAGGGTATCTAAAAATGATGTTATAGTATTCATAAGTTACCTAGTTCATTATATATGAGTGACTGTCCTATGAGGAATGATTACTAGTTTGTAAGTGGTTAAGGAGTGAGTGATACAAAAAGGTGTTTCTTGTTAAGTTAAGTGATCAAGTTGTGTTTGGTTTATTATTTTATTATTGTTAGAAACCTTAATAGGCTCATGCAAATGCCTTATAACTTAGTGTGGATTGGATTTATTAGAAGCATGTTTCCTTTGATGAAACTTTGAAAGAGTGTGTGTAAGTCTATTAAGAGCCTTCCTCTAAATATCTGAACAAGTTCATTGTGGGTCCCTACATGTATTGCATCAAACTCTAGCTACTTTTCCAACTCTTCAATTACACTCAAAATCCCTACTCTAATATCTAACCCTACATACATCTAAGTCCATCATATGAAAAATGTTGTCTAGCATAGACATGTTTGATAATTCCAAACAACTCGCTACCTTCTTTCATTAAATGCTTTGGTGTGTTTCATGTTTAATGCAATGTAATCAACGATATCAGTATTTTCATAAAATGCATTACTTACTTTTGTTCTATGTGTGTTTTTGAACATGTATCATTCAACATCATGTCGAGGAAATGAATGAATCCTCTAACACCAAAAGAATGCACAGTTAAAAATGCAAGGAGAAGAGAATTAAAAAATGTAGCTCATGAAGCAAAGGAATTGCAGCCCATACAACCAAAAATTCCTATGCAATCTAAGAGAGATGTCAAAATGGAAAAAAAAGGCACGAATGAGGAAAGTTCATGGAAGGATATGAATGGATACTGAAGTTGGGGGCACATCACCAACCATAGGTGAATCTAAATACACATCTCCAGTTGAAGACACATCGGCAACAACATGTGGTTTTCCAAGTACATCAGAAATCACATCTCCAATTGAAGACACACCATCAACAACATTGTGTTTTGAAAGTACATCAACAAACATATCTCTATTTGAAGGCACTCCATAAACTACACCTCAAGTTGGAGGTACAACATCATTTACATGTCAATCTCAAGGTATGTCATCAATTGCACCTCCGATTGAAGGTACGTGATTTATCCTTGATGTTGTTGACCTTCCTAATGTTGACACAAATTTACATTTGAGAAATCCTCCTAGAGTTTTTCATAGAAAACCTACATTTTTTATTGATATTGATTCCAATGTTTTGAAATGGATGCATAATAAGATTCCAAAATGTACATGTCAAAGATATGCATAGAGGATATGGAGCTTATTTTTTGCGAAGCTAAGTGAGGGTAGAAGATGCCAACTATTTGTTGAAATGATGAGGCAAATCAAATTTAGGCCCACCATGAAGGCTCTTGGGCTAAGATTTTTGAATGAATCAAGTGAAAATTCCATTGTAAAGAACTTGATGAGTACATACAAGAGTGTGGGTTCTACCTCACACACGAAGGATTTTTGTGCCACATGATGTGTGATGACAAAAATATTGTTAAGCAGTCAAAAAAGGAACAAGGTGAAACTTACAAAGGCAAGTAAGTCTTTGAAAATAAGTAGATCATCTCTAACGAGAGCCAAAGGAAGGTGTGAAAGAGTAGAGGATCCAAATAGCAATGAGTTATGGCCATTATCGGGTAGAGTGCCATAGTAAGATACAAGAATTGCTCAATGCTTGAGATCTTTAATAGTGAATTATTGGAAGGATAACACAAGGACCTCCCCTAATCAAAGAGATGTTGTAAGAAGGAGAATTGGTAGTAAAATATGTGAGCCACATCCAATGCATTATTTGGATACCACTCAAACCCAATTTTTTGTTGATTTTATACAGAAGTTTCTTGAAATTAAAATATGTCAAAGGTATTTTGAAATGCTAAAGCCTTTTTATGTCAAAATAAATCACACACGCACTACTTGTTGTTGTAGGGTTCATATTGATTTTTCTAACCATTATGATGTTTATCGACTTATATGTGTAGATATGCATACTAATAATGTTTTGCATGAATGTAACATAATGCCTCCACCTAAATCGTTAAGGAAATTTTTATCTTCCATTTTATGTGAAAGACAAGATGGTCATATTTCACAAGTCATGTTTGGATGGCACATGTGATCATTGTGGTGGCATGAAATTTTTTCCAATTTTCCAACACATGGCTAGTACACACACAATTGGAGACAAAATTGTGGAATTTGGAAAATATAAGACAGTGGCATACAATCTAAAAGATGGGAAAGAAGCAAAGAAGTGTGAATTGGTCAGTGATAAGATTACAATGTATCAATTTAAGGGAATTTTCCATGATCAAGTGGTCTATGAGTATGCAATACATACACACAAATCACAATGGTTAGAGTCACAATTCAAGTTATGCAAGGACACATTTCCACTTCTTCATATCATTTCAGTTGTCGACTTTGTTGAGAACTACACACTACAACCACAAAATGAGGTGCAATCACAATAACTCAACTCCATGCAAGTTACTATATTTTTGCATATAGCATTCATTCATGCAAATGATAGTACAAAGGAAAATAAGAAAGTATTGAGGGAGTATCACTTTTACATCAGTGATGATCGCACACATTCTACAGAGTTTGTGCAAGGTTGCTTTCAAATTTTCTATGCTGATCTAGCTAGCAAGGGCATATCATTTAGTCAACATATCATATGGTCAAATAATTTTGGATCACAATTTAAGAACACTAGAATGTTTTACTGGTTGAGAAGGATGCATAGGATCAGTGGTATTCAACATATGTGGAACTTCTCAGAGGTTGGGAATGGAAAGGGGGAGCATGATGGAGCAGGTGCATGTATCAAAAGAGCCCTAGCATGAGAAGAGTTAAAGTACACAGATAGTGTAAAGTTGACATATACAAGATCAATTGTCTAGTGGTGCAATGGGTCCAAGTAGTGAAGGTAATTCCTTAGTTCATAGAATTTTTCATTTAGTAGATAATACTAACATTGAAAAATATGAGGATTGTTGTACACTAATAGGATCAAGCGAGCTACACTCTTTTAGAAGCTCCAATGCAGGTACATGGACTATCCATACACAGAAGATGGCATGATTTTTTTTTGCATGTACACTTCAAGCATGGAATGATTGCAAGTCAACATAGTGGGTTGACAAATGGTCTGTAAGAATTCTAACCCCACTTGATGCTTATCAACTCTCGACAGCTCTATAAATCATGGAGATGCAACCATCCATTGACTTTGATCATGCATAATACCTACTAGAACCAAGTAATACATCTTACTTACAGGTTTTATTATGATGCACAATAAATACATCTAACAAGATGAACATATCAATGCAGGGCACATTTATGTGGTGATTGCAGATGAAGACAATGAAGAGGGTAAAAATTATTACCTATGTCATTGTATCGAGGCCAAAAATAAATTGGAGGCCCCAGTTATAGATGGAGAAAACATAGAATATCCTACAGGTTCAAAGGTTGCTACTGGAACATGGATTCAAAGGTACCCAATTAATAATGTTAGAGTTTCATGGTTTGAAGACTTCGACATGCATCAAAATATTCTTCACTACTCGAACCTTGTCGTCGCCACTAACATTCATTTGATCAAATATAGGGGCAAACCTATGAACACGAACTTGTGGAAAGAGCGTGAGTCTGACCATGAGGCAAACATGACATAATAAAGAGTAGATTAGACTTGGATGGTTCCTTGGATTGATTTTTAAGTATGCACATTGAATTTATAAATTTATGTTATTGATCATTGCTTTCTTTCAACCGTTTAAGTTTGATTGTATAAAGGTTTGCAAAATTGCATTAATGTAGATATGCAAAATGATGGTTATATGTTTCTCTCTATTGACCACCTTTAAGTTGGTATTCTGATCAATAACATGGAGGTTAATCAATTAAAAACACAAGTTCATCCAACTCAAACCAACATTTTTCCCTAACAACTCTTTTTCATCAACTCTTCACTATTTCAACCTAATTTCCTTGTATGTGTCCAAACACCAAAACTAGGGCATAACTATCGACCCTCTTAACAAAAACACAAAAAAATTAGGGTTTTAGATACCCATTACGCTCATTCAAAAAATATCTCAAATGGGCATATCACTCGTTTCGACCAACACCTTGCAATAAGGCTTTTTCACCATTTTAGACCCCCAAATAGGTCACTTTTCCAAAGGACCTATACCTTAAAAATTCATTTTCAACCAAATTTTAATTGAGCAGCACTCACTAGCCAAAAAAATCCAAAATTACACTATTAATTTGCAGAGACACGTTTCCCAAACCACCCTACCATGATACCCTCGTTTCTTGCTCTTTACATGGGGGTTTATTGAAAAAAAATCTTCCAAGGATTTCCTAACCCAACCAATACCTCCAAAACTTTATAAAAGATATAAACAAACTCAAAATGATATAATATCGTTGTTGCTCCCAAGTTTCCTATCATTTTCCCACTCAAACCACTCAAACCACTCAATTTCACCCAAATTAGGTCACTTTTTCAAAGGGACTCTACTTTAAGCTTTCCCTTTCACTCAATATTCAATTGGGAAGCCTTCTACATTTTTAAAAACCAAATAATCCACCATTTACCCTCAAATAATCATTCACCCAAGCACCGAATCACAAAACCCTCCTTTTAAGCCAAATAACCTAGGGCTTATTGAAAATCACACATCCAACCCTCACCAAAAATTTCCAATACCTCAAACAAGTCTAAATACCTTTTCCCAAACTTAGTTCATAAATAAATAATGTTGAACAACCTTTTTATACACTTTAATATCTCAAAATATCACTATTTCACTTCGAAAACATAAATGTTCACTCTAGGGTTTCATGCTCAACAGAACACTCGACCTCCCCTACACAAATTCCACATTCCCACACTAGTTTATTGATGTTGTAGAACTATTCCTCAAGTTACAATGGCCATGATAAGAGGAATGGGTAAATTTACCATATTAAATGACTTTCAAGCCTTATTTGACATCTTTACTCATTCATCCTAATTAGGCTCAACTCAGAAAATGGAGGACAATGTGCTTTGCACCATATTCCCTATTAGTGTTTTTTGTCATATGCATTTGCGACTGTCATTGATCCTTTTGTGATTGTGACTGTAGGTAATACTGAAGTTTTTCAAAGTTTAAGAAAATAAAAACATCGGTTGGTTGTGCAAGTGTTCAATGGTATGAGAAACATCAGCTGCTAGTGCATTTTTTGGTTGTCAATATTCTCTTTCTTTTTTATCTCGTAGATTTTTTGGATTCTTATATGCTACATGTTTTATGTTAATTATGTCAGTGATATATTTGAAATTTATATGTAGGATGATCAAGAGATAAGAAAGTAGTGAAGGGCCACATCACCATTGTAGGACCTTCAATCAACCTCCTTATCTAGCATGCATGAAGGTGGTAGTAGGTCTTGTCAGGTATATGATTGACATTATTTAGTTATTTCTCTTTTAATGATTTTTATGTGAGTCCATGTCTAAGATTGATAGGATTTTGTAGGTTTTTTGTGGACCAAATTCCTATGAGAGTACACAACCACAGATAGGCTACTACCCATGTGTTTCATAGGGAGTAGGGGATGTACGTGTTTTGAATAATTTTGGAATTAAAATAATTGGGCCAACTGAGGTGGATTGGAGAAAAGAAACTGGGCATAAGCTCCTTTTGTTTCTTCTTTTACAATATATTTCATGATCTAGGCTACAAATGGGAGGATTATTTCCTTGCATGTATTGCTACAAGTATTGACAAATGGGAATATTTTAAATATATTCTTCAATCACTATTGAAATATTTATCATTGACTTAGTGTATTTTTTGATATACAAAAATTATGAGAAATCAATACATGCAAATGTGTATATTCCTTAATATATACCTCAATTTAATGTGTATATTACATTTAAAATTAATTTTAATGCTTCATGGTTTACATTTAAAGTTGTCTTCAAGGAAAATCATTTGGATTTATGAGTAAGAATGAAATAATGTCTAATATAATTGTAGGAAGGCATATTTTATTGCCCCTATGTTGTCAATCCTACTGAATTGGCAAGCTAGTGAGCTCACTAGCTTGCCAATTCCAGATGGTTGAAAAGGTAGGGGCAATATATGCCTTATAGAAATTGATGCAACCTAGGTCATCTCTAACATACCTCAATTACACCTAAGACTCATTTGGAGTAACTTGCTAAAAACTTGAAAACAACGTTATCCAAGGCCTCAATTAGGTCAGATTTACAAAGAGAATGTGTTTTAAACTTTTCCTTTCACCTAAAACTTGATTGGACAGCACTCACCTACCAGAAGAAACACCTAATCCATAACTTTTAGGGCGAAATAGGCCTTGCAACACCCCAAACACTAAAGCCCTCACTTTTCACAATATACCCTAGGACTTATTGAAAAAATATGCTCCATGCCTTCTCAGACCTCAATAACAATTCAAAAAATTCGGAATAACCCTACACATTCTTAAAAGAATAAAAAAATTATTTCCCTCAAAAATTTCCCACTTTAACCCTCTCTAACCTCACTTTTTCATGTAAAAACCCCAAATGCCACCTAGGGCATCACCAAAAATCAGTATGAGCACCTCCCCTGCTCAAGAAACAATGTAAAAATGTTTATCTATCTCAAACAAGCCAATCCACTGAGTTACAACATAATGTGGTGGGTGGAAGGCTTAAAACACCATTTTAAATGCACTCAAACCCTTGAAACAAGGCTCACAGATCGACCTCCAGTAAAATTCCTATTAAATGCACAAAATTGAATGAAATTTCTTCAAACCAAGTTTTTGAAATAGTTAAATCTACTTCCCACAATTTTCCATTAAGAATTAAGCACAATCACCCTGCTAGAACCGTAGAGTACCAGTAAACTTCAAAAATTCTAGAAGAACATAGAAAATGGCATGGGAATAACAAGATTTTATTGTTTTTATTTCTAACTTGGTTTATCTAGCCTCAAATTCTAACACAAGAAGCCTTTTAAAAAATGAAAAACACAAACTACCATCCTACAACTAATGCCAACCAATTTTCAAACTCGTTATGGATGTTGGAGTACAAAATTGCACTTTTTTACATATTCTTGTTGACAACATTTTTTCTTAGTTTGCATTATTTTTCAATTTGAGCCTCCTAGAATACTAGAACATTAGAGATGGTATACCTAGACCTTATTGAATCTAAAAAACATGACCTTACACTGGAAAAAATGACATTCAACCTATCTTGACAACTTTTATCAAACTTGATAACATTTTCACTGTGATTTGCAACTTCCACATAATGGAAACATAAGACCTTAAAACTTCACCAATTACATTTGAATGCTCTTAATGGACCATATTGGAGTAAAAACACCCGAACAACCTTGACTCATTTGGAGCATGTTTGATTCTTTGGCAAGCTGAGATAGGTGTGGGAATAGGACTTTCAATAAACCCTCCCTAAATTTGCTAAATATGAAGGTTTTGTGAAAAGTGTACTCCATGAGCAGTTCCTTGGCTAAAGGTTGCAGATTTGGTGGTTTTAGAGGGTGGTTAATGACTTTCCACAATAAAATATCTAGTTTTTTGTTATCTTAGAGGTATTTTCCTATGGTGGCGAATTCTCACTTGGGGAAAAAGTTGTCAAATGCAAGTAGTTGAAAGTTGCAAAGTGGTGCAACTTTCATTCTACAACTCGTGTGACCAAACGGACAATCCCAACGCATCTGGTTGGGTAAATTTACACTAGGAATGGTCCTCTTTGGCACTAAAACACATGGAATCACTCTGAGCTATGTTCAACCGACAAAATCCCTTAAGAGTCCAAAGTGCAAAATGGCTGCGAACTTCAACATGCTCGTATTCGGACACCGTGATGATTAGAATCTTATCGTCTAAGCCTATGGGATCATGTTGGGCCCCTTTACAATAACCTCTCTTTGTTTTCTCTATTTCAGAGGCATTTTCTCATAGTGGTGAATTCTCGCTTGTGGAAAAAGTTGTCAAATACGAGTAGTTGAAAGTTGCAAAGTGGTGCAAATTTTGTTTTGCAACTCGTGTGACCAAATAGACAGTCCTGATGCGGCCGAGTGGGTACATTTACACCAAAAATGGTACTCTTTAGCACTGAAACATGCGGAATCCCTCCGAGCTACCTTCAACCGACAGAATCCCTTAAGAGTCTAAAGTGCAAAATGACTACAAACTTCAGAATACTCGTATTTGGACACTGTGATGCTTAGAAACTTCTTGTCTGAGCCTATGAGATCATGTTTGGCCCCTCTACAATAACCTCTCTCAATTTTTTCTATCTTGGAGGCGTTTTCCTGTGGTTGTGAATTATCACTTGGGGAAAAGGTTTTAAAATGCAAGTAGTTGAAAGTTGCAAAGTGGTGCAACTTTTGTTCTACAACTCATGTGACCAAATGGATTGTCCCGATGTGTCCAGGTGGGTAATTTTACACTAAGAATGGTCCTCTTTTGCACTGAAGCACGCAAAATTTCTCTGACCTATGTTCAATCGATAGAATCCCTTAAGAGTCCAAAGTGCAAAATGTCTACAAACTTTAGCATGCTCATATTCAAACACCATGATGCTTAGAAAATTGTCATATGAGCCTACAGGATTAAATTGGGCCCCTCTACAATAACCTCTCTTGGTTTTTTCTATCTCGAAGATTTTTTCCCATGGTGGAGAATTCTCACTTGGGGAAAAAGTTATCAAATGCAAGTAGTTGAAAGTTGTAAAGTGGCGCAACTTTCGTTCTGCAAATCGTGTGACCAAATGGACTATCTCGACGCATCCGGGTAGGTACTTTTAAACTAGGCATGATCCTCTTTGGCACTAAAACATGCTCTGAACTACGTTCAACCTATAGAATCCCTTAAGCGTCCAAAGTGCAAAATGGTTGTGAACTTCAACATGCTCGTATTCAGACACCGTGATGTTTAGAAACTTCTCGCTTGAGCCTATGGGATCAAGTTAGGCCTCTCTACAATAACCTCTCTCATTTTTCAATATCTCAGAGGTGTTTTCCCGTGGTGATGAATTCTCACTTGGGGAAAAAGTTATCAAATGCAAGTAGTTGAAAGTTACAAAGTGGTGCAACTTTTGTTTTGCAACTCGTGTTACCAAATAGACTAACTCGAAACATCTGGGGTGGGTAAATTTACACTATGTATGGTCCTCTTTTACACTGAAAACATGGAATTGCTCTAATCTACGTTCAATCGACAAAATCCCTTAAGAGTCCACAGTGAAAAATGGTTGTGAATTTCAGCATGCTCGTATTCAAACACCGTGATGCTTAGAAACTTCTTGTATAAGCCTATGGGATCATGTTGGGCCCCTCTACAATTACCTCTCTTGGTTTTTTCTATTTCAGAGGCATTTTCTCATGGTGGTGAATTCTCGCTTGGGGAAAAAGTTATCAAGTGCAAGTAGTTAAAAGTTGCAAAGTGGTGCAAATTTTGTTTTGCAATTCGTGTGACCAAAATAACCTTCCCAACATGTCCAGGTGGGTACTTTTATGCTAGGAATGGTCTTCTTTGGCACCGAAACACGCTTTAAGCTACGTTCAATCGACAAAATCCCTTAAGAGTCCAAAGTGTAAAATGGTTGTGAACTTCAACATGCTCCTATTCAAATGTCGTGATGCTTAGAAAATTATTATCTAAGCCTATGGGATCATGTTGGGCCCCTCTACAATAACCTCTCTCAGTTTTCACTATCTTGGAGGCATTTTCCTGTGGTGGTGAATTATCACTTGGGAATTTTTTTTTCAAATGTAAGTAGTTGAAAGTTTCAAAGTGGTGCATATTTCATTTTGCAACTCGTGTGACCAAACAGACTGTTTTGAGTCTGGGTGGATAATTTTATGTTAGGCATGGTCCTTTTTCGCATTGAAACACACAAGTAGTTGAGTGTGTAAAAATGACTTTTTATCCATTCCACCCATTATATCCTACTGTAACTCAGTGGAATGGCATAATTAGGGGTAGGGAACATATGTGCATGGTTTCTAGAGTAGGGGAGGTGAGTTGAGTGGTTTGGTGTGATTCCCTAGTTGGTAATTTGACGAGTTTTGGTGAAATTCAATGGTTTAAGAGTGGAAATGGTTGAAATCCTTTGGGGCAACAATTTGTGAGGGATTTTTAAGCATGTGCAGGTTATTTTAAGCATGTTTGATGCATTGTCAAGGTAATATGATCTATGAGAATAGGATTTTCAATAAACCCACCCTAAACTTGCTAAAAATGAGGGTTTTGTAAAAGTGGGCTTAAAAGAGCAGTTCTCAGGTTAAAGTTTGTGGATTTGGAGGTTTTGTGGTCTGGTAAATGATTGTCTATAGTTATTTGGGATGGGAAGATAGTTTGGAGTATAGTTGCTTTGAAAATTTATCCTAATTGGCCAATTAGAACAACGTAGTAGCCTTATTTAATTGGTGTTGGTCGAAAGTGACCTGGTGTGTTTTTGTGATATGTTGTTGAAGGCTTAAAAGGGTGTCTAAAAAGCTGAGTGGTTTGTTTATTGGCAGTAATCTTTGCAAGAAAAGGTGAAGAAGTTGGGTTTTCAAACCTACAAGACAAATAGTGAAGTTTGAGGAGAATCACCCTTGATAGGGTTTGGATGAACAAAGCCTTGGTGTATCAGTTGGAGTTTTGTTTAGTTGATTGAAGGCCTCCCTACTCTGCATCATGTTATTTCTTACTATTACGCTTCGATAGATTTTTTCCAAGCATCCATAGCTTGTTCAAAAGCACTTGTTTTATAATTTTTGTTTTAGCCTTAGTAGCAAGGCAATGAATTGATTGATAAAATGCTTTGGTAGACATGTATGAAAAATGTTGTAGCATAGACAAGGTAGTGAAGTGTTTGAAATAAATTCCTCAAAGAAATGTGGTCCCATGGTGATGGAATTCCATGACAAGCACATTGAGACCACATTTCTTTGAGGCATTTTTTTGAACAATTCAATGCCTTGTCTATGCTATTGCTTATTATTATGCTTTGATAGATTTTTTCCAAGAATCCATCTAGCTTGTTTGGAAGCACCCATTTTAGGATTTTAGCCATAGCACCAAGATAGTGAACTGTTTGATAAAATGCTTTGGTAAACATGTACGAAAGATGTGGTAGCATAGACAAGGCAATGAAATGTTTGAAAAAATGCCTCAAAGAAACGTGGTCTAATGGTGATGGAATGCCATGACAATCCATAGCAATTTTCTTGTCATGGTATTCCATCACCATGATACCACATTTCTTTGAAGCATTTGTTTCAATCAGTTCATTGCCTTGTCTATGTTATTTCTTGCTATTATGCTTTGCTATATTTCTTCCAAGAATCCATAGCTTGTTCAAAAGGACATGTTTTAGGGTTTTATCCATAGCAGTAAGGCAATTAACTATTTGATATAATGATTTGATAGACATGCATGAAAAATGTGGTAGCATAGAAAAGGCAGTGAACTCTTTGAAAAAATGCCTCAAAAAAATGAGGTCTCATGGTGATGGAATGCCATGACAATCAAAATAAATTTGATTGTCATGGCATTCCATCACCATGAGACCACATTTATTTGAGGCATCTTTTCAACTAGTTTATTTCCTTGTCTATGGCTTGTCATGGCATTCCATCACCACATTTATTTGATGCATTTTTTCAAACAATTCACTACCTTGTCTATGCTATTTCTTACTATTATGCTTTTGATATATTTTTTCAAAGCATCCATAGCTTGTTCGAAATCACTTTTTTTAGGATTGTAGCCATAACAACAAGGCAGTGAACTGTTTGACAAGATGCTTTGGTAGACATGTATGAAAAAGTGGTAACATAGACAAGACAATGAACTATTTGAAAAAATACCTCAAAGAGATTTTCTCTCATAGAATGCCATGATAAGAAAATGCAATTGGCAGCTACTCCTAGTTATTAGTTATGCAATGTGAAGAAATTTCATAACTACTTAGGTTGAATTTGTACAAACTATATTGTAATTGAAATTTTTTCATCTATCAACATCTAGTTATTAGTTATGCAAAGTGAAGTAATGCTTTGACTTTGAAATATGTGCAATGCAATGTAATCAATGATATGAATAGAAACTACAAAAATCCATTTTTTACAATTCATTAGTTAAAATATTTATTTTATTTGCTCTTTATATCTCTATATGCTATGGAAATACCTTTCAATTTTTTTTAAAAAAAGTTTTTATATCTTGTTCTACAACTCTTGATTTTTTCAAAAACTCTTATACTTTTGGTTTGTCAAATTTTTCCCCAAAATATTTTTGCTGCTATGCATTGGAAGCATGAAGCATACATGTGAATACACACAATATAGGTGAAGTATAGATGTGAATAAGTGAAGAATACATGTGAATAATTGAGGCACAAGTAATTGAAGCATTCCAAAAGATACAAACCACCAGGAATGAAGCTTATTTAAAAAATACGCTTTAGATGGAGCTTATTGAGATAACGATGATAATTAATTAAGCATTATATGTAAAAAAAATCCATGTCTACAATATTCAAGAATACAATTTTCATGAGACACATGATAACATCATTCAAGAATGGCAATAGAAAAATAAGATTTTCTTTAATCAAAAAGACGAAAGGCTATACAATGATATATATTGATAGAAGTATATACAATATATTCAAAAAAACTATATAGGCTTAGTACAAAGGAGTCATATAGACATAAAATTTCACGTATATATCGATAGTACAAAATGTATGTTCCAAAATGCCACATAGGAATACAAAAAACAACCCTAATACATAGTCATTTCCCTCTAGGAGAAGGAAATAGATCTCGTGTTGCCTTCAAAATTTGGCTAGATGGAGTGATTGTTGCTTCTTTTGTCTTTCAAACATGCTCTCTAGTCCTCCTCTCTTTACTGTGGATCTTCAACTGATACAATAAAAATTAAAGATGTTAATACATAGAAATTGAATTATGGAATGGTGTATAACAAAATATATAATCACTTACCGCATACATATAGTCATCATGCACATTTACAACATCACCACATCCACGATCTGGAGTGACAACCACCTATAGCAACCATCAATATAGAAATTAAACTACATAAAATTATCGTGAAAATTTTCTATAATAGACCATAAAAGAGAAAATATAATGTCAAATCTACTAATCTATTGCATACCTCTCTCAATGGATCAAAACTGGCTATTGCTATAAAAAATCCATGGTCCATCATGCCACCAACATCATCAGGGTTGTTTGATGTCAACAACTGCAAATGAAACAATATCATAGGTATTAATATAAAGACCAGGAGGGGATAATGGAACATAAGGTGAAATAAGAGAGGGTAATGGGATGGGAATAGAAGGGATTAATGGAACATAGGATGGACTAGTATAGATTGATGGGATGGGATAACAAAATATAGGGTGGACAATTAAAGGTTAATGGGTGCAATTACTAGGGAATAGTGCAACATAGGGTGAATTAGGAGGTGTCTAGGGTTTGACTATAGTACACAAAGTGCGAACTTGACCTGTGTATAGCAATAATAGAGAAGAGTTATCTAGGGTGAAACATGGATAAATATGGTATAACATAGGATGATATAAATGAACACAGGGTGGAACATAGGGGATCATGGAACATCTAGGGTGAAATAATAATGGGTACAATAATATGGGAGTAGAAGGAAATAATGACACATAGTATGGACTAGAAGATATTAGTGGGATGGGCTAGGAGGGGATATGGAAAGTAGGGTGAACTATTAAATGTTAATGGTATGGGATTAGGAAGGAATAAAGGAACAAAACATGAATTAGGAGAAGATAATGTGACATGATCAAGGAATAAAAATGCAATGTTTGTGTTTCTCATCATTTTTTAGATTTGTATATACGCAAAATTATGAAAACTAGCTAACATAGTTTTACAACACCATTAATGAATAAAGGCTACTTGAGTGTAAGTTTTTTGAGGATATGAATTATGAGGTGTGGAGGAAGAAGGTGAGCTAGGAAACTTTTTGAAATCCAAAGCATGTTATGAGACAAACATTCAAATATAAAATTCAAAGTTGTTCAAATGCAATAATAATATCTTTAATACTAGTTGCATACTTGTGGACTCATCGTCGAGAATGTATAGGGGTCTATAGGAATAGAGAATGCCTCATGAATAGTCTGACCCTGAAATTCCAGATCAAAATTATACTAATTTAGTTATTCTTAAATTTCAAAATATAATTTAATAAAAAACATTAAAATAACTTGCTAAATTTTACCCGAGTGTCAATGTTGAATGTATCATTCATAATATCATCTATGAAAGCCATCGCCTCTACAACTGATGTAGGTTGTGTAATTGCATCATGGGAACTTTGATAATCATATGTGCAAACAAAACCACAAACACCACAATGGTGGGGTGGAGCTTGGGGCCTACACATCTCCTCCACACTAGGCTCTACTAGAGAACTCGCACATTGTAAAATGGTCTGGGTGAGTGAGTCAATTGACTTCAACGTGTCCACCTCTACACCATCCTTAACAATGGAAGGAATGACGACATGCTCCACCATGGGTCTGGCCAAGGTTCTCGGTGCTAACTATGGATTACGTCATGCAACAGGTATATCATGTGTGGAGCCCCCACCTCTACCCTAAAAGTCTAAGATGTCAAAATAGTGTGGCATTTTATTGAGGACAGACTCGCAATAGATTTTCCTCAAAAAGTATTGCGGTACCTCATGGTTATTGCATGGAGGTTAGTCAAATACCATCCACCACCGCTCCCAAAAGTTATTTTTAATTAAATCATGGTGGCACCAATGGATGGGGAACCTCTTGCCTGTATGAGACAAAGGTTCATTGGTTTTTAGGTCCATAAATAGGGCACACAATTTGGCTTTGCTATTTTTATTTTTTTTGACATCTGCATATGACAAACCACTAGCATTAAATTGTCTCATCTCATGCCTCTTATTTAACCAAAAATTTATTTACTCGTTCATTTCTCCTACATGAGTTACAATTGACTTCAATGATTCAACAATCCCTCTCCTATAAGGGTAGGTTTCAATATGCTCGGTTAATCTTCCAATTAATTTTTTAATGTCTCTTTTATTGTTTTCAATTTGATTTTGAATATTTTCTTGTGTTCCTTGAGGATGCCTATGAATTGATGGAGGGGTTTTGGGTTGTTCTTGTATAGGAGGCTCTTCGTGAGGGGGTGATTGTGAATTCTCAAAGTTTCGAGGACGAGATTGATTCCTTGAGAATTAGAATAAATTTTTATTGTAAAAACCTATTTAAATTTTCATTCTAAATCAAATTTGAAATAAATATAATAAAAAGACATACCTCTTTGCATTCTTCGACCTCTCCGACGTGTTGGCGACATCCTCATGGAAAATCACAAGCTAAGGATGCAAATAATGGACGATATTTTGCGAGCACGAGTTGTAGACCTCAAATCCTCCAAGTCAAGTCGTGGGTTGAAGAGAAATGAGGGTTTGAAAGTTGTTTGTGGATTTTTATTTAAGTTTTTATGAGTTTTTTCATTTTGGCACCAAAATTGTGTCACAGATTGGTGCACTTACCCATAATATTGAGCTCATTACACCTTTTTTATAAATGAGGATAAAATAAAAATGGTACATGAGATACCAAAAAGAAGAATTTAAGAAAAGTAAGAAATAATAATAAATAAACATAAGAGGGAAGTTGTTTTTCAATGTTGTGACATAGAATTAGCTTTTCTTGAATAAAAAGAAAAAGAAAAAAAATGAATATTGCTCAAATTCCACACACAATATGCAAATCCCTTGACAATTTTACTTTAAAACATAATCCACTTTTACAATTAAGATGAATATTTTAAGAGATTACCATTGTTAGCTTGCCAAAAAATGAAAAACCCCAATACCTATCAAACCATTTGGTTCTAATTGCATCAACCTCATCTACAAAGATAATACAAGGAGCTTTCTCATTGTCAATTTGAAATGCATCTCAAACAAGTTTCACACCATCTCCAATAAACATCTAAATTGCAAATGTGTAGGAAAGAATCAATATTAGCCACACTCTTACAAAGAAAATGGTGATCAAGAAAGGAATTCTTAAGTAATTCAAATCAAATTTTTCAATGAGTTTGAAAATATTAGAAAAAAAAAGCACTATTTACTCTTAGTTCTACTACTTGATTCATTAATATTGTAATTCCTTGCCACATAACCCTAGAGGATGTTGCAATTAACTACGCAAATGTGCAATTTTTTTTACAAAAAAAGTACAAATAACATATAATTTCACTTCCTATTGCCAACAACCTCTAAGGCTACAAGACAAGATTAAGTTTAAACCCATACATACATCATAATTACATCCATAGAATTTTAAATACTTAAATAATTAAATACTCATACATTTCATACATGATAAATTATAACATAACATTAAAAAATACAACAAGATTCCATAAACATTAACTTAAAAAAATAAGATTAGATATCTCATTCCCCAAATGAGATAGTACACACAATGTGATTACATAATACAAACAACCACCTTGAAAACAAATGAGGGGTAATAATTACAAGAACCAACTGAAAGAATAAAAAAGCATGAAATATAACTGGAACCACGAGCTCTCCAATTGGAAATCTCTCTCCATCACGATATGTAAACCAAAGGGGGACCCAATGGCATAGGATACACATTCCTCCCAACCAAGTGGTACTCGGAGGCCCACCCCCATGCTAGGAGATAGTAACAAGTATACATGGCCAATCCTACAGCCTCTAGTCACAAGCTGACACATACTGACTCAACCAAATGCATGCACCAAACAATCACAAGGTCACTTTTCTTCCACTGTTACACAATATTTTACTTCACAAAAATAACATACAACTGACCTAGGATAAGTGCCACCAAAAAGGTGCATGGGTTACCTAATAGATCTTCCCAACCCCTGACCCCCATTAGGAATCACTCTCCTACTGTCAACATATGGAACATAACCACTCCAAACTAAGGAGGAAACAAATAACCAAAAACACTTCATACAAAGGAGGCATAACATCCCCATTCGTGGAAACTGGGCGACTCACTGATAATGGCAATGCCCTACCCAAGGGAATCACAAAAGGCAAGACTATAAAATACAACCCCCAAACATTAACACACCTCTACTGAAAGACTTACAAAACCTCAACAAACACTTATATTCAATTACCCCAAAACGCTACTGAAGAAATCACACTCTTAAAGAAATTTAAACTAGGACAAATCTATCCTTCAGATCTACTAAATCTAATTTCAATACAGTAGTTTCAATAATACACTTTCCCAAATCATTTGTCTTAAATCAATTTTCATTTTCAACAATACATAAATTAATTCTTCTCACTTGAATCAATTTACCATTTTCATTTATTCATAAATCATATTCCCTCATCAAAATTATTTCTTTTAAATTATCTAAACATGCATTAAATGCATGCACCTATTTATAAAACAAAAATTATCTAATTTAAATATTTTAAATATTGGGTTGACTCAAATAAAACACAACCCCCATTTAACTTTTTCTACTGGAAGTCTTAACAATTCTAAAACAACTTCCCCAAACCAAAATACAGAGGAAATATCACAAAAGGCAATTACAAAGGAAATATTCTAATTTGACTAGAAAATATTCTATAGAAGCACCAAAATATTCATGGAAAATTTTCAAACACAATTATAAATTCTTTTTGTACAAGTAATCTTTCTAAATTTAAATACAATAAAATAATTAAAGGAACTTGTAAACCAACGCTTCTTGAGTATTTGAATTTGGTGTAGAGCCTCCTCCACGGCCTCAAGAAAAGCTTCCAGACAACAATGGTTTCCTCCAAGAAAAATTATTTCCCAATCACAAGAATAATTCCAACACAGCAAGAATTTTCCAAACAAATTCTAAGGATGCAAAAATACCAAAACAATTTCTACCGCCAAAATCTTTTTCAAAAAATCTCCAGATCACAACAAATTTTTTCAAAAATTCCCAACCTGCAAAATAACTCGTGCCTTGCCATGAAGAATCTTTCCACTTCCTCACCCAAATCCAAGATTATCTCCCGGGAGTTAAGTTCCCCAACAAATTAATTAATTTTTCTAACACTTGCTAGCATTTTCTAAATATCTTTCAACAACCCTTTTGAAATAAATTCTTCTAATAATCAAAATTAAATATTTTAATAATTAAAACATTTCCCATTCAAATATAACCAATTTAATTAATTTATTTAATCAATAAATAAAATAATCCAAGGATTATCTTTTTATTAATTAAATTAAATTTATTTATTTATTAATTCTAAAATCTCAACATTTAAAATGAGCATAATCTAATAATCAACTTTTAATAATGAAATTCACTAAGTCATTTTTTAAAATCATTTTAACATGATAATATGAAGCAATAATAAACACATTTAAACATGCACAATTGACTAAACCTGATGACACACTAAGGCTAGGGTGTAGACTTGACACAAGTTACCTAGCTACTATCTCCCAATCAACTTAACCATTGGGTCGACAAGCTCAAGCCTATGAAACTAGGTGGATTTGATGTCATGTACCTACAAACCTGTAAATGAGGCATCAATAGCACATGTATATAAAAAACATCATAAAACACACTGTGTAGAGGAAGTCATAGAATCACAGGGCGCTCGTAAGTGAATGATGAAATTTTGTCCCCTTCACCAATACACTTATCATGAATTGACAATTTCAACATAAATAAAATACTCATGTGCAATAACCATGTTATACCAAACCATCATTATACTAATCAAGGACATGTCCAATAATAACATCAAAGGGAATAAAATCGCACCACCACAAATAATCCACATCGCTCTATAAATAGCAATCAAAATATCAAAGCATCGTAATCTAAACATAAGAGAAAAAAAGAGGGGTGTTACATTCTCCCCCCCTAGGGTTAGGCTTACTCTTGGAAGCCTACAAATACCCCTAGTGAAAAATCCACATAATCACACATAATTAATGGTTCCAAAACTGAACCACTCCCTCCCTCAACATAAAAACAACAACAACCCATGCCATAGTCAACCCAAGCAAGTACACTTCCAATCCATACAAACCAACATGGTGAAGCAACCACCAACCAAGTCTCCAAAAACACATATCAATGACTTAACATACATAATACACATACGCACCAACCCACACAACATCAGAAATCACAATATAAGGCCACACATGGGCCCATCTGGACACCAGAAAGCAAAATACTAATCCATAATACAGGAATCCATGAACCAAGAGCCAAAGTCCATAAATAATCCATAAATCACAATCAGTGGCTTGATGGTGTTAGGCCACACATAAGGTGAGACCATCCAAAAAAGACCACAATGACCTATCTCTTGTTGTATAAGTTGATTATCCTTCAAGAGACAATCATCACACATAGGTCGATAGTGGGTCCTAGCTGAAGAACTACCTCACATACTCCCATCCTCAACGTTTCTTGCATCTACTTCCTCGTATACACTCACCAAGTCTGTCTCATACATCCTTGAAGAGGAATCACATTACGACACATTACTGACATTTAAAAAATATAGATAACTAGCTTAGCCACCAAAGTCGTAAATAAGAGAAAATTAAAGTTCCATTTCAACAATAAGGAAATAAACACGCTTAATTTCAACACTAAATCAAATATATATCCACTAGGGTTATAAGCAAATAAGATCGCAAGTAGTGGCTAAACCTTCACAATCAAATATAAACAAGGCATCGAATTTCACAATCAACTAAAAATTCATCAATAACCATAAAGAAAGTTTGTAATCTTTAAAATTGCATTGTATAACACTATGTGACTAAATACTAGCTACCAAATGAGGAAGGAGGAAACAACGTCCAACTATAATAATAGCCCTCATGTGGTGCAGAGTGAGCACACCATCCACATGACCCAGAGTGTATCCACGACTATCACATCATCACTCTCCTTGGTCATATGCCAACCGGAGAAGGCACATACTGGTTGTATGCCACGTGGTAGTGTGTTTGTGGGCCCATAGAGGTAGGCACACACATAACACACTCCACATCACGATACCTCATGGAGAAGGTACACGTAGGAAATCTCTATAGAAAGAGGTATACATGGATATGATCTACTCACATGCTACCTGACCAACACAGTTGAAGCATCCATGAGGATCCCTCTACAAGTGTTTGAGGCCCCATAATGCTCATCGCACAAATAGGCTATCAAAGAAAATCTCATAATGTTCCTTCACGTGTCTATGCACGTGGCATTGTGTAACATGACATCATCACCATCACTATGTCGAAACATTAGTGGGGTGTGGCATCGTATTGCATCATATCAGAACATGTGCAAATACAGTATATCACAACATCATCACCAACACTATGGCAAAACATCAGTGAGGTGTGGCATCATATCTATTACATCATGTCTAAACATGTGCAAATACACTAAATATATAATGCAATTCGATAATATCAATATGGGGCTACCCGAGCTTCACCTCTCATACAGACAAGGTTTTCTTGCTAATTCTAGATCAACGTCCCTAAGGACGGCCATGCATACACTAAAAAATCTATGTTGTTGTACTCAAATTTGTGGGGATTAGGTAACACGTATGGATCAAGTATCAAGATCCATCATAAGGGAAAGTAGTGGGTACATTTCCTTGGGATTGGTTGAAATGAGATGCTCTACGCTACAATATGCGTACGCTACACACTCCACCCAAGGAACTTTGTGGCTACTACTATCCCTTCAAGGATTGAGGGGCTAGAGAACCAAAAGAAAAAAATTCTACGAAACTATCTTTCAGTTGCTCATATATAAGTTTCAACCTCACATGGTTTGGCCCTCAATCAGGTAACAAACATGCAAACACACATAATGGTATGGTAAATCCCACACCAAAGTGTAATTTTTTCCCTCATGGATGGGTACCAAGTATCACCATTCCATGGATACACAAAGCAAGTACGGGGTATTCACAACACTTAAACAAGATACAGTTACTAGTTCCTTACATTTACAAGGAGTACAAATACATACATAATCCCATAGGAACATCAAATCCCATAACCCATGCTATATATGTCATTACTTTCCATCCATAACCTTTTATCAATTTCCTTTCACGTTACTCTTTTCCACAAAGTACATTATTCTAATGTAAAAGCCATGAATACGTGATCACTTAAAAATTCCACTAATAGATTCACAAGGACAACATAGTGGACTCAAATGTACCTAGAGTACCCAATGTATGAACCTGGGGCTCTGATACCATGTGTAATTCCCCACCACGTAACACTAGAGGATGTTGCAATTAATGACGAAAACACACAATTTTTTATTTATTTAAAGTACAAATAACATATAAGTTCACTTCCTATTGCCAACAACCTCTAAGGCTATGAGACAATATTACATTTAAACCCATACATACATCATAATTACATCCATAGAATTTTAACTACTTAAGGAATTAAATAATCATACATTTCATACATGATAAATTACAACATAACATTAAGAAATACAATAGGATTCCATAAACATTAACTTAAACAGATAAGATTACATCTCTCATTCCCTGAATGAGATAGTGCATACAATGTGATTACATAATACAAACAACCACATCAAAAACAACTAAGGGGTAACAATTACAAGAACCAATTGAAATAATAACAAAGCATGAAATATAACTGGAAGCCACGAGCTCTCCAACTAGAAATCTTGCCATCATGATATGTAAACCAAAGGGGGACCCAATGGCATAGGGTACACATTCCTTCCAACCAAGTGGTACCTAAAGGCCCACCCCCCATGCTAGGAGATAGTAACAAGTATACATGGCCAATACATATACAACCTCTAGTCACAGACTGACACATATTGACTCAACCAAATACATGCACCAAACAATCACAAGGTCACTTTGCTTCCACTATTACACAATATTTTACTTCATAAAACTAACATACAACTGACCTAGGAGAAGTGTCACCACAAAGGTGCATGGGTTACCTGACAGATCTTCCCAGACCTCGACCCCCATTAGGAATCACTCTCCTACTGTCAACACATGGAACATAACCACTCCAAACTAAGGAGGAAACAAATAACCAAAACCACTCCATACAAAGGAGACATAACATCCCCATTCATGGAAATCGGGTGACTCACTAATAATGGTAATACCCTACCCAAGGGAATCAAAAAAGGAAATACTATAAAATACAACCCCTAAACATTAACACACCTCTACTGAAAGACTTACAAAACCTCAACAAACACTTATATTCAATTACCCCAAAACGCTACTGAAGAAATCACACTCTTAAAGAAATTTAAACTGGGACAAATCTATCCTTCGGATCTGCTAAATCTAATTTCAATACAGTAGTTTCAATAATACACTTTCCCAAATCATCTGTCTTATATCAATTTTCATTTTCAACAATACATAAATTAATTCTTCTCACTTGAATCAATTTACCATTTTCATTTATTCATAAATCATATTCCCTCATCAAAATTATTTCTTTTAAATTATCTAAACATGCATTAAATGCATGCACCTATTTATAAAACAAAAATTATCTAATTCAAATATTTTAAATACTGGGTTGACTCAAATAAAACACAACCCCCATTTAACTTTTTCTACTGGAAGTCTTAACAATTCTAAAACAACTTCCCCAAACCAAAATACAGAGGAAATATCATGAAAGACAATTACAAAGGAAATATTCTAATTTCACTAGAAAATATTCTATAGAAGCACCAAAATATTCACGAAAATTTTTCAAACACAAATTATAAATTCTTTTTGTACAGGTAATCTTTCTAAATTTAAATACAATAAAATAATTAAAGGAATCTTTAAACCAACGCTTCTTGAGTATTTGAATCTAGTGTAGTGCCTCCTCCATAGCTTCAAGCAAAGCTTCCAAACAACAATAGTTTCCTCCAAGCAAATTGATTTCTCGATCACAAGAATAATTCCAACACAACAAGAATTTTCCAAACAAATTCTAAGGATGCAAAAATACCAAAACAATTTCTACAACCAAAATATTTTTCAAAAAATCTCCAGATCACAACAAAAATCCCTTTTTTTCACAAATTCCCAACCTACAAAATATCTTGTGCCATGTCGTGAAGAATCTTTCCACTTCTTCACCCAAAGCCAAGATTATCTCCCGGGAATTGATTTCCCCAACAAATTAATTATTTTTTCTAACACTTACTGGCATTTTCTAAATATCTTTCAACAACCCTATTGAAATAAAACCTTCTAATAATCAAAATTAAATATTTTAATAATTAAAACATTTCCCATTCAAATATAACCAATTTAATTAATTAATTTAATCAATAAATAAAATAATCCAAGGATTATCTTTTTATTAATTAAATTAAATTTATTTATTTATTAATTCTAAAATCTCAACATTTAAAATAAGCATAATCTAATAATCAACTTTTAATAATGAAATTCACCAAGTCCTTTTTTTAAAGAATTTTAACATGATAATATGAAGAAATAATTAACACATTTAAACAAGCACAACTGACTAAACCAAATGACACACTGAGGCTAGGGTGTAGACTTGACACAAGTAACCTAGCTACTATCTCCCAATCAACTTTACCGTTGGATTGACATGCTCAAACCTATGAAACTAGGTGGAGTTGATGTCATGTACTTGCAAACTTGTAAACGAGGCATCAATAGCACATGTATATAAACAACATCATAAAACACACCGTGAAGAGGAATTTGCAGAATCATAGGGCGCTCGCAAGCGAGTGATGTAATTTCATCCCCTTCACCAATACACTTATAACGAACTGATAATTCCAACATAAATAAAATACTCATGTGTAAAAACCATGTTATACCAAACCATCATTATACTAATCAAGGACATATGCAATAATAACATCAAAGGGAATAAAATAACACCACCACAAATAATCCACATCACTCTATAAATAATGATCAAAATATCAAAGCATCGTAATCTAAATATAAGAGTAAAATAAAGGGGTTTTACAAATATAAATCATATCTCATTGTGACAAATAAAATAAAATGTGTTTTATTTGACTTAAAAGAATAATGTCTTATTCATTTCTAGTATAGTATTACTACAGCTTCCAAAGACTAACATGTACACTTTTCACATGATGAACATACAAACCTAAGTTACCAGGAAAGACAAATATTTTGGGACATAAAACAATTCATCTTTTTTTATATTAAAAATAGTTCAAAAAAATAGTTTACATATCCCTTTGATTCTTTTATGCATTACATAATTTTTTGTATCCATGAATTACTTCAAAATATGAGGCAATTTTTCCTATGCATTAAACATAATGTAATGTTAGCTATTGTTGAATACATCAAGCTATATAGGATTACACATGCTGATAACTACTGAGTATCAAAGTTTGCTTAGCATAAAAGGCTCACATCAAAAAATTCTACTCTCACTATAGACATCTCATTCTCGCCATCCAAATAGGGGTTCAATTGCCAAACAAGTCCTCATTTGATCTAGCTAAACCTTCATTGATGTGAAGTCTAGTACTTTCCTTTTTCTTTCTTTCATTTTCTACTACCTATTTGTTATAATTCTTCATCAGTTCTACAATTCCTTTCAAGAGTGGTATGCTCTCATATTTTTTGAAGGCTCATGCATGGCCATACTTTATCGTAGTAGTGTTCACATGGACTGTGCTATCATATAACAACTTCAAGAATTTGTGTTTTGATATTTTCATTGTGATGGTGACCTGGATAACAATATTATAAATTATGTATTTTTTTATAAAAATCAGTAAGAAATCTCTTGATACCCTAAATTTTTTCCTCATTCCTCTTAATCCATATTTTCCAAGTAAGAACTAACCAAAATAAATTGCATTCTTTATTTAGTCCATCTATTTTTCCAAATAAGATTTCAGTCCATATTATGTTACCTTTCCATCCCCTAAGATTAAAGAAAACTAAATTCCAGACTTCTTTTGCATAAGGGAAATCAAATAAGAAACTACAAGAGTTGCACAAATCATTATTAGAATGGTTAACTTTATATGGTAATTTTTAAAGAATTAGTAAATACTTAAAGCAAGACTTCTTTGGTTCAATAATGTTATATGTCAGTTTTTCATAAACACATTCTATAATTTTTTATCAGGTAGAGAAAGATTCCAAATCTAGTTAAGATAATCATACACTTAATTTTTGATACTTAATTTTTTATACACAATTTTAGTATTCACCTTTTGAATATTAGTACCATTAGTCCAATTGAACTATTTGAAATAGTCATTTTCTTTGATACACTCTTTGGGAAACTGAAGAGCCTCACAAGCTCCTCTAAGCATAGAATAAGTTCTCCAATTTGAATGAGGGAGATTAAATTCACTACTTGAGGATGTTGATGATTTAATATGACCTTAAAATATATTTGAAGCACTTAATGCCCTTGGCAGCCCAAATTTTGGCAAATAAGCATTGCATTAAGGCTAATGGATTATTTTTATGCTTGAGGTTCCACAAGATGGATCCATTTTCAAGTAGTTTATTGTTATTATCTATGACGCCTTCATTAATAATTTTTCTTCAATACATTCCCAAGATTTCCTAATGATTTTGAAAATAGAAGACCCTGTAGGGACTACTAGAAAGATACATGCTACCACTTGTCACTGAATGGAAGCATCTTCCATGATTTGGCTTGTTTGGAAACCACTAATTAGACATTGTTTCTTATTAGAATTTTCCATGGTTCATTTCCTTCTAATGCCTTAAGGATCCATTTGATAGCTAGAGCCTTTCCATGCATTTTAAGATCTTTCAAACCCAACTGGGCCCTCTATTTTTACCCTAACAACACCAATCCCATTTTACCAAATGTTTTTTTTTTCTACCTTTTCCATATGACCACAAGAAGTTTCTAATTTTTTTTTGAATTCCATTCACTTGGTAGCTTCTAAAAATCCACACAAAATAGTAGTATAAACTATACTTGAGGACAAGATATTTTGGAAGACTTGCATTCTTCCTGCCAAGGATAGGAAATACTTATCCCATTTATCTAATGTGTTCTCAAATTTCCACTTTATCCATATCCACATGTCCTTTAGACATGGGTTAGAAAAAAACATAATTCCAAGGTATCTCACTTTCTTGGCTCAGACCCCCCCCAGCGAGAAATCATACTTCTTAGGCTAATTTGGTGGATTATCTTGCCACACCAACATAATAGATTTGGAATTAGAGAGGCCATTATTGCTGCAATGCCATTTCATTTCAATTTGAAATTTATTTTTATGAGTCTTGAAATAGAAAAGAAAAATAAATTCTATGAGCATTTATATATTCATTTTTTTGTTTTCTTACAGTTTGGCTTCACATTCTTATATTTTCAAGATTAGGGATTCTTCTTTCAATTTTACATTAGGTGGAGTGAGTTTTGGTTAGACTCGAAAGGGATTAGAAATAAATATAATACATAAAAAAATCAATTCTAAAAATATAAGTATGATTTTTAAATTAGTCTTTTTTGGGTTGAAGGTAACTTGAGGGTTAGACACCCAACAGTCACATAAAGAAAAAGAATTAGAGTTATGGATTCTGGTAACCAAAGGTTCACTAGATCCTCAAATTTTTTCATCCATCCATATTTATTATTTATTAAAAGGACTTTATTTAGATACTATGTTTATGGTTTAGTTGTCTTTGAGAAGGAAGGAGCAAATGATCACTCCAACAACCTTGCAAGTGCTAAGAAAGAAGATAGAGGAGGAAAATTACACAAGCCTCGTCAGACTCATTCAAAACTATACATTTATATGATATCAAATCTCCATGTACAACAATTCACCTCTTCATCCTTCATGGTGGCAAATTTTTTTAAATTCAAGTAAGCACCAATTTGTTTCAAGCCAGGAGCCAACTTAGTTTAATTTTCCAAGACCACATGAAGATTCCTGATGCAATTCTATAATTTCTCCCCATTATCCATCAATACATCAGTGGCATCATGCAACATGAAGGATTTAGTGAAAAATTCTTCATGTAGTACCCAACACCCTTACAATTTTTTTGATTGAAGGACGAAAGTCTAGTCCTATGAAGGTTACAAATACCATAAAAAATGTTGTTATTACCATCAAGGAGCTCCATGTAAAATTTTGAGGTCCAGAAGGCCATCAAGATCGACCTCTCTACCTACTTCATGTTATGCCCTTAGTGGTGGTGCTAATTCTGTTGTTGGATCAACAACCACAAGATTGACAAAAAGAATCGGTACAGTTATTGGATCTACTGATGCTCTTACTTATTAAGAAGCAAGCAACCCACCATACAGTTATTGGATCTACTAATGCTTTTAGCTTGTCCCGCTTTCTAATTTTTTGTTTTGAAGTTTCATTTTTTGTCAATTTGTTAGTCTTAGCTCTAAGCATGTTCTAATTAGACGAATTTATAGCTCTCTAATTCACATTTAAATATCCTTCATTTGATCTTAATTATTCACACTTATGAAAGGAATTTTTTTATTTTTTAGTAACCAATCTAGAGAACTCATCAAAATATATTCATAATTAAATTAATGATTAACATTAAAAAATCTACTTAAATATGTCTTCATCCTTTTCCTATTATATACCTAATGCACTTTCAATTGGTGCGAGCACTATTTTAGAGACATTCATACTATTTTGTAAAACTCCATGTTGCAAAACCATATGTGTTAAGAAGCAAGCAACCCATCGCAAGACAACCCTTTACATTTAAACAAGGAGATTCAAACAGCTAAAAACCCACATTGTGTTTTCTAAATTACAAATATTTTGTGCACCTTTTTTTCAATCATGCGAAATTTAAACATAACAATGGAAGGTGTGATTTTCAAGACATTCATACTATTTTATAAAATTCCATGTTGCAAAACCATATATGTTAAAAAAAAAACAACCCACCTTGAGACAACCCTTTACATTTAAACAAGGAGATTCAAATAACTGAAAACCCACATTGTGTTTTCCAAATCACAATTATTTTTTGCACTTTTTTTTTTCAATCATGCGAAATTTAAATGCAAATTTTTTTTATCGATAATAGGATTATATTTTATTGAGGTAAATCTAGGATTTCTCCTTCCCTGAAGCAGGGATGGTGACAAGGGGCACCATATCCCCTTGAAGAGGAGACCGGTAGAAAAACTAATACTCAAAACAAAAACACACAAACCCCCATCAAAGACATCCAAAATTTCAAATGTGTCCTTTACTTTTGGTACCTCCCTTTGTATGTGATCGGAGGACCATGTCAAAGGTTTTCTTCTTTCCCTTCCTTTCTCTCTTCTCCTTCACAATTTTCCATCCCTCCTCCATCCTTGAAGCCTTCTCCTACCATTCCTTAGATGCGTCATGTTGTGTCCCAACCTGCCTACTATCTCCACATAAAAAATGTCCATATTGACCCTCTAAGGGGCCATTCACCGCTTCCATTCCATGGATCCTCACCAACCCTATTTTCTCCCTACACTCTAGGGTTTTAACACCCTAATGATTTTTTTAGCCAAAGCTTCATCCACCTTCACCGCTTCAACACCATTTGTGGTAGGCCCCTCAACAATTCCTGACCCCCCTTTCTCTAGGGCCCCATTCGACTGTTGTGGTTTTAAGTTTCTCATAGTCTGAGAGTATCTCTTGTCTTGCTCTTCCTTCTTCTCACCTTGTTTCTCCATTGCATAATTCTAGTGCGACACATCCTTCCACCAGGTCGTTGATTTGGGCACTCAGGGCTTTACATATTGCACAACCATATGCCCAGTTTGGAAGCATCTTCTGCAAAAAAAAAAAAATACCTTCATAGTCCAAGGGTTGCATCTAATATCATTTAGAGGTTTTGATTGAAATATCTTTTGGAAGAGCCTTTGTAACTTCCATTTCCACTAAAATCTGGGCGTATGTGGAATGCATAAGATTTGAAGAATCATCATCAATCATCAAAAAATTCCCTAAGGAGTTTCCTATATAGCTTCCAAATAGGATTCAAACCAAAGATGAAGAGGAAAGTTTGGGAGTCTCACCCATAATGAAACTTCTTCAAAATTCTCTATTATAGGATTAAAAGCCAAATGCCATGGCTTCAGAGACACAAAAAAAATTTCCTCACAACTCCAAAAATAATCACACAAATTTATTTTTCTATCCTTCACAGATTAAAAATAATAATAAAGAAACCTCTTAAAACTAGGTATCTATTTGAATGTAACCATCTACCACAGGTTCCCAATGTTCAGAGATCCATTTATGGAGGTCACACAAGTGGGGCCAAAAAACCCTGAAGTGCCCAATCGATCCTAGTTCTAAAAAACCTTTGACATTGTGGTTTACCTCATTTTTGAGCTTAGCTTGCAAGGACACCGACGCCGGAGTTGTAACACCCCACCACACAACCCTAGAGGAAGTTGCAACTAACTACTTAAATGGACTTTTTTCTTTTTGTTTAAGAATAATTAACATGAAAGTTCACTACCCATTGCAAATGACCCCTAAGGTTACGAGACTGAGTTTACTTTAAGACCCAAACAAAAAACATGAATTGAAACCATTAAATTCATTTACTTAATAAGTTAGAACACATACATTCCATACAAGATAGATTACATCAAGAATAAGAGATACCATGTGATTTCATCTAATAATAATTAAACAATAAGATTACATCTCTCATTCCCCGAATGAGGTAAATCCAATAAACATGATTACAAGTTACATCTATCCACCTTGATAACAAATGAGGGGTAATAAATTACAAGATTTATAGAAATGAATAAAGCATGAGAAGAAACTGGATCCCACGAGCTCTCCAACTGGAAATGTCATCCACACTAGCAAGAATAAATCTCAATGGAGTAAGGTGCACGTTCCACCCAACCAAGTGGTACCCGAAGGCCCACCCCTCATGCTAGGAGATAGTAACAAGGATTCCTAGTCAAGACCATCTACCTCTAGACACAAGCTAAAACAAAACTGAACTGAATCAAATACAAAGACTAAGACCATGGTTACAATGCTTCTAGAGTTACATAATCAATTGCATCATTGATACAAACATATTGTTGACTTAGGAGAAGTGTCATCACAATGTTACATGGGTTATCCTGGTAAGTCTTCCTAGGCCCTCACCCCATCTGGGTTATCCTGCTAACCTCTAATGACTTCTGGCCCCTCATGCTAACCAATGCGAAATCAATTATCTCTTGTAGAGAAAAAATAACGATCTTTCCATTCGAGGCCTTCTCGTCTCATCCCAAGTCTATATAATCCCTTGCATCCATGAGCGAGGAATAATTATCATATTAAGTGTTTGATACTACCTAATCCTCTAATCAATTTATTTACGTTATCACTGGATTAACTAACTTACAATGAGTTATCCTAGCGCCACTTTGTGTGTCAACCCTCATTGCAAGCCGCTCCTCTAAGACAACACATGGAAAGACTCCACAACCCAAGGGTACACAAATGCGACCTAAGGATATCAAATCCCTATCCACAACATAAATTCAACACATCCCCATTCGTGATAACCGGGTAACAAATTGGATACAGTTAAATGCACTACCCAAGGAAATCCAAAGGTTGAATACACAGTATGACAACCCACATAACAGAAACCCCATCTGGAAGACTTATCAATCTCTATAACTCAATTTTCCCCAAATGAAAATAAAAACAATTCACAATCAAGATGAACAAGAAGACATGAATTGAACCTACTTCGGATTTACTAAATCCATTTCCTTATTAACACTCAGTAACTTAGTGCATTAATAAAACTGATTTAAAATACGTCTTTTTCAAACAACAGATGAAATTAAAACACAATATTTAATTCCCTATTAGCTTTTCAAACAATAATAAAATAACCATTTATTTCTACAAATCAGAATACATCATTTTAAAATAAATATTGTTTCCCCTTTTCAACATAATCATTTTAAAATAATTAACATATCTTAAAAGGCATATTATTTAAAATCAAATCTACTTCTCCATTAGGTATATTATTTTAAAATAAAAACAATTATTTAATCAAAATTACCATATTTTCATTTCCTCAATTAAACTTAATTCATGCCCTCAGATAAATCATTATTTTAATACATATACACATAATATATATATATATATACCTATGTATTATATATATATTATATATATCTATTTTAATTACTAATATGAATATATATAATATTATACTATTATATGATATGATGGAAGAATGGAAGGTTTTTTCTCCACTTTTTTTTTCAAGGGAGAACAATGAGCATGGCTACCAACAGTCATTTTTTGGTAGAGGAGATTAGGGCTTGCAGGAGAAGGCGACTAGGGTGAACGAGGCTCCTCTTTTGCACAATGGCGGAGACAATGTTGATGTTGGATGAGATGGAGGTCATGTGAAGGTAAAGGAAAAAACATTTCAGCAACAGGGAGGTATCAAACATGGCGGCGTTGAGGTCTCCCTAGGCTCTAAAAAACCATGCTTTGAGGGAAGAATCTATGGTGTTGTTGGAGCTGAGAGAAGCGATTCTAGAAATATTTCTGGGGGTAATAGTGGGGATCCTACTTCCCAAGCTTCTTCTGATGAAATCACACTGGATATTGTAGGAGAACTGGAGGAAGAAGTGACCTTTAATGAGAATATTTTCTCTAGGTTGGGACTGATAGGGAGGTTCAGGGGTTTCTGGCCAAGTCTACCTAATCTTCATAAATGGATCTCAAACTTATGGGAGCCCATATTGGAAGGGTATGTACAAATTTATCCAATGGCTAAGGGTTTTTTTATTGTAGTTTTTGAAAAAGAAAAAGACAGAAAGAAGATCCTCTGTGATTTTCATTGGGAATGGGATGATAAACATATGTTGTTGCTAAAGCCATGGCACCCAGATTTCAACCCAGCTAGTGAAGTGTTTGAGAAAGCCCCTTTATGGGTGAGACTCTCTAACCTCCCTCTACAGTTTTGGTTTGATTCTTGTTTGGAAGCTATAGGGAACACTTTAGGTGATTTCGTAATGGTGGATGAGGGCTCTTCAAATCTTATGTACTCAACTTATGCCTGTATTCTGGTAGAAATGAATGTTTCCAAGGTACCCCCGAAGGTCATCAGGTTAAAATTAGGCAAGGTTTATTGGGTCCAGCCCCTTGATTATGAAGGAGTGCCTTTTAGGTGTAAAAATTTACATAAAATTGGGCATTTGGCTACTGAATGTGCCAAACATAGATCTACAAAACCTGATTCTTGGTGGAAAAATGCATCCACACAACACTACACGGTGGAGAAATATGTTGAGTAGCAGGAGGGCTCCTAGATGAATGGCTCCATGGAGAAGAGCCAGGCTGTTGTGAAGCCAAACCAGGTTGGGACAATGCGAATGCAATAGGCAGTTAGCGAGGAGTGGAAATAGTCTCAGTTGGCTTCAATTCAAAATGGGATTTTGACTGAAGTCATGGATACATCTCTTAAAGTTGGGGCAGCAACACCAGAATGTTGTGAAAAGAAGAGTGGTGTGATTCCTCAGTCAAGAGATGTTGGCAAAAGAAAAGCTGATAACCAACATCAACAAGAGAGGATAGGGGAGGGAGCTTGGAGGAATCCTCGATTCAATTCTTTAGATTGGCAGAAGGAGGTCGCAAGGGTCGCTGACGAGTGGAAAATGGTAATGAGAAGGAAGGCAAAGATGGAGAATAAGAAATCTTTTTCCATGGTCCTTCGATCACAGACCAAAGGAAGATTTAAGAAAGCTTAAAGCTTTTGACCACTCATTAGTCTTCTAAATGCTTGATTTTCAAGGTTAAATTGTAGTTGCAGTATAGCTCCTCTCTTTATTTGGGAAGGTGTAATGTTGGGTTTTGGGGGTATCTCGATGGCTTTTGTTTCAATTTGAGTGGGTCTAGTTGAGGTTTTATTTGGTTTTGTATTCAAATCAACATTATAATATTTTCTTTCAAATAGTCAAATATCAATAAAAATAACCTGTTACCTATCACAAAAAATATTATATGATATGATATTAAATATTAATACATATTATATTAATTATAATATATATTAATATATTAATATTATAAAATATAATAATAAATATTAATATATTAATATTTTAATATATATATATATATATATATTTTTAAACAAAGTAACATCCATTTGTGCCTTAGTCCGCACAACAAAACAAGGGTTTGGGGAGGTTGTTTCAGGCTGCGCGCTAAGGATGGGCTGGGCTGGGCATCGACTGTGCAAAGCACAAATGACCCATGGTGGTGGCAGTGACGACTGTGGAAAACCGTCCACCATAGTGGGTGGCTCGATTGTGCTTAGCATAACCGACCACTAATGCGATGGCATGACTGTCCTTAGCACAACCGACCACCTCTGTGGTGGCGCCAATGCTAAGCCACTACATGGGAATGGGGGTTGGGGTGGCTGGTGTGGCTCCCAACAACACCTCCCATGGGGGCGGCCGGCGCAGCTCCCCGTAGCACCTCCCATGGGAGCGGTTGTGGGTTGAGCCCCAACAACCCTAACAAAAAAAAAATTAATTAATTTTTTGTTTAATAATTTTTTTTATCAAAAACACCTGAAGATTTTGAAATCCGTGCACCTCTACAAGGGGTATTTTTTTAGAAAATTTTGACAGCATAACCCTCTCAGATTATTTGTTTTAAAAATATATATATATATATATATGTATATATATAAATATATATATCAATATATATATCAATTCAAACATCCCCATAAGAGATTGAAGAAATAAATTGAGCAAATAAAATTGAAATAACCATTTACAACCAAGAACTCATTTTTTTGTTTTGAATAAAATTTCATTTCCAAATACAAGTTTCAAGTTTTGAGAGCAAAATTTAAAATGGGATTTCTTGTAAATCAAAAAAAGGTTTTGAATGTTTTCAAACTGCATAATAAAATCTTGAAACTTCAAAATGACACTAATTAAATAACAAGGAAAACCTGAATTAAAAGCTTGAAGGTTGACAATGAAGCACTCAATTCTTCTTCTGATTCCATCTCCTCCAAGAATTCAACTTGATTCTTCCCTTGATCCAAAATCAAACAACAAATTTATTTCCTTCCCTTGCTTTTCCAATGTTTCCAAACTTGTTGAAAACTCATTCCAAATCCAAATAATAAAGAAAATTCAAAAAATATCTATGCAACAACCCTCATAAATTTTCAAAAGCAGAATAGCAAATATCTTCATTTTTGAGATTTTTGCATTTAAAATTTTCTAAAAATGCTATTTAAACCTTTTTCTTTTATTTTCAATTTCAAACATTAAATCCATAAATTTGAAAATGAATAACCTATCTAATTTTAATACAATCAATTTAATTAATTAATAAAATAAACTAATCCACGATTAAAATATTTATGAATAAAATTAAATTAATTAATAAATTGAATCATATTTCTAACATTAAACCAGATAAGTTTAATCAACAACTTAACTGCAAAAAGCATATATTTACCTTTATAACATGCAATTAAATAATCAAAGTGAAAGAACAATATTAAAGAAACTTAACCTGACTAAGACCCAATGACACACTATGACTAGGGTGATAACTTGGCATGGAAAACCTAGCTACTATCTCCCAATTGAATCTCGTTGGCAATGGACACACTCAAACCTGTGAAACTAGGTGGATTCGATGTCTTGTGCCTTTCAACCTGTGAACAAAGAGTATAACCACATGCATATATATGTCATTATTAAAACACACCGTGAAGAGGAAATCACTGAATAACTAACTGATGAAATCGTGAGCAAGTGGTGCGATACCATCCCCTTCACCAATACAGTGTAACTAACTAACGAATCTAACATATTAATTTAATTGAAAGCATAAAAAATCATTAATTCGAATATCCACTCAGCTAATCCATAACATGCCATCATGATAACATCTGAATAAAGTACTATCACATCAAAAGATAACATTCAAATCGCTTTACAGACAACGATCAACTAGTAACTGAGTACCATAGTGAAAGTACTAACAGAAACACAACATAACGGGGAAAAACATTGTTCGATCAATAGAGAAAAATAGAAGGGTATTACATCCTCCCCCCTAGGGTCAGGCTTACTCGTGAAAGCCTATGAATAAATGGGGATAGAACTCCCTCATCCTAGCTGCATCTTCCCAAGTGGATGACATGTTATCCCTAAGATCCCACTCGATCCTAACCTAATCAATATCTCGCCCTCGAAGAGTGAGCATTCTGCACTCCATTATGACCACGGGCTCCAAAGCCAATTTCCCGACTTCTACCTGTAAAGCATTCCAATCAAGGACATGAGAAATGTCTGGATGGTATAGCCAAAGAATTAAAACATGAAATAAATCGTGAATATGTGAGAGACTGGGCGGTAAAGCAAGACGGTAAGAAACTAGACCAATCTTCTCGAGTATCTCGAAAGGTCCGACAAAGTGAGGCTCCAACTTAGATCCCTTCCCATAACGGATGGGACTATTTCGTGGATGAACCCGCAAGAAGACTCTATCACCTACAAAAAATTTCCAATCCACTCTATGCGCATCCGCATACTTCTTTTGCCTATCTTGTGCTGCCACCAAGTTCTCTCTAATCCTATCCACCTACTAATCCATATCCTGCAACATCTCAGGACCCAAAAATTCTCTGTCTTCCATTCAATTCCAACTCAAGGGAGTGTGACATGGTCTCCCATACGATGCCTCGAATGGAGGCATACCAATAGAACTCTGGAAACAATTATTATAAGCAAGCTCTACCAAATAGAGATAATATTCCCATCGTGTCTGCTTGTCCATCACATACATATGCAACATATCCTCGAGGATCTGATTGACCCTCTCGGTCTGTCCATCTGTCTCTACTGGAAACCTTTACATTTCCCTTGAGAGACTTGTTGCTACTGTTGACCAATCTGTGATGGCCCTTTCTGAGATCTAGAAGGTGCACCTCCCTGAGGCTGACCTCCTCAAGCACTAGACCCTGCTCCTAAACTATTGTCAATCTGTACACCCATGAGACCTCCTAGTGCCATGGTCTGATTATCCTCAACAAGACGTGCTTTCTCCACTGCTATCTCTATGGTTTTGGGTTCAAAAACCCTCACACCTCTTCTAAGATGAGCATTTAAGCCCCTGACAAAGTGGTGCACCAACATACTCTCATCATTGCCTATCCCTATAAACTACTTGAGCTCATAAAAGCATCGCTCATATTTCTCAACAGACAAGGTTAACTGACGTAAAGCATGAAACTCATCGCCTCTACGCTGACGCCAATGCTCGGATTGGAAACGAGCTTTGTACCGCTCTAGGAAAATCTCCCAAGACATTGAATGAATATCAATATGGAGCTTCTACTCCTCCAACCTCCACCATGTGGATGCAAACCCTTGCAAGTGCATGATAGCGCACCGCACTTTGGTATTACCACCATACTGGTGCAAAGAAAAATGCCTATTAAGGTCTATAAGCCAAGTCTCGCCTTCTAACTCAATGCCTGCTCCATCATACATGGGTGGATGTGCCCTGAGAAAATATCTCATATGCACCTCTGACTGAGGTGGGACTTCCATCTTAGTAGGATTACCTTAAATTTCAGCCGACCTCTGACCAAGGAGTGCCAAAGCCTCCTCAAGTGCTCTACGCGCAGCCTCAATCCCTGGAGGATTTTGATGATGAACACTAACCTCTCGAGCATTCTACGATGCCTGTTGTTCCTCCTGATCTAGAATGAATGATACACAAGGAGGAGAGTCATTCTGACTCCCATCACAACCGCCTATATGGCCATGTCCTCTCCCTCTACCTCTTCCACATCTGGGAGGCATAATCATGAATAGACACATCAAGGTATTAGGCAAGATACACAACTTAAAAAGCTACACCACTAAAATCCTAATGGGTTCATCATAATCCCAGAGTACCCAGTTTTTAAAACTAGGCTCTAATACCATGTGTAACACCCCGCCACACAACCCTAGAGGAAGTTGCAATTAACTACTTAAATGGACTAATTTTTTTTTTGTTTAAGAATAATTAATATGCAAGTTCACTACCCATTGCAAACAACCCCTAAGGTTACCAGACTGAGTTTACTTTAAGACCGAAACAAAAAACATGAATGGAAACCATTAAATTCATTTAATTAATAAGTTAGAACACATACATTCCATACAAGATAGATTACATCAAGAATAAGAGATACCATGTGGGTGATCCCACAATAGTGGTTTACAATTTTTGGCCAAACTAGACACTAAAATTATTATTTTTAACTAAATCTTCATATTCGTGCACCTATAGCGGCTAAATTGTGAGGAATTTGAAGATGATGCAAACTAGAGTCTCATCAAATTTTGTCTATAGATTCTAAAAATATTTTTTTCAAAATTTTTGGAATCAGATTGCACTTTTTTTTTCTCCATCTCCCAAAAAAAATTGGTTTTTTTCATAAAACAATATTTTTAAAAAGTGACGCTCACCGTATACAACATAACTTTTTTTGTATGAAGGATAAAATTCTAATTGTTTCAAATTTAGATTTGTAACTATGATATCTAGCACTTTCATTTGGTATCATAGTTTTTTATTGAATATTTATTCCTTAATCAAGTTTCAAAGTCAAACCAATTGCAATTCAGGCATAGGTGGACTATATGCATCATAAAAAAATTTGTATGTATCGAAATTCAATTTTTGTTTTTAATGGATCAAGGACATCAATACCCAGCCCGAACATATTTTTCAAAATTTTATTTTGATAATTTGCTATTTTTCCACATGTGCAGAAAATAGAGCTTGATTTTCATTGAAAAGCCTATGTTTAATAAAATTAAAAAAATACATACATAATAAAACCAAAATTTATTAAAATTATATTCATTGGATAGCTCGTTCTAAGAACTACTTGATTCTAGTTGGGTTTGTGAAGAATTATCCATTTTCATCCTCAACCTGAGCTCCGAAGTGCCAAAATTTAGGGTTTTTTAGTGTCTTAGATGTGGGATGGGGGATAAGGGGGTTCGTACAAACCCATAGGGGTTCGAGTGAGCCCCTTCAAAGAGGTTCATTCAAACCCCTTTCCTATGCATCCTAAAAAAAAATTGGCAGCAAAGATTCAAAGGGGTTCGCTTGAACCCTGGTTTGAGTGAACCCCTTTTTGGTTTGGTCGAACCAGTAGGTTTGTACAAACCCCTAAAATCACTTTTTTTGCCTTGGGGTCATTTTTTGTGAGTTTTCCTTCCTCACTTGAACTGTGAACCACTATTGTGGCTTCACCCATGTGATTTCATCTAACAATAATTAAAAAATAAGATTACACCTCTCATTACCCGAATGAAGTAAATCCAATTAACATGATTACAAGTTACATCTTTCCACCTCAATAACAAATGAGGGGTAATAAATTACAAGATTAACTGAAATGAATAAAGCATAAGAAGAAACTGGATCCCATGAGCTCTCCAACTAGAAATCTCATCCACATTAGCAAGAATAAAACTCAACGGAGTAAGGTGCACGTTCCACCCAACCAAGTGGTACCGAAAGGCCTACCCCCTGTGCTAGGAGATAGTAACAAGGATTCCTAGCCAAGACCATCTACCTCTAGTCAGAGGCTAACACAAAACTAAACTGAATCAAATACAAATAATAACACCATGGTTACAATGCTTCCAAAATTACATAATCAATTGCATCACTAATACGAACATATTGTTGACTTAGGAGAAGTGTCATCACAATGTTACATGGGTTATCCTAGTAAGTCTTCCTAGGCCCCAACACCCATCTGGGTTATCCTGCTAACCTCTAACGACTTTCGGCCCCTCACGCTAACCAATTCAGAATCAATTATCTCTCGTAGAGACAAGATAACAATCTTTCCATTCCAGGCCTTCTCGTCTCATCCCAAATCTATACAAGCCCTTGCATCCATGAGCGAGGCATAATTATCTTATTAAGTGTTTGATACTACCCAATCCTCTAATCAATTTATTTACATGATCACTGGATTAACTAACTTACAATGAGTTATCTTGGCACCACTTTGTGTGTCAGCCCTCATTGCAAGCCAATGCTCTAAGAAAACACATGGAACAACTTCACAACCCAAGGGTACACAAATGCGACCTAAGGATATCAAATCCCTATCCATGACATAAAGTCAACACATCCCCATTTGTGATAAGTGAGTAACAAATTGGATACAGTTAAACGCACTAACCAAGGCAATCCAAAGGTTGATTACACAGTACGACAACCCACATAACTGAAACCCCATCTGGAAGACTGATCAATCTCTATAACTCAATTTTCCCCAAACAAAAACATAAACAGTTCACAATCAAGACGAACAAGAAGACAAGAATTGAACCTACTTTAGATTTACTAAATCCATTTGCTTATTAACATTCATTAATTTATTGCATTAATAAAACTGATTTAAAATATGTCTTTTTCAGACAACAAATGAAATTAAAACACAACATTTAATTTCCTATTTGCTATTCAAATAATAATAAAATAACCATTTATTTCTACAAATCAGAATACATCGTTTTGAAATAAATATTGTTTCCTCTTCTCAACGTAATCATTTTAAAATAATTAACTTATCTTAAAAGGCATATTATTTAAAATCAAATTTACTTCTCCATCAGGTATATTATTTTAAAATAAAAACAATGATTTAATCAAAATAACCATATTTTTCATTTCCTCAATTAAACTTAATTCATGCCCTCAAATAAATCATTATTTTAATACATATAGAAATAATATATATATACCTATGTATTATATATATATATATATATATATATATATATATATATATATATCTATTTTAATTACTAATATGAATATATATAATATTATATGATATGATATTAAATATTAATACATATATAATTAACTATAATATATATATTAATAAATAAATATTATAAAATATAATAATAAATATTAATATATTAATATTTTAATATATTTTATTTTATTTTATTAAACAAAGCAACATTCATTCGCGCCTCAGGCCGCGCGCCGAAACAAGGGTTTAGGGCGGTTGTTTCAGGCCACGTGCTAAGGATGGGCTGGGTTGGGTTGGGCACTGATTGTGTAAAGCACAACCGACCCATGGTGGTGGCAGCGGCAATTGTGCACAACCATCCACCACAGTGGGTGGCTCGGTTGTGCTTAGCGCAACCGACCACCATTGTGGTGGCGCGACCAACCACCACTGTGGTGGTGGCGATGATAAGCCACCGCACATGAATTGAGGTTTGGGTGATTGGCGTGGCTCCCCTCAGCGCCTCCCATGGGGGTGGTTGTGGGTTGAGCCCCAACAACCCTAACAAAAAAAAAACTAATTAATTTTTTATTTAATAATTTTTCTATCAAAAACACCTGTGGATTTTGAAATCCGCACACCTCCACAGGGGTTTTTTTTTTAGAAAATTTTGATAGCATAACCCCCTCAGATGATTTTTGTTTTCTAAAATAATATATATGTATATATATAAATATATATATGGATTCAAACATCCCCATAAGAGATTGAATAAATAAATTGAGCAAATAAAAATGAAATAACCATTTACAGCCAAGAACTCATTTTTTTGTTTTGAATAATATTCTATTTCCAAATACAAGTTTCAAGTTTTGAGAGCAAGATTTAAAATGGGATTTCTTGTAAATCAAACAAAGGTTTTGAATGTTTTCAAACAACATAATAAAATCTTGAAACTTCAAAATGACACTAATTAAATAAGAAGGAAACCATGAATTAAAATCTTGAAGGTTGACAATGGAGCTCTCAATTCTTCTTCCGATTCTAGCTCCTCCAAGAATTCAACTTGATTCTTCCCAATCCAAAATCAAACAACAATTTTTTTTCCTTCCCTTTCTTTTCCAATTTTTCCAAACTTGTTGAAAACTCATTCCAAATCCAAATAATAAAGAAAATTCAAAAAATATCTATGCAACCACCCTCATAAATTTTCAAAAACAGAATAGAAAATATCTCCATTTTTAAATTTTTTTTAATTTAAATTTTTCTAAAAATGCTATTTAAACCTTTTTCTTTTATTTTCAATTTCAAACATTAAATCCATAAATTTCAAAATGAATAACCTATCTGATTTCAACAATTTAATTAATTAATAAAATAAATCTAATCCACGATTAAATTATTTATTAATTAAATCAAATTAATTAATAAATTGAATCATATTTATAACATTAAACCAGATAAGTTTAATAAAAAAATTAACTGAAAAAAGCATATATTTACCTTTATAACATGCAATTAAATAATCAAAGTGAAAGAACAATATTAAAGCAACTTAACCCGACTAAGACCTGATGACACACTATGACTAGGGTGATGACTTGGCATGAAAAACCTAGCTACTATCTCCCAATCGAATGTCGTTGGTAATGGAAACGCTCAAACCTGTGAAACCAGGTGGAGTCGATGTCATGTACCTGTCAACCTACAAACAAAGAGTATAACCACATGCATATATATGTCATAATTAAAACACAACGTGAAGAGGAAGTCGTAGAATCATAGGGCACTCGCGAGCGAGTGGTCCGTCCCCTTCACCAATACACTGTAACTAATTGAAGAATCTAACATATTAGTTTAATCAAAAGAATAAAACATCATTGGTTTGAATATCCACCAAGCTATTCCAAAACATTCCATCATGATAACATCTGAATAAAGTACCATCACATCTAAAGATAAAATTCACATCACTTTACAGATAGTGATCAAATAGTAACCGAGTACCATAGTCAAAGTACTAACAAAAACACGACATCAAGGGAAAAAACATTGTTCGATCAATAGAGAAAAATGAAGGGGTATTACAAGAATGGCCTTCCCTAGTTTCCTCGACTAAGATCCACCAGCTCTCCCTAATGCTGATTTTGTGGCCTTCAACTCTACTCATCTCCTTTGTTTCCCCCGATTTTGTTTTCTTTTGTCCATTAGTTTATGTTCTCACCTCTGAGAATTTGTGCTTCGAAATTTTTCCTTCAGCCATGCCCATCTCTGCTAAAACCCTAGCTCTCGCTGCCAACGATGCTATTTAGCAAATTTAAATGCAACTTTTACTCAAATTAAAAGTCCTTATAAATTTTGAAGGGGTGTTTCAATACATTCGCACTGTCTAAATTATAAAATATTTTCTAGACATTCATTATGTTTTGTAAAAATTCATGTTGGAAAACCTTAGTTGTTAAGAAGCAAGAAATCCATATATTTTTGTAAAACCATCTTCAATTGAGAGGAGACAGTGTGTTTTACAACACTGCAAACAATGCAAGCATTTTATTTGTTCCAATCAAATGAAGAAAGTGAAATGAAATTTGGACTGTAGGAAAGAGTTCTTCAAAAATTTAAAAGTGGAATTTTTACACATCTAAAAATGGTCACAGTCGATCGAACCTGTTAATTAATTAAATATGAATTATTTAATTAATGTTCTTAAGTCATCTACATATAAATAAATTTAATTATTTATTTATATTGTTCATTTTTCTAATTCTTCTAATTTAATTAAATAAATAAGTTTATTTAATTAATGCTACCTTCCTCTTAATTAATTAAATAAATTTTACAATTTATTTACATTAATTATCACAAGTTTAAATTCTAAATTTAAATGATTTTCTTCCCTCCACATTTAATTAAATACTTTCAATATTTAATTAAATCATTTTCTAAAATTCCCACTCTTCTCACAAAATTAAATATTCTTAATATTTAATTGAAAGGCCTTTTCTCTCCTCACATAATTAAATATTTTTAATATTTAATTTAAGCCTTTTCATATTTCTCTCACACATAATTAAATATTTATTTAATTAATTATGAGAAACACCTTTCAATTTGTCTCTTCATTTTCTGTCTCTCAGAATTCCATCTTCTTTTCGAATTCTCGATCTTTCACCATTCATTTCAATAGGTTTGAACTCGACCGTCAATCTTGGCTAATCGAATTCCTACCTTTAAAAATCTATAAATACAACCCTCTTATGAGTGGAAAAGAACCTCAAATCTCATACTTTCATGCATAGTTATTATAGCCACATTTTAATTCAATAAGTTCAATCTTTTACATACATATGCATTTTTGATAATCTCATTCTCTCAAGTGCCATTCTATAAGTTGTTGTTTACACAACTGAGAGTGAACATCTTGAAGCGAATCCTTGGAGATAGAGGACAATGGAACGAATTTGAAGAAGCTGATGTTTAGAGTTTGCATTTACTTTATTTATTTAGTTTTCTTCAATTTAATGTTTCATTGGTGTACTAGTTTAGATTTAATTTGATTTACATATTCTAACGTACCCATTTCTGGCGCCCACCATGCGGCCAATCCCCGCATTTAATATTTATTTTTGCAGTTTTTCTGGAGGTGACGGACTAAAATCATGCTTCGGCGCATATGATAGTTCTTTCGGCGCATCCATAAACTGTTTCGGCACATCCGGTGACTGTTTTCGCGCATCTGGTGGCTGTTTTTGCGCATCCGAGGACTGTTTTCGCGCATCCGGGGACTGTTTTCGTGCATATGAGCTTTGTTTTAGTGCATATGAGCTTTCTTTTGGCACATATGAACTTTCTTTTAGTGCATACGAGCTCTGTTTTAGCGCATACAGTTTCTGATTTTTTTTTTTGTCAATCTTAAAATGGCCATATCTTGGTCATATTTTGGTCTTTTTTGGAGCTTTTTTTTTTAAATAGGGTAGAATTTCATAAGCTATCTAATGGTGTAGGTATTTATCAACTTTTATAGAGTTTAAATTTTCAAATTATCACTTAATGTCAAACTACAATGAAACTTGGTCTAGATTTTAGGGTTGTTATGCTTAATCATTTATCTAACCCTCATATCTTCTTGTTTCTTGATTCCATCTAACATTTGGAACTTTTATTGCAGATTTTAAAGGACCATGGAGCATGAAAATTAAATAAAAATCATTATCACATGATTGTAACAAGTGTTTTTAAACACTTTGGGAGCAATTATAATCTCATTCTTAAATTGTTGTCTGGATCCGATGGGACCGCAGCCAAAATTTTTATTGATGTGTGGGGAATAAAATGAACCAATCTAGTATAGACACTTAAATATGAATTAACCAATCCTAGGATAGTCACCAAACATAAATTTTCTATTTGTTAAAATAAAATCCATGTTTTTAGTGAAGCAACATTTTCACTTAGAATAGAGAATTTGTCAATTTGGGGATTTAAAATTGAACCATTATTGTTTGCTGTGATTGTGGGTAATAGGTTTATGCTCTCCCCTTAACTGGGTGATCAGAACACCAGACTTACCTTTTATTTTATGCAATTTAATGCTTTATTACATCCTTTAGAAGGCCTACCGTAGTGGGAAAAAGTACTCACCCTATGGGAATGACCTAAGTGGGAATACCTAAAGCCAAGGTTTCCAACCCACTTTAATCAAAATCAAGTTGTTGATGAAAATCCAACTTGACAGTAGTGTACAGGATAACCATCCCCAAAACCTTTGTTCTAAAGGTTGGGAGGTCTCTCGAGGGAGTATATCTATTGCCACACTAAACAAAAATACTTACTAAGAACCATAGTGTAGAAATCCAACCGTGTCAGTATCCAAACATCATCTTAATCACAATGCAAGGGGAGGGAAGAATCTGCCCCCAAGACACTCACCATATAGTCGCCATAGATTGTTTGCTCAAGGGATTCGGTATCCACTTTCGTCACTTTAAGTACGCACCTGGAAAAGACAAAAACATGGGTGTCCTCTAGGGGGTGACAAGGCTGTGTGAGTTGACGCGATTTTAAGCTGTGGGCTGTGATTACTATGATGACCTATTTGACAAATTAAGAGCGAGTATGCTTGGAATGCTTATTTTGTTCAAAACCTGTGAAAATCTCAAGAACATACACTCAATTTTTTTAGATTTTGTGTCTTTAAAAACAATTGTCTTCTTATTGCATGTTGTGTTTTCAAAACATTAATTTAGATAAGATCATCCAAAAAAAAAACTTTAAAACATGGGTGATAGGGAAGAAAATATTGTTCATAGGCTTTATGGAAATAGTTGAAATCAAGAGATAACAAAAGAAATGCTTCTAGAAGCTGAACAAGATCCATAGTTTCTCTTAGCTATGGAAAAGATCTTAGAGAAAAATAAAGAAGGATATTTTCTTTTATTGGCAAACCAAGGTGCCAAATTTCCCTCTGACTACAATATGGAGAACATTAAAGAGAATCCTGAAAAGAATGAAACTCCCTTAAACGATCTTAGTACTCTTACCCAACAAGTAAGAGCACTCGAAAGGCAAATCAAGGAAATAAAAGGGGGCACAACTAAAACTTCCTTTGACAAGAATATGAATGTGACTTTTTCTCCTCCAAAAACAACATCAACCAAATTCAATGTTTCTGAATTTTTGAAAAGGTTAAAGGGGAAGCCCAAATCTAAGCCATCAAATAACATTGACCAATCCTGTCATGCCATGCATTTATCTTCATCCCCCATAATTCAAAATGAACCTCATGGTTCTTCCACCCAATTCAATGATCCTATTCAATTACCTTCTTCTATCATATTCTCTACATCCAATGATTCATTTCAATCTACACATCTCGATCAAAACATTCTTTCCACTCCATCCCATGATACCAAAATTCTACAAACCCTTCCAATATTTGATCAAGATCCCATATCTCAAGAATCATATGATTATCCCCTCCTTTCATTATTCACCCATGATAATCCTCTTCCATATCAAGAACAAAATATTCTTCCAAGTCCTCCCTCTACCCCATCTTATGAATCCATACCCTCTCATGACTCAATCACATCCCAGGAGCATGACAATTCTCCCATCCTATCCAAAGCTTCCATTCCATATAATGATCAAGATACTCCATCTCCTTCATCTAATGATTCTTTTCCAAGTCAAGATCAAAGCATCCCATCATCCTCATTTCAAGGGCTCATCACACCTCTTCAAGAAATATCAACATCATTTGATCATATGATTGAAAACATTGACAATTTCTCCACCATATCTATTGGGGACAATGATCAAAATCAATCCATCAATGAGCACTATGAAGATATTTCTACCCCATCTAGTGATCAAATCAACATTCATCAAGAACCATTTTTTAGTTATGATCAAGACCCCTCCTACAAAGATCTATTTCAAGGAGTGTTGACGATATTTGATCCTATTGACATAATCCATGATCCATTAACCAATGATCGTATTGAAAATGTCTCTACAATGCCTAATGAGTTAGAGGACATATCTCAAGAACATATTTCAAAGCATGATCAACAGCTATCACCAAGGTCTAGCAATGGTCCCTCCTAAGGTATATTGACATCCTTCGATCTCACAGTTGTGAACAGTGAAAGAATCCCCAACTCACCATTTGATCCAAGTCCACTCAAAGATCAAGAGGATATTGAGCCACTTCCCATACCTTATGACGATGTCCAAAAACCCTTTGAAAGAAATCCATCCTTTGAAATTGACCCATGTCAAGAACTTGATCCAAAACATGTCGAAAGTAATTCCAGAATTAGTCAAGATCAGGATTCGTATCTCCCAGATACTACAATGACCTAATGGGCACTCTCCTATCTATACAAGATATCACAAATAATGATCATATCCATATAGCACATACATATCCATCTACCCATAATATGCTTTCTTTGGATGGACACATAGATGATCGTCATTCAAAACAAGAGTCTCATACTCTTACCAAGGAACAAGAGTCTCTTACTCTTAACATTTATACACATGGTCAACATATAGAGAAATCCAGAGACATGTCAAAAATGGGTCATGAAGAAGGCTTCTACAGAAGTTGTGAATCAGAAACATCAAGTGAAAGCATATCAAGAATGAATCATGAGGAACACTTTTACAAGGACAATGAAGCATCAACACCTCTTGAAGGAGAATTACAATCCGATATCTAACAAGATCAAGATAAACATACCAATCATGCATTCATTCCACTTATGGAAGTCCCTATCATTTATAAACTTGGATCACTCACCTTTGTAAGGGAAAATTATCTTATCAATAAGGAATTTGTCACTTTTGAAGATCCACCACAGAGCAGAGAAGGATTAACACCTTCTTTCGAAGGTAAATCATATCCTATTGCAAATAAGATTTTTCAGCAGATGAATTATCAAGGTAGAGGATTAGGCCTACATGAACAAGGCATTCTAGAACCAGTGCAGATTATTGGAAATCATAAGAATCAAGGCCTTGGTTATTCGACAATCAAGGGATCTCAACATATCAGTAATACTTTCATAAAATTGGGGGCAACTTCATCTCAAGCAAATGTCAACATAGAGGGCACAAAGAATTTTTATGATGAAACCAATGCCAATACTACAACCAGCCACGTCATAAATCTTCATCCACCCATCACCCCATCCACAAATTGGGACCAACATCAAAAGAAAGACTTGAATCAAAGCATGAACAACGTTATCAAAGAAAAAAAAGCTAAGAAGCATATCAGACAAATCAAATACACTTGGATACCAAAAAATACAAAGAAAGATTATCCCCATCAAACTCTATCAGTCAAATAAACTATGGGGCAAAATCAAAAAGGGAAAAGTATCCATTAAAGCTATCCACAAAGGAAAAAGCAGGCTTCTCAAGCAACGTACAAAGTGTATCAAGCAGTTGGTCCAAATTCCATGCACACTTCCATATCCGCCCATTATTGCTCATCTTCCCAAGTTTGGAGAGTCAAAGGTTCCAAACTATCGACCAATCCATCTTTTACTCCTAAACACACTCCATCCATGCCTTCACGCATGATATCTAATTCTCACATTGACTATGTATTAGCAGCGACCCTTCATCATAAGGATTCAAAAGGCACTCTATCGTGATGTGCACACAAAGATGAGGTTAACTTCGGTATCAGCAAAGCAGATCAAAGATCTCAAAAGTTGCATTCAAGTGCACGTATCTTGGCAAAAAAAAATTCTTCAAGTAGGATACCGATGGCATATTATGATAGAAGCATCAACATCAACACCACCAAGTGGTTCAGCATCAGCTTAAAATCTCTCAGAAAATATAGAAAAATGTGCTGAAAAAATCGTTGCCTTGATGAAAACCTGGCAAACAGGCGTCTTGGTGACAACAAAAAAATCAAAAATACAAAAAAATCCAAAAAAATTAGAAAAATGATTGAAAAATAGAAAAGAAAAAAATCATCCTCTAGTGAAAACCATTTCGATGGCGCTTTGGACAGGTACCATGATGAAAACCTGGCAAACAGGCATCATGTGTAGAATCGAGCATCTATGTGGGCCATTGCAAGAGAAAGCATCTTATCACATCCATAATAAAGCCAAAATTCCATTCATATCATCCGTTAATCCATGAACCGTTTATCTAGCCCATTACCATCTATTTACATTATCTTGATCTCAAAAATTTTGGTAAACACTTTACACTTGTTTATGGTAAACATCTTAACATGGGTCATTTTCATTGGTCCTATCCAATCCAAATGTTATTTGAGCCTCAAAGCATTATCTGAATGAGCATTCCTCTGTTCGAACACCTTATCTTATCATAAGGTAATCCTTGGCATCATTTGCATGCTTACAGTATCTATCCATCCACCTATTCAAGAATCTACCCATGGCTATTCAAACATTGCTAGACACTGGGGGTAGATGCTACATCTTGCTTCAGGAATGAATCTTGATATATATCCTCTAACCTATGTGGTGATTTGAACATTGGTAGACGTAAAATCAAATTGGTCAAGCATTTGCGAGCCAAAAGATCCAAATCACTAGCCCATGGCATATTTTGACAGGAAGGCGCTTCTTATCAAGCTTTATCTTTCATCGAACATCAATCTGAACATTTCATATCAGTCACATCTAACTTGCGTGTTAGTGTCACATCAAATCATCAAAATAATTTTGTTCCAAATCAAGCTTCATCAATCCTGATCAATTGAATCCAATCAATTATCACCTTGTTTGACTTAACACACTTAGTCAAACTATCGTCTTGTGAACGAGTTTACTCTAGGATAACACAATTTCTTTGGGTTTACAAATTCATTATCATCTTTGTTTGGCTTAACACACTTAGCCAAATTAACAAATCCATTATTACCTTGTTTGGCTCAACACACTTAGTCAAACTATCAATCCGTCAATCTGATCAATCAACCTTAGCTTGGTTTTCAAAAAAATCTCAAAACAAAGCACTGATATCGTCATGCATGTCCATCTCCAAATCATCAAAATCCAAAAAAATAAAAAAAATCAAAATTCAAAAAAATCAAAGTATTCCTGAAGTCCGAAGAAAAATCAATAAATCATATGCTTTCATCAATAAAATGGTCATGTCTCACCCTAGACTAGGGGTAAAATCTTGAACTCATTGGGGGAAATCAACTTTTTTTGAGAAAACAAGCAACATGTGTCAATTATCAAGTATCAGGTCAACAATCGAATATCCAATCAAGCCTGGTCAAAACAACTTTGAGGCATGTCATACATTGAAACTGAAACAAACTGGATGATCTTAATCTGAGTTCAATGAATGGAAAACTTAAAGCAATAAGTTGCAATTTTTGTTTTGATATTTGATGACATCATATCTTTAGAGTGGTTCAATGATGTACTGAACTAGAATCACAAGGAAGAAGTATGATTTTTCTTTGCGTGTTGTCTTTAAATTAATCATTAGTATTGTGCAAATTGGTCATGGGACATGCTCTACAATGTATCATTGATGACGTTTCAGAATTTGCATAGGAAATTGATTAACTTTTGTCTGTTTATGCAAGCAATACTCGGGTCATCTTAGTTCAAATATACCATCGATGCTTGTATTAACTTGCTACATTAAACATTATGGAAGTAGTACTCAGGTCATCATTGGTGCTAACATACCCTCTGATGCTTGTACTAACTTTCAACATATCAAAAGGCTCAATGATGACAACAAAACACAGCAGGAAATGGCAACAAGGAGAATGATTCATTATTTCATTTAGGATTGCATAATTCATTATTAGGATTGTATAATACATTTGCATTTTGAGGGTCTTTTCAATAGATTTTTGAGGGTTGACCACATTCTTGAATATCTTTTTCAGACAATGGTTGAGTATGACTGGACATTTGGTACATCTCATTTTCATTATCATTCACATCATTTTTCATTATCATTATCATTGCACTTGCATAATTACATCATCATTTCATTTCATTATCATATCCATCACATCTCATCTACATCATCTCAATCAATTCATCCAATCATTTCTTCCAATCTCATCTTATCAACCAATTCAATCTAGCACAAATCATTTAATCATACCTTTGGTCTTGTTCCTAGCCTTAATGCAAGCCTCGATCATCATCATCATCATCAAGATGTATCCTTCCCTATTCTTGTGTTGTTCTGGGATGTATCCTTCCCTAATCAACAACACTATCAATATCATCAAGCAATCATGCAAATCAATCAACAACGGATATCATCAATCAATCAGTACATCAAGCAAGTTCAAATCAATACTATTTGTTTTTCATATCGCATGGAAACAAATTTAACAGTCGTCGTGACTCAATCTATTTGACTTTCAATCAAGAAAGTAAATCTTTTAATACTATTTATTTTTCATATTGCATGGAAACAAATTTAACAGTCATCGCGACTCAATCTATTTGACTTTCAATCAGGAAAGCAAATCTATCATTTCTATTTGTTTTTCATATCGCATGGAAGCAAATTTATCAATCAAATCAAAATTTCTATTTGTTTTTCATATCGCATGGAAGCAAATTTATCAATCAAAAAGGATCATCAATCGGGGAAAATCAAAGTTCTTCATCTTCATATCAATCTTTCAATAGGGGTTTTCATCAAATCATCTTTATCGGTCAATGAATCACATAGAAAATCAGTAAAAATTTCCAAAAATCATCTTTATCGGATTCATCACCCGAGGGGACATATAGCATCATCAGTAAATTTTTCAAGGTCAAGGGCAAATTCTTTGAAGCAATGCGTAAAACACACTTCAAAGAGGGGCAAAATGTACACATCTAAAAATGGTCATGGTCGATCGAACCTGTTAATTAATTAAATATGAATTATTTAATTAATATTCTTAAGTCATCTACATATAAATAAATTTAATTATTTATTTATATTGTTCATTTTTCTAATTCTTCTAATTTAATTAAATAAATAAGTTTATTTAATTAATGCTACCTTCCTCTTAATTAATTAAATAAATTTTACAATTTATTTACATTAATTATCACAAGTTTAAATTCTAAATTTAAATGATTTTCTTCCCTCCACATTTAATTAAATACTTTCAATATTTAATTAAATCATTTTCTAAAATTCCCACTCTTCTCACAAAATTAAATATTCTTAATATTTAATTGAAAGGCCTTTTCTCTCCTCACATAATTAAATATTTTTAATATTTAATTTAAGCCTTTTCATATTTCTCTCACACATAATTAAATATTTATTTAATTAATTATGAGAAACACCTTTCAATTTGTCTCTTCATTTTCTGTCTCTCAGAATTCCATCTTCTTTTCGAATTCTCGATCTTTCACCATTCATTTCAATAGGTTTGAACTCGACCGTCAATCTTGGCTAATCGAATTCCTACCTTTAAAAATCTATAAATACAACCCTCTTATGAGTGGAAAAGAACCTCAAATCTCATACTTTCATGCATAGTTATTATAGCCACATTTTAATTCAATAAGTTCAATCTTTTACATACATATGCATTTTTGATAATCTCATTCTCTCAAGTGCCATTCTATAAGTTGTTGTTTACACAACTGAGAGTGAACATCTTGAAGCGAATCCTTGGAGATAGAGGACAATGGAACGAATTTGAAGAAGCTGATGTTTAGAGTTTGCATTTACTTTATTTATTTAGTTTTCTTCAATTTAATGTTTCATTGGTGTACTAGTTTAGATTTAATTTGATTTACATATTCTAACGTACCCATTTCTGGCGCCCACCATGCGGCCAATCCCCGCATTTAATATTTATTTTTGCAGTTTTTCTGGAGGTGACGGACTAAAATCATGCTTCGGCGCATATGATAGTTCTTTCGGCGCATCCATAAACTGTTTCGGCACATCCGGTGACTGTTTTCGCGCATCTGGTGGCTGTTTTTGCGCATCCGAGGACTGTTTTCGCGCATCCGGGGACTGTTTTCGTGCATATGAGCTTTGTTTTAGTGCATATGAGCTTTCTTTTGGCACATATGAACTTTCTTTTAGTGCATACGAGCTCTGTTTTAGCGCATACAGTTTCTGATTTTTTTTTTTGTCAATCTTAAAATGGCCATATCTTGGTCATATTTTGGTCTTTTTTGGAGCTTTTTTTTTTAAATAGGGTAGAATTTCATAAGCTATCTAATGGTGTAGGTATTTATCAACTTTTATAGAGTTTAAATTTTCAAATTATCACTTAATGTCAAACTACAATGAAACTTGGTCTAGATTTTAGGGTTGTTATGCTTAATCATTTATCTAACCCTCATATCTTCTTGTTTCTTGATTCCATCTAACATTTGGAACTTTTATTGCAGATTTTAAAGGACCATGGAGCATGAAAATTAAATAAAAATCATTATCACATGATTGTAACAAGTGTTTTTAAACACTTTGGGAGCAATTATAATCTCATTCTTAAATTGTTGTCTGGATCCGATGGGACCGCAGCCAAAATTTTTATTGATGTGTGGGGAATAAAATGAACCAATCTAGTATAGACACTTAAATATGAATTAACCAATCCTAGGATAGTCACCAAACATAAATTTTCTATTTGTTAAAATAAAATCCATGTTTTTAGTGAAGCAACATTTTCACTTAGAATAGAGAATTTGTCAATTTGGGGATTTAAAATTGAACCATTATTGTTTGCTGTGATTGTGGGTAATAGGTTTATGCTCTCCCCTTAACTGGGTGATCAGAACACCAGACTTACCTTTTATTTTATGCAATTTAATGCTTTATTACATCCTTTAGAAGGCCTACCGTAGTGGGAAAAAGTACTCACCCTATGGGAATGACCTAAGTGGGAATACCTAAAGCCAAGGTTTCCAACCCACTTTAATCAAAATCAAGTTGTTGATGAAAATCCAACTTGACAGTAGTGTACAGGATAACCATCCCCAAAACCTTTGTTCTAAAGGTTGGGAGGTCTCTCGAGGGAGTATATCTATTGCCACACTAAACAAAAATACTTACTAAGAACCATAGTGTAGAAATCCAACCGTGTCAGTATCCAAACATCATCTTAATCACAATGCAAGGGGAGGGAAGAATCTGCCCCCAAGACACTCACCATATAGTCGCCATAGATTGTTTGCTCAAGGGATTCGGTATCCACTTTCGTCACTTTAAGTACGCACCTGGAAAAGACAAAAACATGGGTGTCCTCTAGGGGGTGACAAGGCTGTGTGAGTTGACGCGATTTTAAGCTGTGGGCTGTGATTACTATGATGACCTATTTGACAAATTAAGAGCGAGTATGCTTGGAATGCTTATTTTGTTCAAAACCTGTGAAAATCTCAAGAACATACACTCAATTTTTTTAGATTTTGTGTCTTTAAAAACAATTGTCTTCTTATTGCATGTTGTGTTTTCAAAACATTAATTTAGATAAGATCATCCAAAAAAAAAACTTTAAAACATGGGTGATAGGGAAGAAAATATTGTTCATAGGCTTTATGGAAATAGTTGAAATCAAGAGATAACAAAAGAAATGCTTCTAGAAGCTGAACAAGATCCATAGTTTCTCTTAGCTATGGAAAAGATCTTAGAGAAAAATAAAGAAGGATATTTTCTTTTATTGGCAAACCAAGGTGCCAAATTTCCCTCTGACTACAATATGGAGAACATTAAAGAGAATCCTGAAAAGAATGAAACTCCCTTAAACGATCTTAGTACTCTTACCCAACAAGTAAGAGCACTCGAAAGGCAAATCAAGGAAATAAAAGGGGGCACAACTAAAACTTCCTTTGACAAGAATATGAATGTGACTTTTTCTCCTCCAAAAACAACATCAACCAAATTCAATGTTTCTGAATTTTTGAAAAGGTTAAAGGGGAAGCCCAAATCTAAGCCATCAAATAACATTGACCAATCCTGTCATGCCATGCATTTATCTTCATCCCCCATAATTCAAAATGAACCTCATGGTTCTTCCACCCAATTCAATGATCCTATTCAATTACCTTCTTCTATCATATTCTCTACATCCAATGATTCATTTCAATCTACACATCTCGATCAAAACATTCTTTCCACTCCATCCCATGATACCAAAATTCTACAAACCCTTCCAATATTTGATCAAGATCCCATATCTCAAGAATCATATGATTATCCCCTCCTTTCATTATTCACCCATGATAATCCTCTTCCATATCAAGAACAAAATATTCTTCCAAGTCCTCCCTCTACCCCATCTTATGAATCCATACCCTCTCATGACTCAATCACATCCCAGGAGCATGACAATTCTCCCATCCTATCCAAAGCTTCCATTCCATATAATGATCAAGATACTCCATCTCCTTCATCTAATGATTCTTTTCCAAGTCAAGATCAAAGCATCCCATCATCCTCATTTCAAGGGCTCATCACACCTCTTCAAGAAATATCAACATCATTTGATCATATGATTGAAAACATTGACAATTTCTCCACCATATCTATTGGGGACAATGATCAAAATCAATCCATCAATGAGCACTATGAAGATATTTCTACCCCATCTAGTGATCAAATCAACATTCATCAAGAACCATTTTTTAGTTATGATCAAGACCCCTCCTACAAAGATCTATTTCAAGGAGTGTTGACGATATTTGATCCTATTGACATAATCCATGATCCATTAACCAATGATCGTATTGAAAATGTCTCTACAATGCCTAATGAGTTAGAGGACATATCTCAAGAACATATTTCAAAGCATGATCAACAGCTATCACCAAGGTCTAGCAATGGTCCCTCCTAAGGTATATTGACATCCTTCGATCTCACAGTTGTGAACAGTGAAAGAATCCCCAACTCACCATTTGATCCAAGTCCACTCAAAGATCAAGAGGATATTGAGCCACTTCCCATACCTTATGACGATGTCCAAAAACCCTTTGAAAGAAATCCATCCTTTGAAATTGACCCATGTCAAGAACTTGATCCAAAACATGTCGAAAGTAATTCCAGAATTAGTCAAGATCAGGATTCGTATCTCCCAGATACTACAATGACCTAATGGGCACTCTCCTATCTATACAAGATATCACAAATAATGATCATATCCATATAGCACATACATATCCATCTACCCATAATATGCTTTCTTTGGATGGACACATAGATGATCGTCATTCAAAACAAGAGTCTCATACTCTTACCAAGGAACAAGAGTCTCTTACTCTTAACATTTATACACATGGTCAACATATAGAGAAATCCAGAGACATGTCAAAAATGGGTCATGAAGAAGGCTTCTACAGAAGTTGTGAATCAGAAACATCAAGTGAAAGCATATCAAGAATGAATCATGAGGAACACTTTTACAAGGACAATGAAGCATCAACACCTCTTGAAGGAGAATTACAATCCGATATCTAACAAGATCAAGATAAACATACCAATCATGCATTCATTCCACTTATGGAAGTCCCTATCATTTATAAACTTGGATCACTCACCTTTGTAAGGGAAAATTATCTTATCAATAAGGAATTTGTCACTTTTGAAGATCCACCACAGAGCAGAGAAGGATTAACACCTTCTTTCGAAGGTAAATCATATCCTATTGCAAATAAGATTTTTCAGCAGATGAATTATCAAGGTAGAGGATTAGGCCTACATGAACAAGGCATTCTAGAACCAGTGCAGATTATTGGAAATCATAAGAATCAAGGCCTTGGTTATTCGACAATCAAGGGATCTCAACATATCAGTAATACTTTCATAAAATTGGGGGCAACTTCATCTCAAGCAAATGTCAACATAGAGGGCACAAAGAATTTTTATGATGAAACCAATGCCAATACTACAACCAGCCACGTCATAAATCTTCATCCACCCATCACCCCATCCACAAATTGGGACCAACATCAAAAGAAAGACTTGAATCAAAGCATGAACAACGTTATCAAAGAAAAAAAAGCTAAGAAGCATATCAGACAAATCAAATACACTTGGATACCAAAAAATACAAAGAAAGATTATCCCCATCAAACTCTATCAGTCAAATAAACTATGGGGCAAAATCAAAAAGGGAAAAGTATCCATTAAAGCTATCCACAAAGGAAAAAGCAGGCTTCTCAAGCAACGTACAAAGTGTATCAAGCAGTTGGTCCAAATTCCATGCACACTTCCATATCCGCCCATTATTGCTCATCTTCCCAAGTTTGGAGAGTCAAAGGTTCCAAACTATCGACCAATCCATCTTTTACTCCTAAACACACTCCATCCATGCCTTCACGCATGATATCTAATTCTCACATTGACTATGTATTAGCAGCGACCCTTCATCATAAGGATTCAAAAGGCACTCTATCGTGATGTGCACACAAAGATGAGGTTAACTTCGGTATCAGCAAAGCAGATCAAAGATCTCAAAAGTTGCATTCAAGTGCACGTATCTTGGCAAAAAAAAATTCTTCAAGTAGGATACCGATGGCATATTATGATAGAAGCATCAACATCAACACCACCAAGTGGTTCAGCATCAGCTTAAAATCTCTCAGAAAATATAGAAAAATGTGCTGAAAAAATCGTTGCCTTGATGAAAACCTGGCAAACAGGCGTCTTGGTGACAACAAAAAAATCAAAAATACAAAAAAATCCAAAAAAATTAGAAAAATGATTGAAAAATAGAAAAGAAAAAAATCATCCTCTAGTGAAAACCATTTCGATGGCGCTTTGGACAGGTACCATGATGAAAACCTGGCAAACAGGCATCATGTGTAGAATCGAGCATCTATGTGGGCCATTGCAAGAGAAAGCATCTTATCACATCCATAATAAAGCCAAAATTCCATTCATATCATCCGTTAATCCATGAACCGTTTATCTAGCCCATTACCATCTATTTACATTATCTTGATCTCAAAAATTTTGGTAAACACTTTACACTTGTTTATGGTAAACATCTTAACATGGGTCATTTTCATTGGTCCTATCCAATCCAAATGTTATTTGAGCCTCAAAGCATTATCTGAATGAGCATTCCTCTGTTCGAACACCTTATCTTATCATAAGGTAATCCTTGGCATCATTTGCATGCTTACAGTATCTATCCATCCACCTATTCAAGAATCTACCCATGGCTATTCAAACATTGCTAGACACTGGGGGTAGATGCTACATCTTGCTTCAGGAATGAATCTTGATATATATCCTCTAACCTATGTGGTGATTTGAACATTGGTAGACGTAAAATCAAATTGGTCAAGCATTTGCGAGCCAAAAGATCCAAATCACTAGCCCATGGCATATTTTGACAGGAAGGCGCTTCTTATCAAGCTTTATCTTTCATCGAACATCAATCTGAACATTTCATATCAGTCACATCTAACTTGCGTGTTAGTGTCACATCAAATCATCAAAATAATTTTGTTCCAAATCAAGCTTCATCAATCCTGATCAATTGAATCCAATCAATTATCACCTTGTTTGACTTAACACACTTAGTCAAACTATCGTCTTGTGAACGAGTTTACTCTAGGATAACACAATTTCTTTGGGTTTACAAATTCATTATCATCTTTGTTTGGCTTAACACACTTAGCCAAATTAACAAATCCATTATTACCTTGTTTGGCTCAACACACTTAGTCAAACTATCAATCCGTCAATCTGATCAATCAACCTTAGCTTGGTTTTCAAAAAAATCTCAAAACAAAGCACTGATATCGTCATGCATGTCCATCTCCAAATCATCAAAATCCAAAAAAATAAAAAAAATCAAAATTCAAAAAAATCAAAGTATTCCTGAAGTCCGAAGAAAAATCAATAAATCATATGCTTTCATCAATAAAATGGTCATGTCTCACCCTAGACTAGGGGTAAAATCTTGAACTCATTGGGGGAAATCAACTTTTTTTGAGAAAACAAGCAACATGTGTCAATTATCAAGTATCAGGTCAACAATCGAATATCCAATCAAGCCTGGTCAAAACAACTTTGAGGCATGTCATACATTGAAACTGAAACAAACTGGATGATCTTAATCTGAGTTCAATGAATGGAAAACTTAAAGCAATAAGTTGCAATTTTTGTTTTGATATTTGATGACATCATATCTTTAGAGTGGTTCAATGATGTACTGAACTAGAATCACAAGGAAGAAGTATGATTTTTCTTTGCGTGTTGTCTTTAAATTAATCATTAGTATTGTGCAAATTGGTCATGGGACATGCTCTACAATGTATCATTGATGACGTTTCAGAATTTGCATAGGAAATTGATTAACTTTTGTCTGTTTATGCAAGCAATACTCGGGTCATCTTAGTTCAAATATACCATCGATGCTTGTATTAACTTGCTACATTAAACATTATGGAAGTAGTACTCAGGTCATCATTGGTGCTAACATACCCTCTGATGCTTGTACTAACTTTCAACATATCAAAAGGCTCAATGATGACAACAAAACACAGCAGGAAATGGCAACAAGGAGAATGATTCATTATTTCATTTAGGATTGCATAATTCATTATTAGGATTGTATAATACATTTGCATTTTGAGGGTCTTTTCAATAGATTTTTGAGGGTTGACCACATTCTTGAATATCTTTTTCAGACAATGGTTGAGTATGACTGGACATTTGGTACATCTCATTTTCATTATCATTCACATCATTTTTCATTATCATTATCATTGCACTTGCATAATTACATCATCATTTCATTTCATTATCATATCCATCACATCTCATCTACATCATCTCAATCAATTCATCCAATCATTTCTTCCAATCTCATCTTATCAACCAATTCAATCTAGCACAAATCATTTAATCATACCTTTGGTCTTGTTCCTAGCCTTAATGCAAGCCTCGATCATCATCATCATCATCAAGATGTATCCTTCCCTATTCTTGTGTTGTTCTGGGATGTATCCTTCCCTAATCAACAACACTATCAATATCATCAAGCAATCATGCAAATCAATCAACAACGGATATCATCAATCAATCAGTACATCAAGCAAGTTCAAATCAATACTATTTGTTTTTCATATCGCATGGAAACAAATTTAACAGTCGTCGTGACTCAATCTATTTGACTTTCAATCAAGAAAGTAAATCTTTTAATACTATTTATTTTTCATATTGCATGGAAACAAATTTAACAGTCATCGCGACTCAATCTATTTGACTTTCAATCAGGAAAGCAAATCTATCATTTCTATTTGTTTTTCATATCGCATGGAAGCAAATTTATCAATCAAATCAAAATTTCTATTTGTTTTTCATATCGCATGGAAGCAAATTTATCAATCAAAAAGGATCATCAATCGGGGAAAATCAAAGTTCTTCATCTTCATATCAATCTTTCAATAGGGGTTTTCATCAAATCATCTTTATCGGTCAATGAATCACATAGAAAATCAGTAAAAATTTCCAAAAATCATCTTTATCGGATTCATCACCCGAGGGGACATATAGCATCATCAGTAAATTTTTCAAGGTCAAGGGCAAATTCTTTGAAGCAATGCGTAAAACACACTTCAAAGAGGGGCAAAATGTACACATCTAAAAATGGTCATGGTCGATCGAACCTGTTAATTAATTAAATATGAATTATTTAATTAATATTCTTAAGTCATCTACATATAAATAAATTTAATTATTTATTTATATTGTTCATTTTTCTAATTCTTCTAATTTAATTAAATAAATAAGTTTATTTAATTAATGCTACCTTCCTCTTAATTAATTAAATAAATTTTACAATTTATTTACATTAATTATCACAAGTTTAAATTCTAAATTTAAATGATTTTCTTCCCTCCACATTTAATTAAATACTTTCAATATTTAATTAAATCATTTTCTAAAATTCCCACTCTTCTCACAAAATTAAATATTCTTAATATTTAATTGAAAGGCCTTTTCTCTCCTCACATAATTAAATATTTTTAATATTTAATTTAAGCCTTTTCATATTTCTCTCACACATAATTAAATATTTATTTAATTAATTATGAGAAACACCTTTCAATTTGTCTCTTCATTTTCTGTCTCTCAGAATTCCATCTTCTTTTCGAATTCTCGATCTTTCACCATTCATTTCAATAGGTTTGAACTCGACCGTCAATCTTGGCTAATCGAATTCCTACCTTTAAAAATCTATAAATACAACCCTCTTATGAGTGGAAAAGAACCTCAAATCTCATACTTTCATGCATAGTTATTATAGCCACATTTTAATTCAATAAGTTCAATCTTTTACATACATATGCATTTTTTATAATCTCATTCTCTCAAGTGCCATTCTATAAGTTGTTGTTTACACAACTGAGAGTGAACATCTTGAAGCGAATCCTTGGAGATAGAGGACAATGGAACGAATTTGAAGAAGCTGATGTTTAGAGTTTGCATTTACTTTATTTATTTAGTTTTCTTCAATTTAATGTTTCATTGGTGTACTAGTTTAGATTTAATTTGATTTACATATTCTAACGTACCCATTTCTGGCGCCCACCATGCGGCCAATCCCCGCATTTAATATTTATTTTTGCAGTTTTTCTGGAGGTGACGGACTAAAATCATGCTTCGGCGCATATGATAGTTCTTTCGGCGCATCCATAAACTGTTTCGGCACATCCGGTGACTGTTTTCGCGCATCTGGTGGCTGTTTTTGCGCATCCGAGGACTGTTTTCGCGCATCCGGGGACTGTTTTCGTGCATATGAGCTTTGTTTTAGTGCATATGAGCTTTCTTTTGGCACATATGAACTTTCTTTTAGTGCATACGAGCTCTGTTTTAGCGCATACAGTTTCTGATTTTTTTTTTTGTCAATCTTAAAATGGCCATATCTTGGTCATATTTTGGTCTTTTTTGGAGCTTTTTTTTTTAAATAGGGTAGAATTTCATAAGCTATCTAATGGTGTAGGTATTTATCAACTTTTATAGAGTTTAAATTTTCAAATTATCACTTAATGTCAAACTACAATGAAACTTGGTCTAGATTTTAGGGTTGTTATGCTTAATCATTTATCTAACCCTCATATCTTCTTGTTTCTTGATTCCATCTAACATTTGGAACTTTTATTGCAGATTTTAAAGGACCATGGAGCATGAAAATTAAATAAAAATCATTATCACATGATTGTAACAAGTGTTTTTAAACACTTTGGGAGCAATTATAATCTCATTCTTAAATTGTTGTCTGGATCCGATGGGACCGCAGCCAAAATTTTTATTGATGTGTGGGGAATAAAATGAACCAATCTAGTATAGACACTTAAATATGAATTAACCAATCCTAGGATAGTCACCAAACATAAATTTTCTATTTGTTAAAATAAAATCCATGTTTTTAGTGAAGCAACATTTTCACTTAGAATAGAGAATTTGTCAATTTGGGGATTTAAAATTGAACCATTATTGTTTGCTGTGATTGTGGGTAATAGGTTTATGCTCTCCCCTTAACTGGGTGATCAGAACACCAGACTTACCTTTTATTTTATGCAATTTAATGCTTTATTACATCCTTTAGAAGGCCTACCGTAGTGGGAAAAAGTACTCACCCTATAGGAATGACCTAAGTGGGAATACCTAAAGCCAAGGTTTCCAACCCACTTTAATCAATATTTAATTTAAGCCTTTTCATATTTCTCTCACACATAATTAAATATTTATTTATTTAATTATGAGAGACACCTTTCAATTTGTCTCTTCATTTTTTGTCTCTCAGAATTCTATCTTCTTTTTGAATTCTCGATCTCTCGCCGTTCATTTCAACAGGTTTGAACTCGATCGTCGATCTTGGCTAATCGAATTCCTACCTTCAAAAATCTATAAATACAACCCTCTTATGAGTGGAAAAGAACCTCGAATCTCATACTTTCATGCATAGTTATTATAGCCACATCTTAAGCATTTCATAGCATTTTAATTCAATAAGTTCAATTTTTTACATGCATATGCATTTTTGATAATCTCATTCTCTCAAGCGCCATTCTATAAGTTGTTGTTTACACAACTGAGAGCGAACATCTTGAAGCGAATCCTTGGAGATAGAGGACAATGGAACGAATTTGAAGAAGTTGTTGTTTAGAGTTTGCATTTACTTTATTTATTTAGTTTTCTTCAATTTAATGTTTCATTGGTGTACTAGTTTATATGCAATTTAATTGACACATTCTAATGTACACAAAATTCATTACATTCTTGGAGCATAACGAAACACAACTCTTCATAACGAACTAACTGACATGGGACAGTGTGTTTTCCAACACTCAAAGTAATGTGAGCATTTTATTTGTTTCAATCAAATGAAAAAAGGAAAATTCCATATTTACATCATGAAATAGTTGTTCTAAAATATGAAAGGGGATTTCATTAGATTTTTTGAGCATAGAAAAATGTGTGAGGTGGAGAACATTAGACTGGAAGAGGGATCAAAACATGTTAATCTAAGAATCTAAACTAAGATTAAACATATTAATCTAAGTTCTAAACCTGCACATACGAAATGAAACTAAGCTAGTTTAACATGAATTAAAGAAATTATGATTATAGTATTGAATGTACAAGAATAACACACGGTAAACCGATAAAAGTGGTTTACAATTCGAGCAAGGAAGGAAAAATTGCAAAAAATGACCCCATTCCAAAAATTTTGGTTTTGGGGGTTCAAACGAATTTATTGGTTTGAGCAAACAAAAAGAGGGTTCGCTAGAACAAAGGTTCGAGTGAACCCATTAAATGCCACATGCCCACCATTCTTGTAAAAAAACAAATATTTTTTTTTTTTTGAAAGGGGGTTCGCTCGAACCCCCCTGGTTCGCCTAAACACCCCTTTTCCCACCTTCTCACTCTCTGGCCCAAAAAAACTCCAGAATTTTTCCTTTCAAAGCTCGGGTTGAGGATGAAAATGGAGGGGACTTCACAAACCCAACTAGATAATGGTAGTCATTTGAATGAACTATCCAACAAATATAATTTTAGTATGTTTTGATTTTATTATTCGTTTATTTTTTTAGTTTTATTAAACATAGGTTTTTCACCGAAAATCAAGCTCTTTGTTCTGCACATGTGGAAAAATAGAATATTATCAAAAAAAATATTGAAAAATATGAGTGCACTAGATATTGAAGTCCTTGATCCAACAAAAAAAATTTGAATTTTGATACATATAAAAAAAGTTACGTTGTATACAGTCAACCTATGTCTGAATTGTAATTGGTTTGACTTCGAAACTTGATTAAGGAAAAAATATTCAATAAAACACTATGAAAAAAATTGGAAGCACTAGATATCATAGTTAAAAATCTAAATTCAAAAAAAATAGAATTTTATCCTTAAAGGAAAAAAAGTTATGTTGTATACAGTGAGTGTCACTCCTAAAAAATGTTGTTTAAAAAATTAGTTTTTGAAGGAGATAGAAAAAGAAGTGCAATCTGATTCCAAAAAAATTACAAAAAATATATTTAGAATCTACAGACAAAATTTCACAAATCACTAGTTTGTATCATCTTCAAATTCCTCACATTTTAGTTGCTATAGGTTCTTGAAAGTGAAGATTTAGTTAGAAAAAAATATTTCAGTGTCTAGTTTGGCCAAAAATTGTAAACCGGTATTGTGGGATCACCCCACACTCTTACCATCCCGTAGTGAAGTGTATTCACCTAATATTGGGTTGTTCTTATCACCATGAAGCCTCCAAAGTTCGTGTGCAAAATCTTGGTAAGTAACTGTTTTGGTTGGTTAATCAAAGAAATGGTTAAGCTTTAGCAATGATGCTCTTGACAACACTTGTTGCACAATGTATGTTGATTCTTTGATCCTTATTTGTGAGGAAAGGGGTTTGTTATATAGAAAATGAGATTTGAGATGAAGAATTAGGATCGTGTTGAAGAATATCTAGATCAACGGTTAGAGTGTGTTGAAAGGATTTAAACATGAGAAGATTGTGCAAAGTTGATTCCACAATTTATGTGATTGAGAATTAGATTGGCTAGTCAGGGATTAAATTGATCAGTCTGGATTTTAGATTAACCAATTAGGATTTAGATGACTTAGTTAGGAGATTGATGGCTTAGTTAGGAATTTGATTGATTAGTTAACAACATAGATTGCTCAGTTAGCAATTTAGATTGATTAGTTAACAAATTAGATTGCTCAGTCAACAATCATAATTTTCTCAATTGGAAAGTGGGTGAGGAATATGAATTAATTGATTTAATTAATTAATTGCTTTTTGGAGTTGAACGTGCAAATCAAGTTTGACTTTTGCAAACAAAGTTACATTAGTTTGGTTTGATTTTTTTATAATTGATTTGAATAGTTTAATTTAATTATTCAAATTTTGGAGGGAAAGTGTCGTAATAAATTATTATGATTTAATAATTTAATCAATTTAGAGGAATAAGGTGTTTTAGTGACATAATTAAATAATTGGTGGTATTTAATCAAATAGGGCAGAATAAAGTGAGATTAGGACTTTATTAAATAAATGTATTTTATTTTATTGGTCAAAATAATAAAACATGAATTAATCAAATAATGTTGTTTTATTTAATCAATAGCAGAATTAGGGTTTTTAAAACTTTATTAAATAAATGAAATTTATTTAATTTGTCAAAAATGATGAAAAAGTGAATTAATTAAATAATGTTGTATTATTCAATTAATAAAAAAATTAGGGTTTCAAATGTCATTTGATGTGGTGTGATGTTTCAGAACGTTGTGGGATGATGTTTGATGTTGTTTGATGTTGTTTGGTGTTGTTTGATGTTATTTGATACTGTTCGATGGTGTTTGATGTTGTTCAATGTTGTTTGATACTATTTGATATTGTTTCATGTTGTTTGATGATGTTTGATGATGTTTGATATTGTTTGATATTTTTTGATGATGAATTAATTAAATGATGTTAAATCACTTAATTAATAGATGAATATGAGTGCCAAAATGCTAGTTTGCAAGCTAGGGAATTTTTAGGTGTTTACATTTTACCCCTCTTCGAGACAAAGTACTAGTTGTTTTGTTTTAAAGAACATTTCCCTAGTATGTCCTAGGTGCAAGAGTCTCCCCAGTATGCCCCAGAAAGGATAGAATGGATGGTGCCCCCTCAAAAAATTTGGTGAAAAATTTGGATAATGAACCAATTTTTTTGATAAGTTGATGTGATGCATTAAGTGCAAGGACTGGTAGAAGAAATTTTGATAAGAAGAAAATCTTAATAAGAAGTGAAGAATAGTTGATGTTGTTAGTCATTGGTGAGTTACTTTTTCTTTTCTTGGAGGTTTCATAGTTTGAACAATCCTGTTTGATGTAGCAAACAGATATGATGCAGTAGGGTATTAATGACCAAGGTGACTTTGTTTCCATTGTGTGGACTTTGACTCTACAAAAAGGAGTACTCTTGCTCATACCGGAAATATGGAAACCTTGTAGAGTGTATGGGTGAGAGGATTTAAAACATGTTGGACCAGTAACACAAGAGGTATTAAGAACCTAACATGCTACTGCTACACGAAATTCTTCAAAACAACTTTCACACGAGGTTTTATTTGGTTTTGTATTGAAATCAACATTGTAATATTTTCTTTCAAATAGTCAAATATCAATAAAAATAACTTGTTACCTATCAAAAAATAAATTATATGATATGATATTAAATATTAATACATATTATATTAACTATAATATATATTAATATATTAATATTATAAAATATAATAATAAATATTAATATATTAATATATTTTATTTTATTTTTTTAAACAAAGAAACATCCATTTGTGCCTCAGTCCACATGCCAAAACAAGGGTTTGTGGAGGTTTTTTCGGGCCGTGCACTAAGGATGGGCAAGGCTGGGTTGGGCATCGACACTGCAAAGCACAACCGACCCATGGTGGTGGCAGCGACAACTGTGGAAAACCGTCAACCACAGTGGGTGGCTCGACTGTGCTTAGCACAGTCGACCACCAATGTGGTGGCACGATTTTGCTTAGCACAACTGACCACCTCTATGGTGGCGGTGACGCTAAGCCACCACACGAGAATGGGGGTTGGGGCGACTAGTGTGGATCCCCACAACACCTCCCATGGGGGCAGCTAGCATGGCTCCCCAAAGCACCTCCCATGGGGGCGGCTATGGATTGAGCCCCAACAACCCTAACAAAAAAAAAAAAAATTAATTTTTTGTTTAATAATTTTTCTATTAAAAACACTCGTGGATTTTGAGATCCGTGCACCTCCACAGGGGGTATTTTTTTAGAAAATTTTGGCAACATAACCCTCTCAAATGATTTGTTTTTAAAAAAAAGAATATATATGTATATATATCAACATATATATGGATTCAAACATCCCCATAAGAGATTGAAGAAATAAATTGAGCAAATAAAATTGAAATAACCATTTACAACCAAGAACTCATATTTTTGTTTTGAATAAAATTTCATTTCCAAATACAAGTTTCAAGTTTTGAGAGCAAAATTTAAAATGGGATTTCTTGTAAATCAAAAAAAGGTTTTGAATGTTTTCAAACATGATAAAATCTTGAAACTTCAAAATGACACTAATTAAATAAGAAGGAAAACCTAAATTAAAAGTTTGAAGTTTGATAATGAAGCTCTCAATTCTTCTTCTGATTTCATCTCCTCCAAGAATTCAACTTGATTCTTCCCAACCCAAAATCAAGCAACAAATTTATTTCCTTCCCTTGCTTTTCCAATGTTTCCAAACTTGTTGAAAACTCATTCCAAATCCAAATAATAAATAAAATTCAAAAAATATCTATGCAACAACCCTCATAAATTTTCAAAAACAGAATAGCAAATATCTCCATTTTTGAGATTTTTGCATTTAAAATTTTCTAAAAATGCTATTTAAACCTTTTTATTTTATTTTCAATTTCAAACATTAAATCCATAAATTTCAAAATGAATAACCTATCTAATTTCAATACAATTAATTTAATTAATTAATAAAATAAATCTAATCATGATTAAAATATTTATTAATTAAATTAAATTAATTAATAAATTGAATCATGTTTCTAACATTAAACCAGATAAGTTTAATAAAAAACATAACTGCAAAAAGGATATATTTACCTTCATAACATACAATTAAATAATCAAAGTGAAAGAACAATATTAAAGCAACTTAACCCGACTAAGACCCGATGACACACTATGACTAGGGTGATGATTTGGCACGGAAAACCTAGCTACTATCTCCTGATTGAATCTCGTTGGAAATGGACACGCTCAAACCTGTGAAACCAGGTGGATTCGATGTCTTGTACCTTTCAACCTGCAAACAAAGAGTATAACCACATGCATATATATGTCATAATTAAAACACACCATGAAGAGGAAATTGCACAATCATAAGGTGATTGTGAGCGAGTGGTGCGATACCGTCCCCTTCACCAATACAAGGTAACTAACTGACGAATCTAACATATTAATTTAATCAAAAGCATTAAAAATAATTAATTCGAATATCCACTAAGCTAACCCAAAACATGCCATCATGATAACATCTGAATAAAGTACTATCACATCAAAAGATAACATTCAAATTAATTTAAACATAGCAATCAAATAGTAACCGAGTACCATAGTCAAAGTAGTAACAGAAACACAACATAAAGGGGAAAAACATTGTTCGATCAATAGAGCAAAATAGAGGGGTATTACATCCTCCCCCCTAGGGTTAGGCTTACTCCTGGAAGCCTATGAATAAATAGGATAGAGCTCCCTCATCATAGCTTCATCTTCCCAAGTGGATGACATGTTATCCCTAGGATCCCACTGGATTCTAACCTAATCAATATCTCGCCCTCGAATAGTGAGTGTTTTGCACTCCATTACGGCCATGGGCTCCAAAGCCAGTTGTCTGACCTCTACCTATAAAGCATTCCAATCAAGGACATGAGAAATGTCTAGATGGTACAACCAAAGAAATGAAACATGAAATACATTGTGAATACACGAGAGACTGGGTGGTAAAGCAAGATGGTAAGCAACTGGACCAATCTTCTCAAGTATCTCGAAAGGTCCAACAAAGCGAGGTACCAACTTAGATCCCTTCCCATAATGGATGAGACTCTTTTGCGGATGCACCTGTAAGAAGACTCTATCGCCTACAGAAAACTGACAATCCACTCTATTCGCATCCACATACTTCTTCTTCCTATCTTATGCTACCACCAAGTTCTCTCTAATCCTATCCACCTACTACTCCATATACTGCAACATCTTAGGACCCAAAACTACTCTGTCTTCCATTTGATCCCAACTCAAGGGAGTGCGACATGGTCTCCCATACAATGCCTGGAATGGAGGCATGCCAATAGAACTCTGGAAACCATTATTATAAGCGATCTCTACCAAATAGAGATAATCTTCTCATCATGTCTACTTGTCCATCACATACATATGCAACATATCCTCGAGGATCTGATTGACCCTCTCGGTCTATCCATCTATCTCTGTTAGAAACCTTTACGTTTCCCCTGAGAAACTTGTTGTTGCTGCTGACCACTCTATGATGGAACCTGCTGAGATCTAGAAGGTGCACCTCCCAGAGGCTGACCTCCTTGAGCACTAGACCCTACCGTTGAACTACTATCAATTTGTACACCCATGTGACCTCCTAGTGCCATGGTCAGATTCTCCTCAACAAGACGTGATTTCTCCACTGCTATCTCCATGGTTTTGGGTTTGAAAACCCTCACACCTCTGCTAAGATGAGTATTTAAGCCCCTGACAAAGTGGTGCACCAACATACTCTCATCATCGCCTATCCCTATAAATTGTTTGAGCTCATAAAAGCATTGCTCATATTGCTCAATAGACAAGGCTAACTGATGTAAAGAATGAAACTCATCGCCTCTACGCTGATGCCAATGCTCGGATAGGAAACAAGCTTTGTACCGCTCTATGAAAATCTCCCAATACATTGAATGAATATCAATATGGAGCTTCTGATCCTCCAACCTCCACCATGTGGATGCAAACCCTCACAGGTGCATGATAGCTCACCGTGCTTTGGTATTACTGCCATACTGGTGCATAGAAAAATGCCTATCAAGGTCTATAAGCCAAGTCTCGACCTCTAACTCAGTGCTTGCTCCATCATACATGGGTCGATGTGCCCTGAGAAAATATCTCATATGCACCTCTCACTAAGGTGGGGCTTCCATCTCAGTAGGATTACCTTGAGTTTCGGTCAACCTTTGACCAAGGAATGTCGGAGCCTCCTCAAGTACTCTACGCACAATCTCAATCCCTGGAGGATTTTGCAGATGAACACTAACCTCTCGAGCATTCTATGATGCCTGTTGTTCCTCCTAATCTAGAATGAATGATACACGAGGAGGAGAGTCATTCTGACTCCCATCATGACCACCTACATGGCCATGTCCTCTCCCTCTACCTCTTCCATGTTTGGGAGGCATAATCATGCACATACACATCGAGGTATTACGAAAGATACACAACTCAAAAAGCTACACCACTAAAATCCTAATGGGTTCATCATAATCCCAGAAAACCCAGTGTTTTAAACTAGGCTCTAATACCATGTGTAACACCCCTCCACATAACCCTAGAGGAAGTTGCAATTAAGTACTTAAACAGACGATTTTTTTTTTTATTTAAGAATAATTAACATGCAAGTTCACTACCCATTGCAAACAACCTTTAAGGTTACCAGACTGAGTTTACTTTAAGACCCAAACACAAAACATGAATGGAAACCATTACATTCATTTAATTAATAAGTTAGAACACATACATTCCATACAAGATAGATTATATCAAGAATAAGAGATACCATGTGGGTGATCCCACAATAGTGGTTTACAATTTTTGGCCAAACTAGACACTAAAATGATTATTTTTAACTAAATCTTCATATTCGTGCACCTATAGCGGCTAAACCGTAAGGAATTTGGAGATGATGAAAACTAGAGTTTCATCAAATTTTGTCTGTAGATTCTAAAAATATTTTTTAAAAAAATTTTGGAATCATATTGCACTTTTTTTTCCATCTCCCATGAAAACTGATTTTTTTCATAAAACAATATTTTTAAAAAGTGACGCTCACCGTATACAACATAAATTTTTTTGTATGAAGGATAAAATTGTAACTGTTTCGAATTTAGATTTGTAATTATGATATATAGCACTTTCATTTGGTATCATAGTTTTTTATTAAATATTTTTTCCTTAATCAAGTTTCAAAATCAAACTAATTACAATTCAGACATAGGTGGATTGTATACAACATAACTTTTTTTGTATGTATCAAAATTCAAATTTTTTTTTAATGGATCAAGGACATCAATACCTAGCCCAAACTTATTTTTAAAAATTTTATTTTCATAATCTACTATTTTTCCACATGTGCAAAACATAGAGCTTGATTTTTAGTGAAAATCCTATGTTTAATAAAACTAAAAAAATACATACATAATAAAACCAAAATTTATTAAAATTATATTCGTTGGATAGCTCATTATGAGGACTACCTTATTCTAGTTGGGTTTGTGAAGATTCATCCATTTTCATCCTTAATCGGAGCTCCAAAGTGCTAAAATTTAGGGGTTTTTTTTTTTGTCTTAAATGGGGGATGAGGGATAAGGGGGTTCGTTCAAACCCATACAAGTCCGAGTGAACCCCTTCAATGAGGTTTGTTTGAACCCCTATCATATGCATTGTAATTTTTTTTTTGGCGGCCAAGATTCAAAGGGGTTCGGTCAAACCCTGGTTCGAGCGAACCCCTTTTTGGTTTGGTCGAACCAGTAGGTTTGTACGAACCCCTAAAATCACTTTTTTGCCTTGGGGTCATTTTTTGTGAGTTTTCCTTCCTCAATTGAATTGTAAACCACTATTGTGGCTTCACCCATGTGATTTCATCTAACAATAATTAAACAATAAGATTACATCTCTCATTCCCCGAATGAGGTAAATCCAATAAACATGATTACAAGTTACATCTTTCCACCTCAATAACAAATGAGGGGTAATAAATTACAAGATTAACTGAAATGAATAAAGCATGAGAAGAAACTAGATCCCATGAGCTCTCCAACTGGAAATCTTGTCCACATCAGCAAGAATAAAACTCAACGGAGTAAGGTGCACATTCCACCCAACCAAGTGGCACCAAAAGGCCTACCCCCCGTACTAGGAGATAGTAACAAGGATTCCTAGCCAAGACCATCTACCTCTAGACACAGGCTAACACAAAACTAAACCAAATCAAATACAAATAATAACACTGTTGATGGTTAAAATGACACAAACAACATTAAAACAAAATATTTCTACTCTATTTCTCCTGAAAGAGGAAGACAACATGTAGTAGCCTAACTCCCAAGGTCCTGGTAGTTGGTTCTCAATTGTCTGATGTCACTCAATTGGTTCATGCAATTGTAATATTCAATGGGGCCTGTGTTGGTAACAAAGGATTCAAACTATAACTCTTTTTATCGAAATAGTTCTTGTAAATAAATGGGTTTTAAATAAAAGAAAAAAGATAGATCCAAGGGGTAAATTAGTAAGTATGAATTAAATTTATCTAATATCTAGACATATACTTTTAACAAAGAATGTTTTCTTAACCGATCACAAAAACCATAGCATGACACAACCCACAGTATGAATGTACCATCGTATACATCTTAGGTGCTTAATTCAATTCCACTATTTGCATATCACAAGTATTTTCAAGATTTTAAAACAACACACATTCATTCATCATCAAAACTATAGATCAACAGACTTCAATAACTTTAATTCAATGAAAATTTAACAAGATAATATTTAAACCTGGTTTCTTCTAATGACTTTCATCACATAAGAAACTATCATGCTTTAGCACAATCACTGGCATTCAGGTGGATTATAACTCATTAACCTTATCAAACAACACAATTTAATGTAAACTCCATATTTCGTAAACCTGTAATTCTATTAACTATAAAAAGATCTAGTACAATGTATCTCTGCAAAAACTCTACAAAATTCTATCTCTTAGCATTAGGCAAGCCAATCCAATTCTCAATTAGCCGACCCTTACAATGTGATACCCATCTAGTATTTATAACTATACAAAAAGAAGTTTGAACTTCACTTCTATCTTAGGCTTTCCACCTTTTTAGGAACAATCAATTTTCTTGGAAACTCAGATCAACTTTGATCTTGAGTCCTTACATTAGACTTTCAGTTTTAACTAAAAATAGAAGATAGAAATAGAATAAAAAAGAAGTCATGCGCCCTCAAGACTGTCAGTGCTGCATGCATCCAACATGCAAGGAAGAAGAACAACATGCATGCAAGATTTTTATGCATGTGAAGCTGGATCCGCAATGAACTCATCATAACTGGTGAAGACTTGTTGTAGCATATCCATATCTGGCCCATCAATCCAGTCATCTTCAAATTTGATTCGATCCAACTCAACTGCAGCAAACTCTTTCATACTCTTAACCTTGATCAATTCTCTCCCTGCAGCTTTTATTTCTTCTTTGACTTCTACAAGCCGATCTATCACCAAGTCTCCTCCATCATCTTTCTCATGCATGAGTCCTTGGAATCTTTCATCGCATTTCTCTCTAACCTGACTCAATGGCATTCCATCTTTTGTCATTACATTCACATCTACTATTATGGCCATGACCGCTTCTAACTCTTCCAACTGCTTCGTCAACTTATTAACTGCTTCCTGAATCTCATCCTTGTGTTTGCTCAAAAAGTCAGTTCTAAACTTGAGTATGCGAGAAGTCTTTTCTATAAAATCTTTGTTATCATCTTCAAGTATAGATTGTTCTAGAAGAGTAGTTAGAGGCAATGTATTTATCTTTTCTAACCTTTCACTATACTCCTTATACTCTTCTTCTAGTTTTTTGGATGCCTCAATGTATTGATGCATCTCTTTTATTACTCCTTCTACCTCTTTGTAGGCTTCAAATCCTTTTGCCAAAACCTCACCTACCTCGTGGTTCAACTTGTCTATCCATTTATCTACCATCTCCGCCTTACCTTTAACTTGCACCAAATCATCAACCTCCTTTTTGCTTAGCAAAACAGGAGTCTCAATAACTGCAACTTGTTGTGACCTTGGAGAGGAGACACTCTTCAAGAATGAATGTAATTGATCCAATTGAGCCTTAAGCTCATCTTTCTTTTGTTTGTCCTTCATCATTCTTGATTTAGTTGTTGAAGCCACCACATCAATCAGATTCATTTGTTGATTTCTAGTGGGTCTTCCCAAATTAACCGTACTCAATTGATAGTATGTTAGCTGCATATCCCCTACCTCCTTTTTAGTCATAGGCATGGCACATTCAACAACTATCTCCCCTTTATCTATGAGCCTGATAGAATGTAAGACTTTAGCCTTCTTTTTAGGCCTTTCCTGTTCAATTCTCTTCATCATGTCCTCTCAATTAAGAGGTTGAGGAGGTTTTCTAGCTCTCTTCTGCAGGTCTAACTTCAACCATGTAGGAGCACTAGGATTATTCATCATCATGGAAGAGGAAGCAGCAACTGTAGAGGATGGCTGAACATTTACCTCAGGTTGAGAATCAACCTTTGCTTTTTCTTGTTGCTCCTACAGCACATGCATCTGCACCAACTTCTCAGCCTCTTCTCTACATCATTGTTCCTGCATTTTCTTGTCTTCTTCTTCTTTTCTCAATCTCTCTTCTTCCATCTGATCCTTCTCTAATTTCTCTTTTTCCAAGGCCTCCTTTCCAACCGTTCTGCCTACAAAGCTTTAAGTTTTGCAGCTTCGGCATCTTCTTCCTTTTTCTTCCTAATTAGCTCTTCGGCCTCTTTTTCTTTCCTTATCTTTTATAATTCTTCCTTTTCTACCCTTTCCATTTCCAAGGCTATGAGCTTCTCTACCTTTTCCCTTTCTTCTTCAGCTTGTTGTTTCTTAATTAACTCTTCAGCATCTCTTTCCTTTCTTAGAGCTTCAACTTCTTGTTCTTTCTGTCGAGCCTCCTCTGCAAGCTTCAGTCTAGCAACCAGGGCTTCCTTTTCCCTTCAGTTTCTTGCTTTCTCTTCCTCAAGATCATGGATTTTTTGTATCAATTCTAGTTTTTCTTTTTTTGCCTGGACCTTGAGCTCATGCTCTCATTGCCTCATTTGCTCCTCCATTTCCTTTTGCTTCTCCGCAGCAGCCCTTACATCAGACTCTCTTGTAGCATCTTCAAACTATTTCCATTTCTCTTCCTGCGTCAGAATCCATTCAATAGTCCCCTCTAAAGGCATGTTTTCTTGCATGTCCTTCTCTGAAAGTGTTTCATCCGAGTCTGTCTCAATTTCTACCAATTCTTCCTCCACTTCTTGTCCTTTAGCAACTTCAGCCATAGTATGAAGAGTTCCTTCTTGAAATTCTTTACTTTTCTTTCTTGTGAGTGGGGCTTGTGTAGAGGACTCACCCAATGTGGGCGTAGAAACAACAAATTCTATTGGAACATCTCCCTCTAGTGCCTCTTCTTCTTCATCGACTACCTCAAGCTTTATTTCTTCAAAATCTGGAGGAAAGAATTCCAATGGCTCTTTGGGAGGTGTCTTTCTTTTAATCCTCTTATACCCTTTACCTTTCTTAATGACTGGTCCTTGAGGAGCTCGAGCTTTCATCATCAACCAGTGCACACTTCTATCCAAGACTTCTTCCAATTTTCTTAATATCAATTGTTTCTTCCTCATTCCAATCTATTGGATCTATGTTTTTGGTACCAATGTTCAAAGCTTCATATGAGGGATCTAATACAATTCCATCATCCACCAAAGTGTCAAGAATATTTTCTTTAATACCAAGCTTTGACATGAGTGAGACTGATAATCTCTTATAATTCTTCTTCCTCGAGTCATACTCATCCTGCCTATCACACCAAAAGTCCTCTAACAAATTAAAATGTTTAGTGAACACTGAATGTAATAAAGCATGCATTTTCTCCCTTGGATCAAAATACTTACGAGCTGTATACAATCCTAATTTCAATTGTATCAACTCATTACAAACCACCTTTGCTCCCTTCAAATGTTGACAATTATATTCACCCAGTGTCATGGGAAATTTATGGCATCATGTCTTGTGCTTGATCGCAAACTTAGCATTAACTCCAATGGCCTGATACACAAACTCCATAAGCACTATTCTATTACTGCAGTATCTTGGAAGCAAATGGGATGACCTTCAAAACCAAATAACCTGAAGTATGTAAATTTGGGGTATTGGATATACCAACTTCCCCATTCAGCAATAAAAGCCATAGCTTCTTGACTTAACCTATATCCTGCATCTCCACTCAACTGGTTGATAACCACATATAAAAATGCATCATTGACTCTTCTAAAATGAGTCTCAGCAACCTGAAGAGATAATTGATCATAGTGATCCCATACCTTCCTTTGTTCCTTTGTCCATCCAAGGCTCCCATTATACCTACTCTGTTTAATCCTGGGAAAATCCCCAATCTTGCTGCAGCATAAAGTACATAAGAAGTCATGAAGAAAGATTTAGTTTGTTTGACCCTTGTGAGCTGATCATGTATGGCATCAAAAACAATCATTGACCGATCAAACTGGTAATCACCCTGAAAGATTGCTTGAATAAAATGAAACATCCATTCCTTGAAGTGGAAGGCATCCCTCTTCCCAAACACTCTAGACAGCATTAATATCAAATCAGATATCTCCTTCTTGAAATCTGCCCTCTTTGGCTGGTCTGCTAGCTTGCTTAAAGATTTCTTCTCTATGCTTAACCACTTTTTGTTTAGGTGAGACTTATTGGAGTCTTTATGCTTGCTATATTTCTCCAACGCCTCTGCTTCAGTTAGCTACACCAAATTCTTGGGATCAGGAACATTAAATATGCTTTGGAACATTTGCGGAGTAAGATAAATAATCACATTATTTTGTGAATCCATGCATAATCTTATAGTAGGATTGTAGGTACTGGCTACAGTCAATATCAACTCCGGACACTGGACCGATAAAGGAAACATAGTGATATGTGCAAGACCGGAATCAACAATCCTTTGTGTTCTCCCTATCAAGTTTGCTCGTTCTGCAAAGGTCTCTTCATGTAATTCTTCAAAGCTATACTGGCCCAAATTAGTATCTGTGATATCTGACCAGTCTGATTCCACCTTGCTCACTTTCACCACTGGATTCCTAAGATCATACCTCAATGTATAAGGCAGCTGTTCTGGTTTCAGCTTCTTGATTTTCGGTTTTGTCTTTGATGTTCCAACCAATTGATTCGTTCGAGCAGCCTCTCCAGACGTTCTTGACATCTTTCAATTTTCCTACAAGCAAATCTCTAATTAGATTCTTTAGATATCATCATAAAACATGTTTTTAAAACATACCTATTACACATACATCGGAGTTGGAACCAGACATAAGCTCAAAACAATCTCTTTTACAACACTGGCAGACTCGGAGCAAAAACCGATATAGAATCTTCACAAAGATAAAAAACAGACTCAGAGTCAGAACCAGATAGAAGCTCAAAACAATCTCTTTTACAACACTGGTGGACTCGGAGAAAAAACCGATATGGAATCTTCACCTAATAATAAATGGGCTCGGAGTCAGAGTCGGGGAGGTTATCAGAACCGGGATCGGAACAAAAAAATAGATTTGGTTTTTCTTCGAATTTTACCTTTTTCCATATTCTATTTCCATTCCACCTCCGCCTCCGATTAGGTTATCATTACTTTGAAGAAAGACTTCCCCTTATATGCGGAGCCGCAAACGGGATGAGAATAGAATCGATAACTTTTGCAAACAAAATTCTTAAGTTCAAGATCGGTTCTGATCCCGACTCTGCCAATGTTATCATATATTTCAAGGAAAACCTTTTACAACTCAGAATCAAAAAAGGAATATAAATGGAATTGATAACCTCATAAAACAAAACTCTTAAGTCCATAATCCATTCCAACCCCGCCTCCGCCTATGCTAATCATGACGTCATCAAATACTTTATTCATTTTCAACACAATTTCATGATTAAGACCTAGGTCGCTATAAAATGGCAAAGGAGCTTTAAAACTCTACCCTCATATGACCGTGGGGAACAATTGCATTTTAGGGCCATTTATTTAAATCTTATTAAAGTAATTATAGAGACCAACAAAACCCTAATCTAACAAACCCGATAAAAACTAGGGCACGGGTTTAAACCCTACCCTTCTACCAGACAACGAAACCCTAATTTAAACAATAAATCTAATCTACCCTTACTCACTATAAATTCTCTAATCTACCTCACTGTAGATTCTTAATCTAACAAACGCCATTAAAAACCTTTAATCTAATCTAATCTACTGCAAACCAAAAACCAACATGACGCAATCACGATTAAGACGTGAAAGCGACAATGCCCTAAAAATAGAAAGAAACAACACGATAAAACAAGAAAACAAAAAGACAACCTGACCAACAATATAAAAGACCCACACAAACCAGCATGCCAAGAATCACGAACTTATAATGAAATGACAACGCCATTCAAAACATGGGCAAACATATATACAAAACACACAACAGTAATCGAACTGAAGAACAACAAAGATAAGAAACCTACCGCAAACGCAAAAAAACTCACGCTAACTTTCTGAATTGATTCATAGACAATATCCCTTCTCTATCTCGATCAATTTTCTCAAACGAACTCTGCTATTGCTCTTCGTGCTCTTAGACTTGTAATAATAACAATAATGATCGGCTTTAACCCTTAATAAAGGTAAATATGTGAATTTCTACCTACACCGGCAACCACCATTAATGCATTAAAACGCAGTAAAGGCGGAGTCAGAACTGTAAGAGAACGAATACCGGTCTGCAGTGCAACCTCAGTCAAAAATTCAATGACAAAAAAGGTGGGGGCGGAACTAAAATGGAAACAAGATCTTAAATTTATAAAATTTCCAAACCTCATTCCCATTCCGGCTCCGCATCCAACAACTAAAAACAAAACAAAAACAAATACAAAAAGTTAAACAAAAGACCAACCTAATAAAACAAAACACAAAAACCGAGACAAAACAAAAATAAAAAAAAGTAGCAAAGGTGGGATCGGAATCAATCATGATTTTGCAAATTTTGATAACAACCATCCCAATTCCCACTCTGGCTCCGCTTCCGCTAAAGACTAAAAACAAAGGCAAAGAAAAGACTGTCGGGATAGAACCAAAAACAAGCCTCAAAAGAACTTTCAGAACCCGATTTAGTTCCGGTTCCGATTCCAACAGAGAAACCAAAGAAAAACAAAGTATTGGCAAAACTAGACTCCAAACTTTGTTTCAAAAACAACTAAGTACAAAAATAACAAAGGGGGACCCATTTTGACCAAGGCAAAAGATGGGGTGGTTATGCAAGGCATAACAAATGGCGACTCGGCTGGAAAAATGGTTTACCTATTTTCAAAATACCCAAAGAAAGTTTTAGTCACCCAAAAACTACTTTGCTTATAAACACCTTACCTTGAATGAGATCAGATATTTGTAGGATAATCTTGAGTTTGAATCTCAGATGTTATGTGCTCATGAGTTATTTCTGAATCTGAGTGTGTGCTTATATTGTGCATCATTCTTTGTAGATACTTTCTCTATTTGTGAACAATCATATCTAAGTTTCAAGCTACCTAAGTTGAGTCCTTTAACTATCGTGTAGTAAAATCATGGGTATTGCTCCGCTACCAGATAGGCGTCCATAGCCCCGACAAAGATACCTCTAGTCCTCTCAAAGCATTGCTCTACTGCCAGATAGACATCCATAGCCCTGATAGAGATACTTGGTTACCCACTTGATATTGAGCTTGCTTTTCTTTCTTTCTTTCTCTTTCTTTTTTTTTTTTATGGATAGAAACCCTTTTATGCATCTCTCAATACTCAGATATAATGAATCTAAAAATATGGGTTGAGTACTACAATGGATTTCATGATAGTTTTGGAATCTGATTTTTCACTTGCAACAAAGATAGAGTCATTCTAAAACAAATAGGTAATTACTCATGCAGATGTTTTTCTAATTTGGTGACAGATCTTTGATCACAATTCATGAGATATTCACATTTACATCTTCTATCCTTAATAACTTTTCCAACCCAAACTAGAATGATCATAAAACATAAGTTTTAGAATGAAATCCTTTTCAATGATTATAATGAGAATACCTAAACCAATTTCTCTCCTAGTACCAATAGTATACTTCGAATAACAACCCCCTAACTTGAGATGAGCAAAATAAGAATCCCCAATGAAACAAGACAAAACAAAACAAAGAAAGAAAACAAACAAAACAAAAACTAAATACTTAACACTAAAAACAAAAAACTTAATTACATATGATACAATATAGTACGTTCCTTTTCAAAACACCAGACTTTCTATGCACCAAAATAGTGTTTGAGAAACTGACCATTAACTAGTAATGGAATAGGCTCTCTTGTTAAGGTACTCAAACAAAAGGCATTCTCCCTTAATATTTCAGCTATTTGGTAGGGACCTAACCAAAGTCTATTGAATTTTTGATGGTCTCCCTTCCTTTCTCTAGCCTTATCCCATAATAGCAAAAGGTCTGATATCCTAAAAGCTTCTACTTTTTTCTTTTTTGTCAAACCAGCGCTTGACAACAACCTGATGTTTAGAGAATTGCTGCAAAGCAGCATCTCTTTGTTCTTCCATGTTCAACAAGTTAAGCAGTCTAACCTTAATCCTATCATCCTTATTATAAAACTCTTGCATAAATTTCAGAACAGGTATTTGTAAATGTATGGGGAAGATTGGATCTTGGCCATAAACCAATTTAAAAGGTGAATTCCCTAGGGCTGCTTTGATTCTGGTTCGATCTGCCCACAAGGCAAATCTCAATTGTGTATGCCAGTCCCTAGGGTTACTTTCTAACAACTTTTTTATTACTTCCAATAAATTTTTATTTGTGGACTCAGCCACTCCATTCCCCTAAGGGTAATAATTGGAAGAATATTTTAACACAATCTTATGCTCATAGGCCCATAAAATAAATTCAGTAGAAGAAAAAGCAAGGCTGTTATCACATACCAGAGTGAATGGAACTCCAAACCTAGTTGTGATGTTCTCTATCAGGAACTTAATGACCACCTCCATGGTGTTATTCTTGCAAGGTAGGGCCTCCATCCAACGCGTGCAATAATCCGTCGCAGTCAAGATGAATTTATGTCCTGCAGAAGAATTTGGATTAATCACACCTACAAAATCAAGTGCCCATTGGGAAAATGGCTTTATGTCATAAACTGGCTATAGGGGCATCGCAGGATTTCTTTCTCTTGATGCAGAAGTTTGATAGACATGACAAGTCCTGTAATGTTGATGCGCATCCCTAAACACATAAGGCCAATAGTAACCTAACCTTAAAATCTGATGAGCCAAAGCATCAGCAGATCCATGTCCTATTCCATGCCTGCCATGAAATTCACTTATAGCATGTTTAGCTTCTTGCTAATCCAAGCAACACAAGTAGATCCCTTGGAAATTCTTCCTATAGATTGATCCTCCTTTAAGCATATAATGAGCGCTTTTCATCCTTAGTGCTCTTCTTTGAGTAGCATTCATCCCTTTTGGACACTTGTTATTGAGGAGAAAAAAAACTAAATCTGTATACCAAGGATCTTTTGTGAATGACTGAACAGTGTATTGTTGGCAAGTTATACTTCTGTCAACTTCAACCATTTCCTTTGAAAAACCTTGACCTCTTACAAGCTTCATTGGGTGAATCTCCAAGTCAAATTCTTGTAAAATGGCCATCCATTTCCCTCTTCTTTCTCCTAGTTCACTTTGCATCAGGAGGGACTTTACAGCTAGATCTGGGACTATAGCCATCACTTGACTTCGGATTATGTAGTGTCTGAGCTTTTTCACTACTCGCACCAATGCAAAAGCCTATTTTTCTATTGATAAATATCTCACCTCTGCATTCTTAAACGGAGAGCTCATAACAGCAATAGGCCTCTCCTCATTCTCTTCTCTTCTCTACGTCAAAACTGTTGCACATGAATGCTCATAAGCAAAAGAATAAATGTAAAATGGTTTTAGATAATCCGGGCTTGTTAAAATAGGTGCCTCAGATATAGCTTGTTTAATTTGTATGAAATCAGATTTAGCCTCTTCACTCCATTCAATTTTCGCATCCTTCTTCATCATTTCATTAAGTGGTTTAACAATTTCCACAAACCCTGTTATAAACTTCCTGACAAAATTAATCCTTCCAAAGAAGGATCTCATCTCCTTCTTACTTCCTGGCCTTGTCAACTTCAAAATGGCTTCTACTCGATCAGGATCTATGGAAATTCCCTCCTCTGATATGTTGTGACCCAAGAGCTTCCCTTCAGAAACTCCAAATACACATTTCTTTGGATTGAGAGAGACACCATAAATGATACATTTCTTCAGTACTTTCTCTAAATCAGTAGCATGATCTTCTCTACTCTTAGAGAAGATGGTTAGATCATCAACATAGATGATTATACACTTTCCTATTAGGTCTTTAAAAGCTACATCTATCGCTCTTTGAAAAGTAGCACCAGCATTGATTAAACCAAATGGCATCCTCCTGTACACAAATGTGCCCCACTTTGTAGTGAAAGCAGTCTTCATCCTATCCTCATGACATACCAATACTTGATTGTATCCTGAATATCCATCCAAGAAAGACATCATTTGAGATCCATTAACTTTTTGCAATACTTCATCAAGAGAAGGTAATGGATAATTGTCCTTCTCAAAGGCTTTGTTTAAATTTCTGAAATCCACACATAACCTGATTTCCCCATTCTTCTTCCTCACAGGAACTAGATTAGTCACCCAGGTAGAGTGTCTAACTGGAAAAATTATTCTTGCAGCCAAAAGCTTCTGTACTTCTCTCTGGATCAGAGGCTCGATTAATGCATTGACTGTGCGTTGCTTTTGGCGAAACGGCTTGGCTTCTGGCTTAAGAGGAATTGTATGTGTGATGATAGATGTATCAAAGGTTTTCAAATCATCATAGCTCTAAGCAATTGCTTCAATATTCTGCTTTGATATTTTGATTATCTCATCATTTATCTCCTGAGGACAAATCTTCCCTATAAGAACATTCCTTTCTACCCCTGAGTGAGCCAAATTAACGGATTCATACTTTCCTCCCTCACTCTTTATAGGCATTCTCTGATAAGCTCGTGGATCTGAATCAAATATCCTCTCCAATGCTATCATCCCTTTTGGGATGTTATTGCTCTTTAAATCCATTATCCCTTCTGGATTGTCACTTTCTGTATTGTCACTTTTTGGATTCCAGTCTCCTTGATCCCTGTCAATGTCATCAATTATCTATCCTTGAAATACATCAGAACTCTCCAAAAAGGCCAAAATATGTTGATCATCATTAAACACCTGGAAGTGTCGAACATTGTCAGGAATTGCAGGAACTGAAATCAACTCCATAGAAAACCTCTTTAGATTTGAATCTTGCATCGGCTCTAATGTACTAGTTGCAACAGTAAGAGCATCTGCTATTTGATTTGCTTCCATTGGAATAAGGGTAATCCCAAAGGCATCAAAATCTTCTATTAAATTCCAGACCCTATTCCTATAAGCAGCCAATCTTTTATTATGGCAAGTGTATTGGCTATGTACCTGTTTGACAATTACCTCAGAGTCTCCCATCACTGTAAGAGTGGCTACCTTCTTCTTATGAGCAAACATAAGTCCTTTTGCAAATGCCTCATATTCAGCCACATTGTTCGTGCAACCAAACTGCAATCTATAAGAAGCAAAATAAGTTTTCCCTTTTGAGTTAGTTAGTTCAATTCCTGCTCCACTTCCTACTTTAGATTTAGAACCATCAAATTTAAGATTCCATACTGGTCTTTAGGTGGGAGCTCTTTCTTTTTAGAAACTATAGGGATTTTGTCACTTGTGACATGTGGCAGCTCAAACTTTTGTTGTTTATTAGAATTCATGTTGAGAAGAAGCTCAGTTAATGATTTTCCTAGTTCCTTAATTTTTTCAACAACTACCTCCTAAGCGATTTCTTGGGTTGAGTTAGGATCTAACTCATCTTCTATTAACTCCTTTGGCATTGTCAAAGCATCTGGAATAGGGGTATTAAAATGAAATTGAGATACTTCCACTTCCTCTTTTTGATCTGAAAACCCTAAAACTTGAGTCTGTTGTACTGGTAAAGAAACTTGCTCTAGAGAAAGACTAACCCGTGTAAGAATAGTTGCATCCTTAGCTTGCAAAGAGAACTCATTGATGGGAGTCTCAGTCACCTCTTGAATATCTACATGCCTTAGAATAGCTATGCATGACTGACATGTCAACTCCGAATGGTTATAATAGTGTATTCTACACCAATTAGGAAGCAATAAATTATTCAAATCTATTTCTATTCCTAAAACCAGCCTATCTTGTTGCAATTTTCTTATTAGAACTTGTTGGTTGATGTGAATCATCAAATCAGTGTGGTCTAAGGATAGTGTATCCTCAGGACTAACTACAAAGAAAGTAAGGACTTCCTCTTGCTTGTAAACACCCATCTCAATCTCAAAGAATGCTACTTCATTTGGAGTATCATACTCTGTAATCATGTGTTTGAGCCTAGGTTCACTTTTAATTCTTATTTGAGTGGCAACCCTTTTCCATGGTAACCACATGTGCGAGAAGTCCAAGGATAGATACCCTCCTATGTTTTTCATTAGCTCTTGACTTAAGAGCATCCCATATGTTTCTGGGATGTCAGCAACTTGAATATCTATATAGGTCTAGATCCTTGGATCTGATCCAACCTGCACATGCATGTTCTTCAACTCACCTACAACATTAACTTCGATTTTATCCAATTGAATCACCTTTTTATTGGTTGGAATAGGACTCAATCCTAAATTTTTACAAATTGAAAAAGGCATGACATTCCTTGATGCTCCAGAATCTAATAAGCAATTGTGTAGATTCTTTCCAAAGATTCTCAAACTTAACAAGAAAAGTGGGGTACTGGTCTTACCTTTATACATAGCAACATTCGTCTCCTTTGCGAGAGTCAGTTTACCTTTCCCTTTCAAGTGATCTGTTTCTTCCAAACCTTTTAATACCACCTCCCTTTGAGCTGGGCACCGCTTCATGATATCAAAGAAATACAGTGATGTCTTCTGCCTTTGCAATTCTGCAACAAAATCAAACTCTGAATCATTCCTAAATTGATACTTAGGAAAAGAAGGCTGATTACCTCTATTTTGAGAATCAAAAGGTCCCTTTGGTGGGGGTGGATTGTTATCTGCATTCTGATTTGGTGGAACCATGTTGTTAGGGGGTGCAGATGTAGTGAATGGCCCTTTATTCTGGTTCCTAAGAAATTAACCACCCTTAGATTGGAAAGCTTGAGCATCATAGACATCTTCTTCTGGCTCATTATCCCCTTGCATAGGGATGATACTTTTCTTCAATGGTTTCATAAGTCATGGCAGTGCTGGCTGGCCCATTGCCTTGATTGAAATTTCCTATTTGAGGATGGGCATCAGCCTGTGCAATTTTCACTATCTTCTCCATTTCTGGGCAATTGACCTCAGAATGGGCTGCTGTATCATGCAACCTACACCAAATTGCCATAAAATTCAAATCAGCAACATTAGCAGTATTTGGTCTTTCTTCACCTGCTTGATAATTATGGGGAACTCCTCCATTGTTAGGTCCAGTGTTCCACTGCCTATTATTGTTGTTGTTGTTATTGAACCTTTGATTGTATCCTTTGTTTTGATTTTGATAATTCTGGTTTGAGGAGATTCTTATTCTGGAAGTTTCTATTGGTGTTCTGATTAGAGTAATTGCCCTAATAGTTATAACCTCCCTGATTGTTGTAATTCTGGTTTTGATTATTGGGAGGGTTTTGGCTGAGCTGTGCCATGTCATTTGACATCTGAGAGAGAGTCTTTTTTAGAGTCTCTACTTCGCTTGTAAGTTGAACAATTTGATCATTCTGCACATTTTGAACTATGGCTGGGGAATGGACATGGGTTGGTCCTCCCCCTTGTTGCGATTGATTTTGAGGTTGATGTTGAGATTGCTGTTATGGGGGTTGATGCGAGGAATCATGCATGCTATTTCCAAAGAAGGGAACAGTTGGTGGTGCTTGCAACTCAGATACAAGTCCATAATGGGAATAAGATGTCCCTTGGACAGTATTGTATAATGGTGGATTAGGCATCTGATAATTCATTGGAAGAAAAATTGGTCCTAACCCTCTAGATTGCAGATTTGTCTGTTGTTGCAATTTGATAGCCAAATGATAAATCTTAGACAGTGAGTCAATCTCATCAGGTTGATAAGTTCTTTGTAAGAACATACCAATCAAAGGATCAACAACTCTTAGATACGCCTGTATGGCCATGGGCTCCTGCACTAAGTAAGGCTCTTGTAGCCTACGATACATCCTATGAAACCTAGTGTTGAACAAGGGCAATGATTTATGATGTTTCTTTCTGATGGTGGAAAACTAGTGATACAATATTGCAGGGTCCACATAAACCCTGAATTGATTGATAAAAACATTTTCTAAATCTGTCCAACCCATGATAGATCCTTGGGGAAAATTTAGATACCAGTTATATGCCATATCTCCTAAACAATAAGGAAACAATCTACATACCACATCTTGATGAGCAACTTGAGCTCAGGTGCAGGAATCTTTGAATGCTTGTATATGTTCCTCTGCACTTCTTGATTCTCCATGCATGTATTTCGGACATAACTTCTCTGGTTTCTTTGGTAAATCATGGAATTCGCCTGGAATAGTCCCTAACGGGGAGGGATTACCCACAAAATAAGCCATTGGTGGGATTGGTTGGGCAGGTGGTGGTGATAAAGGCCGAATTGGTGGTGACAAAGGCCTACTTAGTGGTGGTGTAGATGGAATTGGTGGAAATCCTGGTCAAGTAAGCGGTGGAGGTAATGTAGGTATTTCTACCCTACGAGCATGAGGTCTTGATCTAACCGGGGTTTGAAGTTCTTTGAATAGTTCACGATTAGTAGAGGATCAAAGAACCCTCCAGTGAAAAAGATCTTCCGTGAGCCAGATTGTCCCTTCAGCCCTCCTTCTAGGGCCAATTTTTGTTGATGGTTAAAATGACATAAACAACATTAAAACAAAATATTTCTACTCTATTTCTCCTGAAAGAGGAAGACAACATGTAGTAGCCTAACTCCCAATGTCCTAGTAGTTGGTTCTCAATCGTCTGATGTCACTCAATTGGTTCATGCAACTGTAATATTCAAGGGGGCCTGTGCTGGTAACAAAGGATTCAAGCTATAACTCTTTTTATCGAAATAGTTCCTGTAAATCAATGGGTTTTAAATAAAAGAAAAAAGATAGATCCAAGGGGTAAATCAATAAGTATGAATTAAATTTATCTAATATCTAGACATATACTTTTAACAATGAATGTTTTCTTAACCGATCATAAAAACCATAGCATGACACAACCCATAGTATGACTGTACCATCGTATACATCTTAGGTGCTTAAATCAATTCCACTATTCGCATATCACAAGTATTTCCAAGATTTCAAAACAACACACATTCATTCATCATCAAAACTATAGATCAATAGACTTCAATAACTTTAATTCAATGACAATTTAACAAGATAATCTTTAAACTTGGTTTCTTCTAATGACTTTCATCACATAAGAAACTATCATGCTTCAGCACAATCACTGGCATTCAGGTGGATTATAACTCATTAACCCTAACAAACAACACAATTCAATGTAAACTCCATATTTCGTAAACCTGTAACTCTATTAACTATAAAAAGATCTAGTACAATGTATCTCTGCAAAAACTCTACAAAATTCTATCTCTTAGCATTAGGCAAGCCAATCCAATTCTCAATTAGCCGACCCTTACAATGTGATACCCATCTGGTATTTATAACTATACAAAAAGAAGTTTGAACTTCACTTCTATCTTAGGCTTTCCACCTTTTTAGGAACAATCAATTTTCTTGGAAACTCAGATCAACTTTGATCTTGAGTCCTTACATTAGACTTTCAGTTTTAACTAAAAATAGAAGATAGAAATAGAAGAAAAAAGAAGTCATGCACCCTCAAGACTATCAGTGTTGCATGCATGTGACATGCAAGGAAGAAGAACATCATGCATGCAAGATTTTTATGCATGTGAAGCCGGATCTGCCATGAACTCATCATAACTGGTGAAGACTTGTTGTAGCATATCCATATTTGGCCCATCAATCCAGTCATCTTCAAATTTGATCCGATCCAACCCAACTGTAGCAAACTCTTTCATACTTTTAACCTTGATCAATTCTCTCCCTGAAGCTTTTATTTCTTCTTTGACTTCTACAAACCGATCTATCACCAAGTCTCCTCCATCATCTTTCTTCTGCATGAGTCCTTGGAATCTTTCATTCCATTTCTCTCTAACCTGACTCAACAGTATGCCATCTTTTGTCATTACATTCAAATCTACTATTATGGCCATGACCGCTTCCAACTCTTCCAACTGCTTCGTCAACTTATTAACTACTTCCTAAATCTCATCATTGTGTTTGCTCAAAAAGTCAGTTCTAAACTTGAGTATGCGAGAAGTATTTTCTATAAAATCTTTGTTATCATCTTCAAGTATAGATTGTTCTAGAAGAGTAGTTAGAGGCAATGTATTTATCTTTTCTAACCTTTCACAATACTCCTTATACTCTTCTTCTAGTTTTTCGGATGCCTCAATGTATTGATGCATCTCTTTTATTACTCCTTCTGCCTCTTTGTAGGCTTCAAATCCTTTTGCTAAAACCTCACCTACCTCATGGTTCAACTTGTCTATACATATATCTACCATCTCCGCCTTACCTCTAACTTGCACCAAATCATCAACCTCCTTTTTGCTTAGCAAAACAAGAGTCTCAATAGCTGCAACTTGTTGTGACCTTGGAGAGGAGACACTCTTCAAGAATGAATGTAATTGATCCAATTGAGCCTTAAGCTCATCTTTCTTTTGTTTGTTCTTCATCATTCTTGATTTAGTTGTTGAATCCACCACATCAATCAGATTCATTTGTTGATTTCTAGTGGGTCTTCCCAAATTAACCGTACTCAATTGATAGTCTGTTAGTTGCATATACCCTACCTCCTTTTCAGTCATAGGCATGGAACATTCAGCAACTATCTCCCCTTTATCTGTGAGTCTGGTAGAATGTAAGACTTTAGCATTCCTTCTAGGCTTTTCCTGTTCAATCCCCTTCATCATGTCCTCCCAATTAAGAGGTTGAGGAGGTGTTCTAGCTCTCTTCTACAGGTCTAACTTCAACCATGTAGGAGCACTAGGAGTAGTCATCATCATGGAAGAGGAAGCAACAACTGTAGAGGATGGCTGAACATTTACCTCAGGTTGAGAATCAATCTTTGCTTTTTCTTGTTGATCCTGCAGCACATGCATCTGCACCAACTTCTCAGCCTCTTCTCTATCTCATTGTTCCTTCATTTTCTTGTCTTCTTCTTCTTTTCTCAATCTCTCTTCTTCCATCTGATCCTTCTCTAATTTCTCTTTTTCCAAGGCCTCTCTTTCCAACCGTTCTGCCTCCAAAGCTTTAAGTTTTGCAGCTTCGGCATCTTCTTCCTTTCGCTTCCTAATTAGCTCTTCGGCCTCTTTTTCTTTCCTTATATTTTCTAATTCTTCCTTTTCTATCCTTTCCATTGCCAAGGCTATGAGCTTTTCTACCTTTTCCCTTTCTTCTTTAGCTTGTTGTTTCTTAATTAACTCTTCAGCATCTCTTTCCTTTCTTAGAGCTTCAGCTTCTTCTTCTTTCTGTTGAGCCTCCTCTGCAAGCTTCAGTCTAGCAACCAGGGCTTCCTTTTCCCTTTGGTTTCTTTCTTTCTCTTCCTCAAGATCATGGATTTTCTGTATCTATTCAAATTTTTCATTTTCTGCCTTGACCTTGAGCTCATGCTCTCGTTGCCTCATTTGCTCCTCCATTTCATCAGCTTGTAACTTTGCCTCCATTTCCTCTTGCTTCTCCACAACAACCCTTACATCAGACTCTCTTGTAGCATCTTCAAACTATTTACATTGCTCTTCCTATGTCAGAATCCATTCAATAGTCCCCTCTAAAGGCATGTTTTCTTGCAGGTCCTTCTTTGAAAGAGTTTCATCCGAGTCTGTCTCAATTTCTACCAATTCTTCCTCCACTTCCTTTCCTTTAGCAACTTCAGCCATAGTATGAAGAGTTCCTTCTTGAAATTCTTTACTTTTATTTCTTGTGAGTGGGGCTTGTGTAGAGGACTCACCCAAAGTGGGCATAGAAACAACAGATTTTATTGGAACATCTCCCTCTAGTACCTCTTCTTCTTCATCGACTACCTCAAGCTCTATTTCTTCAACATCTAGAGGAAAAAATTCCAATGGCTCTTTGGGAGGTGTCTTTCTTTTAATCCTCTTATACCCTTTACCTTTCTTAATGACTGGTCCTTGAGGAGCTCAAGCTTTCATCATCGACCATTGCACACTTCTATCCAAGACTCTTCTTCCAATTTTCTTAATATCAATTTTTCTTCCTCATTCCAGTCTATTGGATCTAAGTTTTTGGTACCAATGTTCAAAGCTTCATATGAGGGATCTAATACAATTCCATCATCCACCAAAGTGTCAGGAATATTTTCTTTAATACCAAGCTTTGACATGAGTGAGACTGATAATCTCTCATAATTCTTCTTCCTCAAGTCATACTCATCCTGCCTATCACACCAAAAGTCCTCTAACAAATTAAAATGTTTAGTGAACACTGAATGTAATAAAGCATGCATTTTCTCCCTTGGATCAAAATACTTACGAGCTATATACAATCCTAATTTCAATTGTATCAACTCATTACAAACCACCTTTGCTCCCTTCAAATGTTGACAATTATATTCACCCAGTGTCATGGGAAATTTATGGCATCCTTTCTTGTGCTTGATCCCAAACTTAGCATTAACTCCAATGGCCTGATACACAAACTCCATAAGCACTATTCTATTACTGCAGTATCTTGGAAGCAAATGGGATGACCTTCAAAACCAAATAACCTGAAGTATGTAAATTTGGGGTATTGGATATACCAACTTCCCCATTCAGCAATAAAAGCCATAGCTTCTTGACTTAACCTATATCCTGCATCTCCACTCAACTGGTTGATAACCACATAAAAATGCATCATTGACTCTTCTAAAATGAGTCTCAGCAACCTGAAGAGATAATTGATCATAGTGATCCCATACCTTCCTTTGTTCCTTTTTCCATCCAAGGCTCCCATTATACCTACTCTGTTTAATCCTGGGAAAATCCCCAATCTTGCTGCAGCATAAAGCACATAAGAAGTCATGAAGAAAGATTTAGTTTGTCTGACCCTTGTGAGCTGATCATGTATGGCATCAAAAAAAATCATTGACCGATCAAACTGGTAATCACCCTGAAAGATTGCTTGAATAAAATGAAACATCCATTCCTTGAAGTGGAAGGCATCCCTCTTCCCAAACACTCTGGATAGCATTAATATCAAATCAGATATCTCCTTCTTGAAATCTGCCCTCTTTGGCTGGTCTGCCAGCTTGCTTAAAGATTTCTTCTCTGTGCTTAACCACTTTTTGTTTAAGTGAGACTTATTGGAGTCTTTATGCTTTCTATATTTCTCCAACGCCTCTGCTTCAGTTAGCTACACCAAATTCTTGGGATCAGGAACATTAAATATGCTTTGGAACATTTGTGCAGTAAGATCTATAATCACATTATTTTGTGAATCCATGCATAATCTTGTAGCAGGATTGTAGATACTGGCTACTGTCAATATCAACTTTGGACACTAGATTGATAAAGGAAACATAGTGATATGTGCAAGACCGGAATCAACAATCCTTTGTATTCTCCCTGTCAAGTTTGCTCATTCTGCAAAGGTCTCTTCATGTAATTCTTTAAAGCTATACTGGCCCAGATTAGTATCTGTGATATCTGACCAGTCTGATTCCACCTTGCTCACTTTCACCACTGGATTTCTATGATCATACCTCAATGTATAAGGCAGTTGTTTTGGTTTCACCTTCTTGATTTTCGATGTTGTCTTTGATGTTCCAGACGATTGATTCCTTCGAGCAGCCTCTCCTGACGTTCCTAACATCTTTCAATTTTCCTGCAAGCAAACCTCTAATTAGATTCTTTAGATATCATCATAAAACATGTTTTTAAAACATACCTATTACACATACATCGGAGTCGGAACCAGACAAAAGCTCAAAACAATCTCTTTTACAACACTGGCGGACTCGGAGCAAAAACTGATATAGAATCTTCACCTAATAACAAATGGGCTCGGAGTCGGAACCAGACAGAAGCTCAAAACAATCTCTTTTAGAACACTGGCGGACTCGAAGCAAAAATCGGTATAGAATCTTCACCTAATAACAAACGGGCTCGGAATCGGAGTCGGGGAGGTTATCGGAACTGGGATCGGAACAAAAAAATAGATTTGGTTTTTCTAAGAATTTTACCTTTTTCCATATTCTATTTTCATTCTGCCTCCGCCTCCGATTAGGTTATCATTACTTTGAAGAAAGATTTCCCCTTATATGCGGAGCCAAAAACGGGATGAGAATAGAATCGATAACTTTTTTAAACAAAATTCTTAAGTTCAAGATCGGTTCCGATCCCGGCTCCGCCAATGTTATCATATATTTCAAGGAAAACCTTTTGCAACTCAGAATCGAAAAAGGAATAAAAATGGAATTGATAACCTCGTAAAACAAAACTCTTCAGTCCATAATCCATTCCAACCCCGCCTCCGCCTATGCTAATCATGACATCATCAAATACTTTATTCATTTTCAACACAATTTCATGATTAAGACCTAGGTCGCTATAAAATGGCAAAGGAGCTTTAAAACTCTACCCTCATATGACCATGGGGAACAATTGCATTTTAGGGCCATTTATTTAAATCTTATTAAAGTAATTACAGAGACCAACGAAACACTAATCTAACAAACCCAATAAAAACTAGGGCACGGGTTTAAACCCTGCCCTTCTACCAGACGACGAAACCCTAATTTAAACAATAAATCTAATCTACCCTAACTCACTGTAAAATCTCTAATCTACCTCACTGTAGATTCTTAATCTAACAAACGCCATTAAAAACCTTTAATCTAATCTAATCTACTGCAAACCAAAAACCAACATGATGCAATCACGATTAAGATGTGAAAGTGACAATGCCCTAAAAATAGAAAGAAATGACACAATAAAACAAGAAAACAAAAAGACAACCCAACCAACAATATAAAAGACCCACACAAACTAGCATGCCAAGAATCATGAACTTATAACGAAACGACAACGCGAATCAAAACACGGGCAAACATATATACAAAACACACAACAGCAATCGAACTGAAGAACAACAAAGATAAGAAACCTACCTCAAATGCAAACAAACCCGTGCTAACTTTCCGAATTGATTCGCAGACAATATCCCTTCTCTATCTCGATCAATTTGCTCAAACGAACTCTGCTATTGCTCTTCACACTCTTAGAATTGTAATAATAACAATAATGATCGGCTTTAACCCTTAGTAAAGGTAAATATGTGAATTTCTACCTACACTGGCAACCATTAAAATGCAGTAAAGGCAGAGTTGGAACTGTAAGAGAACGAACACTGGTCTACAGTGCAACCTCAGTCAAAAAGTCAATGACAAAAAAGGCGGGGGCGGAACTAAAATGGAAATAGGATCTTAAATTTATAAAATTTCCAAACCTCATTCCCATTCCGGCTCCACGTCCGACAACTAAAAACAAAACAAAAAACAAATACAAAAAGTTAAACAAAAGACCAACCTAATAAAACAAAACACAAAAACCGAGACAAAACAAAAATTAAAAAAAGTAGCGGAGGCGGGATCGGAATCAATCGTGATTTTGCAAATTTTGATAACAACCATCCCAATTCCCACTCCGGCTCCGCTTCCGCTAAATACTAAAAACAAAGGCAAAGAAAAGACTACCGGGATAGAACCAAAAACAAGCCTCAAAAGAACTTTCAGAACCTGATTCAATTCCGGTTCTGATTCTGACAGAGAAACCAAAGAAAAATAAAGTATTGGAAAAACTAGAATCCAAACTTTGTTTCAAAAACAACTAAATACAAAAATAACAAAGGGGGACCCATTTTGACCAAGGCAAAAGATGGGGTGGTTATACAAGGCATAACAAACACCATGGTTACAATGCTTCTAGAATTACATAATCAATTGCATCACTGATACAAACATATTGTTGACTTAGGAGAAGTGTCATCACAATGTTACATGGGTTATCCTAGTAAGTATTCCTAGGCCCCGACCCCCATCTGGGTTATCCTACTAACCACTAATGACTTTCGGCCCCTTATGCTAACCAATGCAGAATCAGTTATCTCTCGTAGAGACAAGATAATGATCTTTGCATTCCAGGCCTTCTCATCTCAACCTAAGTCTATACAAGCCCTTGCGTCCATGAGTGAGGAATAATTATCTTATTAAGTGTTTGATACTACCTAATCCTCTAATCAGTTTATTTACATTATCAATGGATTAAATAACTTACAATGAGTTATCCTGGCACCACTTTGTGTGTCAGCCCTCATTGCAAGCCACTCCTCTAAGAAAATACGTGGAACAACTCCACAACCCAAGGGTACACAAGTTCGACCTAAGGATATCAAATCCCTATCCATGACATAAAGTCAACACATCCCCATTCATGATAACTGGTTAACAAACTGGATAGACTTAAATGCACTACCCAAGGCAATCCAAAGGTTGACTACATAGTATGACAACCCACATAACTGAAACCCCATCTGGAAGACTGATCATTCTTTATAACTCAATTTTCCCCAAATGAAAATAGAAACAGTTCACAATCAAGACGAACAAGAAGACAAGAATTGAACCTACTTCGGATTTACTAAATCCATTTGCTTATTAACATTCAGTAATTTGTTGCATTAATAAAACTGATTTAAAATACGTCTTTTTCAGACAACAGATGAAATTAAAACACAACATTTAATTCCCTATTTTCTTTTCAAATAATAATAAAATAACCATTTATTTCTACAAATCAGAATACATCGTTTTAAAATAAATATTGTTTCCTCTTTTCAGCGTAATCATTTTAAAATAATTAACTTATCTTAAAAGGCATATTGTTTAAAATCAAATCTACTTCTCCATCGGGTATATTATTTTAAAATTAAAAAAAAATGATTTAATCAAAATTACCATCTTTTTCATTTCCTCAATTAAACTTAATTCATGCCCTCAAATAAATCATTATTTTAATACTTATAGAAATAATATATATATACCTATGTATTATATATATTATGTATATATATATATATATATATTTTTTTTTTTATTTTTTTTTATTTATTTTAATTACTAATATGAATATATATAATATTATATGATTTGATATTAAATATTAATACATATTATATTAACTATAATATATATATTAATATTATAAAATATAATAATAAATATTAATATATTAATATATTTTATTTTATTTTTTTAAACAAAGCAACATTCATTCGCACCTCGGGCCACGCGCCAAAACAAGGGTTTGGGGCGGTTGTTTTGGGCCATCCGCTAATTTCGGGCCATGGGCTACATGAAATGCTTCAAAACAAATTTCACACACAAAACAAAGCAAGTATTTGTTGTGGTAGTATAACAAGAATATCCAACAAACAACAAATTGAAATGACGCTCAATTTCCCTCATTCCTTCCTCTCTAAATTCTTATGGACATCCTTGAGAGATCTTGGGAATGAGTCAATAATGTAAATCAAAGAGATAAGACTACAAAAAGATAAAAAAATGTTGTTGTATCACTTGTTCTATCTGTTATGGGACTATTATCCGGTGTTGATCATGTCCATCATAGGAATGGATCCGTTAAGAAATATCTCAGGATGTTGTTGGGAATTATCAATAGATAGGTAGTTATACTTGGCTTTATTTTTGTGTGTTTGCCTTAAAATCCTTGTGATTTTTGCTTGAAAGTTTTAGATTTTGATGTTTTTTTTCAAAGTGTGAGTGATGATCTGTTTATTATGGATGAACCTTTATTGCAAAGTAGGTGATGGTGGAAATAGGATTTTTGATGTTTATTTGATTTTGTTTCTGTTGTGTTTTCAAGTTATCTAAATGTTTTTATTTTGTCGATTGTCAAGGAGATATGGCAAAGATTCAAGGAGCCTCACATCACATGGATACATTTCAAGAGTCTGGAGATCTTTTAGGCATCGATTTCCCAGTATATACCTTATTGCTTCTCATTTTCAGCTTGCTATGTTCTCGTATTGTGTGTACACAGTTTCTTGAAGTCAATAGTAAAGTTTTTGTGATTCCTGAGCACTTGCATCATTTTAATCACCTTTGGAAGGTTAGAACCTCACACTTGACATTGAAACCCTCACACCTACCATAAAAACTTGCACTTGACTAAAAAAATTGCCCTTGTTTCAAGCACTTGACTTAAAACTTCGTAGTTGACTAAGAACCTCTCCCTTGACATAAAATATTGCACTTGGCCTAAAATATCACCTCTATTTCTTCTCCCTTAACCTAAAATCTTGCACTTTCCTTAAAAATTTGGTTTTGCTTGCTTTCTTTTGACCTAAAATCTCACACTTGCCTAAAAAGCTTGCTTTTGTTCACTCCGTGACTTGTAATTTTTACCCTATTTTCAAATGACCATACCTTGGTCATACAAAATTATTTTTCAGTGCTTTTTTTAAATGGGGTAAAATTTCATGATCTTTGCAATGGTGTAGGTGGTTTTCAATTTTTGTGCAATTAAATTTTCCATTGGTGTTGTGATCTTGCATTTGCCTTTGTTTCATTTAAACCTTGTTAGCATTTGCTTGTTGTCATCCTAAATGTTTTTTGTCATCGTGTTTTGTGTCATTTTTTGTTGCTTGACATGTTCATAGTGAAACCCTAACATCACATGTTAAAATGATTGCAAGTGGTCCTCTAACCATTTTAGCCAAGGGACAGACGACTTCAGGGTCTGTTTGATCTGATTACCAATTTCGTGGGTTTTTCTATTTTGTGAATGTTTTTAGATTTTATATTTTTGACTAATTTGGAATAAAGTATGTTGGAAACCCAATGGGACTGACCTAAAGCCTCGGGGGCTTATAAGACTTGCCTAGGTTGTACATGCAAATACCTTGTAGTTTGACCATTTGACTCAAAGCATAAACTTGTTTTTCAGATAAACAATTTTTGGATTGATATTCCACTTCCATGTCTAGAGGATATGTTGCTAGAAATATACTTAGTGAATTAGCTATGAGGTTCAAGACAATGTTGATATCTTAGACTATTTGAGTGAAGGAATAACCCAATGATGTTGTTTTGTTTTTGATGTTTTTCGCATATTTTTTATTTTTGATAATTTTGATTTTTTTTTGGATTTTTACCCTTTTGCCTAGGGTATATGATGTTAAAAACTTGGATTGCTACTTCACGTTGTTTTTCTAGAGGATATGTTATGGAAAATATTACTTGAGCTAGTTGTGGGGTTCAAGCAACTATTGATATCTTATAATTTCTGAGTGAAGGAATAATCCATGTTGTCATCATCTTTGAAGGTTACCTTGGTAGTGCGTTGGTGGTACACCTTGTTGTTGGAAAGAACTGTTTCGAAGGTTACACTGATAGTGAATTGGTGGTATACCTTGTTGATGGGATGATTATTTCAAAGGTTACCCTAATAGTGTGTTTGTGGTATACCCTTTTGTTAGGATAAATTCCTATATCACAATGTGAGCTAGAAGACATAGATCAAGATTTATTCTGAAGCAAGATGCAACCATTTGCCCCTAGTGTCTAGAAATTTTAAAGATGATGGATTATCTTATGATAGGATAACATGTTGGGAAAAGGTATGCCTCTTTGGACAATGCCTTATTGCTCAGATAATTTTGTATAGGATAGGATAAATGATAATGCACCATGTCAAGATGTTTTCCATAAAAAAGTGTAAAATGTATTGATAAACATCTATCAAGATCAAGATAATTTGGATTTGGAAACAATGCCTTGGGTTCATTATGGATAATTTAAGATACTTCTACTTGAAATGGTGTATGTAAATGCTCAATTCTATACATGACACTTGTTTTCTAGGTTTTTACCATGGTACTTGTCCAAAGCGCCACCATAGTGGTTTTCACTAGAGGATGATTTTTTTCTTAACTATTTTTCTTGATTTTTATTTTTTTATTGATTTTTTATGTCACACAAGATGCTTGTTTACTAGGTTTTCATCATGGTGACAATTTTTTGCTCATGTTGAGCAACCTGGTGGTGATGATGTAGATGTTGCTAGTGTTGATATGGTTGTTGTTGTTGTCATGACATGCCAACGATATCCTATTTGGAGGAGATTTTTTGCTAGGATACAAGTGATTGAATGTAACCCCTAAAAATTCGTATCTTTCTTTTTGAAACCAAATTTAACCTTACCTTGATGTGCACATTGCAATAGAGTTTCCTTAGAATCCTTATGATAAAGATTTACTGCCAACACATGGTCAATGTGAGATTTGGACATCATGGATGACAAAATGCATTGAGGGATATGATATTTAGATGGATTGGTCGACAATTTAGAACCTTTGACTCTCCAAACTTGGGATGATGAGCAATGATGGGTGGATATAGAGATTCGATTGGGAGCAATGTCTTGATATACCTTGTAGGTCACTCTTGAAGCTTTATTTTGTATTGTTAGACAATTTTGATGGATGAAGTTCCCTTTTTAATTTTTCCCTATAGTTTCTTTGACTAATGGAGTTTGATAGGGATGATTTTCTTTCTTTTTCTTTTGTATCCATTTGAATTTTTCTTGTCCATTTTGTCTTGTTGATTCTTTTGCTTCAATGAATTGTTTCGTTCTTTGATATATCTTTTTTCTTGTTGTTGGCCCTAATCAGAGGGTTGAAATATGCGTGGATGGAAATTCATGGTATGGATAGTTGTAGTGTTGGTAGTAGTGTCATTATAAGGACCCTTCATGCTCCTCATGTTGGTGTTTTCATTAGATAAAGTTTCCCTTAGTATTATGGAGGTATCCTTGATATGTTTAGATTCCTTTGAATAACCAAAACCGTGATGCTTAGGATTGCTAATAATTTGCACTGGTTCTAGGATACCCTATTCATGTAGGCCTAATCCTCTTCCTTGATAATGTATCCGTTGAAAGATCTTATTTGCAATAGGATAATTTGTATCTTGGAAATAAGGTGCTAATCCTTCTCTTCTCTACTGTGGATCTTAAAAGGTGATATATTCTTCATTGGTACTATAGCTTTCTCTTACAAAGGTAAGTGATCCAAGTCCATAAGTAATAGGATTATCCATATGTGGGATAACTTCCCGATTGATATCTTTGTCTTGATCCTATGAAATATCATATTTTAATGCTTCTTCAAGAGGTGTTTCCGATTTAATATCCACAAAAAAGTCTCCCACATGATATATTTTGGGTATGCCTTCATAGGATGTTTCTGATTCACAACTTATGTATAAGTCATCTTCCTGATTCATTTATGATATGTATCTAGATTTTGTTGTGTCTTGACCCTTTGTAGAGATGTCAAGTGTATGGGACTCTTGTCTTAAATGAATATCATCTACATGTCCATTAGGAGTAAGCATCTCAAGGGTAGATGCATGTGTGCTTGGTATATGGATTTGTTCTTTTGGAAAACATGGGATGTCTTGGAAGATATTTATCAAGCCATTACAGTATTTTGATTATAGGGATTCTTGATCTTGAATTTGAGAGATATCATCTTTGATATACTTTGGATCACATTCTTGACATGGATCAATTTCAAAGAAAGGTTTTCTTGTAAAGGATCCTTGGATTTCCTCAAAATGTGGACATATGGGTGATAGCCATTGGCTTAGATTTTTTGCATTGGGTATAAGCATTGGATTAAGAGTCTCTTGATCCTCAATATGTATTGCCATGAGGTTAGATGATGATAGTATATCTTGGATTGGATCATTGCTAGACTTGGGTGATTGAATTTGATCATGCTCAAATTAGATTCTTGATGTATGTCCTCTTGCTCACTGGATGATATAGAGGCATTGTCAATGTGATCAATGTTAGATAGATCTTGATAATTTTTTTCAAATTTTGAGGTTGAGAAATTATCATTGTTTTCATTGGTAGATGAACCTTGAATGTCGTCTTCAATATTTATTTCTCCTTGATCAATAAGGTCTTGGATGAGATGTTGGAGTCTTGTGCATTTTTTCGTTTTGTGACCCTTGATTTTGTGGAACTCGCATTGTTTGTATTGGTTATACCAAGGGAGTTTAAAGCTTGGTTCACCATAAGTTGGACTGTCGATTTTGATAAGGTCCTATTGTACTAGTTCGTGTATGATTACCTCTAAAGTCTCTCCCAAAGGGGTGAATTTCCTTCCTGGTTGGTAATCTTTCCTCTGTGGATTTTATTGATTATTTTTCTCTTGATTTTGTGGAACTCCTTGATACTTTGTTTGGGGTACATTTTGATATTTCACATGAGGTACACGTTGGTGTTGTAAAACTTCTTGATACTATAATTGAGGTACATTTTGATATTGCACTTGAGGTACACCTTGGTGTTGCAGAACTTTTGGATTGTGGATATTGGAAGTGTTGTTGATATGGATATTGAGGTGTTTGAGGATTGTCAAGATGTTGATATGTAATTTTTTTACTTTTCACATGGCATTGGTGATACACCTTATTTCAATTTCGTTTAATTTCCTCAAGATATCTCTCAATTTTATTTAGGGAAATTTGATCTTTTGGACTTATTCCTTGATGTGGGTTTTGAAACCCTTGATGTTGTTTCCCTACTTGATGTTGCGATCCTTGATAAGAGTGATTTAGGTAATAGATCGACATGTTTTGGGGATTTTTTGATATTCAATACCCTATCAAAAGGTCACTCGGTTTATATCCTCATGAGCCACCTCCGTCATTTTTGGTGTTTGTTAGAGATCATGAAGTATGTATGTCTATTGCCATGCAGAAGGTGATAACATGATTCTTTTGGATGCTATGTTTGCTTTCTCTTCCTCTTCATCTAAGATTATTGATGCGATGAGAAACTAACATGGTGTTTCATTTTTTTGAAATATAAAGGTTCTCCAGTTGCTTATGATGCCAATTTGCTCACCTTCGATGTATGTGAGACTAGGTTGAAGGATCAATGCTAAAAGGTCCAGTTATTGAATTGGGGCAGTTGGTCGCTAGATGGTCATAAAGTTGGATGGTGTTATGGGATGGTTGATGTGAAGCTGAAGACCCTAGGGTTTGAGTGCTATTTTGGAATGGTACTACTTTTTGGAAATCAAAATGTTGAAGAACTAGGGTCGATATTCCACTTCCTTGTCTAGAGGATATGTTGCGGGAAAGCTCACTTGTACTATCTATGAGTCCCAAGTAACTATTGATATCATAGACATATAAGTGGAGGAATGATCCTAATGGTTTGTTTGATTTTGATTTCTAATAAGTAGGATGAAATGGATGAGGGACTATCCAACCTTCTAGTTTTCTAATTGTTTGGTTTGAACAATGATCCTATAAAAAACTCTCTTAACTTTTTATGTGTTTGGTGTATGGCAAGTGATAAAACAACACTTGGACTGACTCAACAAGCATGGACTTATGTGACCTTCATGTCTATAACTCAAGTTGTGAAATCACACCCAAGCCATAGTTCCCAAATGTTTACCTTGATTAATGTAACTTGAAACCAAAGCCGAAATTTTTAGAAACCTTTAAGGAAAGATCCTTTCAAGGGGTGAAAACATAAGGATTTTTTCACAAGTATGCACTAAATCAAATGGTTTTTGGTTCAACCATCTCATTCAGTTTTTGTTTTGAATGCGTTCTTTTTCTTTAAAGCAATCACATAATTTGATGTCAAATTATTTTGAATGTAATGGGAAAGTTTAACATAGACAAGAAATTACAACCCTAGGGGATAGAAACCATTCTCTTAGGTAGGCTTGCCTCATGCTCCGAAGAGATGATTTCACATGCAACTTATGGCACAAGCTTGTAGTCATACATGGCAAGTAACATCTCAGATGTAAATTTTGATGCACCACTTTCAAAGATTTTTTTGGATAATAGGGTGGACTCTAAAACAATTTGGTTCTTAGTGATAACTGTGAACACATAAATCTGACACTCACTTGCTCGCCACATAAGGCTCTTAAACTATTCTCGTTCCACTTAAGGCATGGGATTAGGTGCAACCTTTTGTCAACATGGCTTGAAGCTACTTTCTTACGATTTTGCAATCTTTAATATAGCCTGCCAGTAAACGTGCTTCGAGACCTTGCAATGAGTTCTCTAATGCGAGACGTATCTCAAAGCAAGCCCCCTCTTTAAGGTAAACTTGAAAATAAAGTGCAATGCTCAAAAAAAAAATCGCTCACCCAAGATCACGAAAAGGTGTGAGGGGAGAATATACACTTCAACTTTTCCAATCAATGAATACACAATGAACAATCCATAGCAAATTGATTCTTTTTAAACACCTCAAGCGGTGTTATCCCAAAAAATATGTGAATAACATAAATAAATTGTTCTTTTTATTTGCACCAATAAGAATTATTTAGGATATCAGTAAAAAATAGCAATGGTGCAATACAAAAGAAATGGCATGTTCATTGTAAGCTCCAAACTTGAGTGTTTCTAAGAAAACAGTCTCGATCTCTAATTGGTCAACAAATGAAAATCATGCGTACTTCAACAAAATGAAAATCGTTTGCGCTCTTTTATGCACCAAAATTAAAGTTCCTAATTATGAAAACATGAAATGTGTTTGTTTTTAGATCCCAAAATTGAAGTGTTTTTCTTTTGTTCTTTTTATGAGCATCGAAATGAGAGTTCCTAAGTTAAGAAAACATAAAATTGGCTCAATTTTAAACACTAAAATCAAATGCGAGTTTGTATTTGTTCGTTTTAAAGCACCAAAATCAGATTCCTAAGTTAAGAAAGCATGAACTGGTTCAATTTTAAACACTAAAATCAAATTTGAGTTTGTGTTTGTTCAATTTAGAGCACCAAAATCAGATTCCTAAGTTAATAAAAAATTAATTGTAGATCTAAAATCTTGTACCCATCATCTTCCCTACAACAAACGTGTTAATGTCACTTGAATCCTACATCAAATATGTTAATACCTATTTACACATCCAAAAACAAGCAAATGCTAGTGAAAAATCTCATTACAATAGTGCATGATCTGTGCACTTGTCTGTCAGAGCAACTACTCGGTTCTTAGAGCAAATGCTTAAAGAAAAAATGCAAAAGCGTTGGTCTTGAAACAACTGTTCAAATTTGTGAGCAACTGCTAACATTATCAAAAGTAGATGCTCATGTCCTGAAGAAAAAGCGTTGGTTTTGAAGCAAAAGCGCCATTCCCATGTCAACTGTGCAGTTCTTGCTGCAACTACATGATTTTATTAACACTCAAAGGTGCGGGTTTTCTGGGCAGCGCGTGAAAACTCTGTCAAATGCATTTTTCGAGACTTGCAACTTCAAAAATAGCTCAAACAAACGTTAGAGGAGGGGACAAGGGTCCCATCGGGCATGCCAAAATGTGTGAGGGGGAGAACGTTAGACCGGAATAGGGATCAAAATATGTTAATCTAAGAATCTAAACTAAAATTAAGCATATTAATCTAAAATCTAAACCTACACATACAAAATAAAACTAAGCTATTTTAACATGCATTAAAAAATCTATTATTACAGTATTGAATGTACAAGAATAACACAGTTTCACCATCCCATAGTGGAGTGTATTTGTTTGATGTTGGGTTGTTCTTATCACCGTGAAGCCTCCAAAGTTCGTGTACAAAAGCTTGATAAGCGATTGTTTTGGTTGGTTGATCGAAGAAATGGTGAATCTCTATAAATGGTGCTCTTGACAACACCTCATTGTACAATGTATGTTGATTCTTTGATCCTTATTTGTGAGGAAAGAGGTTTGTTATATAGAAAATGAGATTTGAAATGAATGATCAGGATCGCGTTGAAGAATATCCAAATCAACGGTCAGAGTGTGTTGAGAGGATTTAGACATGAGAAGATTGTGCAAAGAAGATTGTGCAAAGTTGATTGCACAATTTGTGTGATTGAGAAATAGATTGGCTAGTCATGGATTAGATTGATTGGTCAGGATTTTAGATTGATTAGTCAGGATTTAAATGGCTTAGTTAGAAAATTGATGGCTTAATTAGGAATTTGATTGATTAGTTAACAACTTAGATTGCTCAGTTAGCAATTTAGATTGATTAGTTAACAAATTAGATTGTCGAGTCAACAATCGTAATTTGCTCAATCAGAAAGTGGGTGAGGAATATGAATTAATTGATTTAATTAATTAATTCCTGTTAGGAGTTGAACGTGCAAATCAAGTTTGAATTTCGCAAACAAAGTTGCATTAGTTTGGTTTGATTTTTGATAATTGATTTGAATAGTTTGATTTAATTATTCAAATTGTGGAGGGAAAGTGTCGTAATCAAATTATTATGATTTAATAATTTTATCAATTTAGAGGAATAAGGTGTTTTAGTCATGTAATTAAATAATTGGTATTATTTAATCAATGAGGACGTAATAAAGTGAGATTAAGACTTTATTAAATAAATGTAATTTATTTAATTGGTCGAAATGATAAAATGTGAATTAATCAAATAATGTTGTTTTATTTAATCAATAGTAGAATTAGGGTTTTTAGGACTTTATTAAATAAATAAAATTTATTTAATTTGTCTGAAATGATGAAAAAGTGAATTAATTAAATAATGTTGTATTATTCAATTAATAGTAAAATTAGGGTTTCAGATGTCATTTGATGTGGTGTGATGTTTCAGAATGTTGCGAGATGATGTTCAATGTTGTTTGATGTTGTTTGACGTTGTTCAATGTTGTTTGATGATGTTTGATGTTGTTTGATGATGAATTAATTAAATGATGTTAAATCACTTAATTAATAGATGAATATGAGTGCCAAAATGCTAGTTTGCAAGCTAGAACATTTTTATGTGTCTATAGAAACAAAAAAAAATCATGAGGGAATAACTGAGAGGAGACAGCGTGTTTTCCAACACTACAAACAATGTGAGCATTTTATTTGGTCTAATTGGATGAGGAAAGTGAAATGTCATTTTGACTATACTAAAGAGTTGTTCAAAAATTTGAAAGTGCACTTATTACATTCTTGGTCATAACTAAAGAAAAAAATTTCATGAGGGAATAACTAAGATGAAACAGTGTGTTTTCCAACACTGCAAAAATGCGAGGATTATTTTTGTTCCAATCAGATGAAGAAAGTGAAATCCCTTTTCAACTGTACTGGAGTTATTCAAAATTTTGAAAGTGGTCTTCATTACATTTTTTCGAGTGTGCGAAACAAAAAAATTCATGAGGAAACAACTGAGATGAGACAATGTGTTTTCCAACACCACACACAATGTATAACAACACCGTGGCTTGCAGGTTTCATAATACCTATTGTTTTCCAATTTCATTACATCCTTACTATCTAATTCACAAAAGGTTCTCAAGACAATCACAAAATATACCAAATTCGGGTGAGGGGTGAATAACCAATTGCATTGTTACTTGTAAAGGGTTTTAGAATAGTAAGTAAGTTGCAGGTTTTATACCACCCAGTGTTTTCCAACCTAGAATTTTACAAAACAATTTGAAAGTCTTGAAAAGTTTTTGTTATTTACACAGTACAAATATAATCTCTTAAAAATTTATAACAAGTCTTACGCAAAGTAAAAATTGCATTCAATCTCTTAATATGATCCAAATATACATGCATAGTAAGATTGTAGGTTGGAAAACCTAGTGGGAGGTGAGTACATAATTTATTAAACCCTTAACCCACACAATGTTGTAAAACCCTCTACACACTGAGGACAAATGAAAACCCATATTTGCAATGAATAACCGTTCAATTCTTCATAGTCCCTAGATAGAATGACAAAATGACATATATTTATGGCAGATATACATACCTACTAGCTAGTTGCTCAAACCTGTCACATGCGTTATGGTAGAAGAGAATCGCCCCTCTACTTCGGACTCTGAACCCTTCCAAACCCTACAACCTTCAAAATAAAAATGTCAAAAATGGCGACATTATGGAATTTATGTGGTTTTCAAAATATATCATTTCATTGCAGAACCCTCATTGTGTTTTCCAACCTCGTAATATATTATGAATGTTTTTTGGTTTCTATAAACGTTATTCAATTATTTAACTCATATTTCCACAATGGGTTGTTAGTTATTTCATTCAGCGATTGCAAAATTTCAAAACCAACAGACAAGAAGGAGGAAACCAAAATTAAAAAACCCTCAACAAACACAAAAACACATAAACAGCTTTGCATTTCAAATGAAAACCCATTTTCCCAAGGAAAATCCTTTATTTTCCCATCAATGAAAACCTATCTTCGCAACGAATAGTCGTTCATTTCTTCATAGTTCCTAGGCAGAATGGCAAAATGGCATATATACATACCTGCTAGCTAGCTAGTTGCCTGCGCCTCTCAAACGTGTTTTCGTATGAAGAGTGGTTGCACTGCTTCGGCCTCTGAATGCCTATAACTCCTTCCCGTTGCTCTCCAGCAACCTGTAAAATGTCGGTGTGGAAAATGGTGACAAAAATGGGACCTTGTATGGGCTTTTTGCTATTTGCAAATTATGATTTTGAATGCCACGTTTTGAGCTTTTTGTCCATTCCAAAATATGATTTTGAAAGCTAATTGATGCTGCTATGTTTCCCTAATGACGGGACAGGCAACGACAGGCGAGTTAACGTCCGTTCATCAATACTTTCCGTCGAGGCGTTTTGTCTGTCCAACCATACTTTCCTCAGAGCATTTTGTCCAGCCTATGCGATGGGTAATGGGTGTTATGATATAACATTACAAACATCAATGCGTTTTGTCTACACTTTAGCTTTCTCCAATTATAACATTACAAGGAAATGTCCATTTTCTAATGCATCACATGTTTGCAAAATGTGGAATCATAGAAGGCACGTGATCTGTTTGACAAAATGCCTCAAAGAAATAAGGTCTCATGGAATGCCCTGATTGCAGGATACGCACAAAATGGATTTTTTAAAAAGCTTTACAAACTTCAAGCAAATACAGTTGGCAAGTGTAAAGCCAAATTCGACAACTGTCGCGGCATCCCGCCTGCCTCTTACAAAATGGAACCTTTGGAACAGAGTATCGACATCCATCAGAGCATAAAGAAAGGGGAATTTTTGTCAAATGTTATACTTGCAACTGCCCGGCAGACATGTATTCAAAACGTGGAAGCATAGAAAAGGTACGTGAACTGTTTGACAGAATGCCTCAAAGAGATTTGTCCTCGTTGACTACAAAGATTGCAGGATATACGCAAAATGGATTTGCTGAAAATGTTTTTGGAAAATTTCAAGCAAATGTAATCGGCAGGTATAAAGCCAAATTCCACAACCTTTGCCAGCATCCTCCCTGGCTGTGCTAAAATAGGAGCTTTGGAACAAGGTACGGGCTTCCATCTAAAGGACAGAGAATTTTTTTTCAGATGTTGTACTAACAATTGCCCTCAAAATTCGGGATGAATAGACAAGCACGTGAATTGTTTGACAGAATACCTCCAAGAGATGTGGTTTCATGGACTGCTACGATTGCAGAATATGCACAAAATGGATTTGTTGAAAAGTGTTTGAAAACTTTCAAGCTAATGCAATTGGCAAGTGTAAAGCCAGAATCGACAACCTTTACTAGCATCCTCCCTTAACTGTGCCATTGTGGGAACTTTCGAACAGGGTATGGACTTCCATCAAAGTATAATGGAAGGGGGGTTTTTGTCATATGTTATAGTTGCAACTACGCTGGTAGGCATGTATGCAAAATGTGGCTTCATAGACAAGGCATCTGAACATGGTACCTCAAAGAGGTGTCATCTCATAGAATGAAACGATTTTAGGATATACACAAAATGAATTTTTTGATAAGGCCTGAGAAACTTTCAAGCAAATGCAATTGGCAGGCGTAAAGCCGAATTCCACAACCTTTGCCAGCATCCTCCCTGCCTGTGCTAAAATGGGAGCTTTGGAACAGGGTATTGATGTCCATCAAAGCATAATAGAAGAGGTATTCTTGTCAGATATTATAATTGGAATTGCTCTGGTAGACATGTATGTAAATGTGGAAGCATAGCTCTGTTTGACAGACGGCTCAAAGAAATGTGATCTCATGGAACACCATGATTTCAGTATATGCACAAATGGATTTTTTTGGAAATGGATTTTAGTAAATACAATCGAGAGGCGTATAACCAAATTCCACAACATTTGTCAGCATCCTCCCTGCCTCTGCCAAAATGGGAATTTTGAAACAGGGTATGAACATCCACCAAAGCATAAAGGAAGGGCGATTTTGTCAGATATTATAGTTGAAACTGCCTTGGTAGACACGCAAAGTGTGAAAGCATAGACAAGGCACGTGAACTGTTTGACATAATGCTTCAAAGCAATGTGTCCTCATAGACTGTAATGGTTGCAGGATATGTACAAAATGAATTTGTTGGAAAGGCTTTAGAAACTCTCAAGCAAATGTGATTAATACGTGTAAAGCCAAATTCCACAACCTTTGCCAGCATCCTCCCTGCCTGTGTCAAAATTAGAGCTTTGGAACAGGGCATAGACATCCACCAAAGCATAAGGGATAACGAAATTTTGTCAGATGTAGTTACAATTGCCCTGATAGAGCTGCTTCCAAAATATGGAAGCATAGACAAGGCATGTGAATTTTTTGACAGAATGCCTCAAAGTGATGTGGTCTCGTGGACTGCAAGATTGCAGGATATGCACAAAGTAGTTTTGTTTGAAAACACTTCAAAAACTTTCAAGCGAATGCAATTGTCAGGTGTAAAGCTAGCACCCTCCCTACCTGTGCCAAAATGGAAGCTGTATAACGGAAGAGGGGTTTTCTCAGATGTTGTAGTTGCAACTGCCCTGGTAGACATGTATGCAAAATGTGGAATCATAGACAAGGCACGTGAACTGTATGACATAATGCCTTCAAGAGATGTTATCTCATGGAATGCAATGATTGTAGGATATGCACAAAATGGATTTATTTTAACCTCATAAGGCTTTAGAAACTCATCCTCCCTGCTTGTGCTAAAATGGGAGTTAGGAAGAGGATATGGACATCCATCAAAGCATAATGGAAGGGAATTTTAATCAGGTATTATAGTTGGGAATACTCTGGTAGACATGTATGCAAAATTTGGGAATACTCTGGTAGACATGTATGCAAAATTTGAAAGCATAGACAAGGCTTGATATAATGCCTCAAAGAATTGTGGTCTCATGGAATGCGAAAATATTCTAGCTCATTAAACCTCTTTTAAAGAGATGTTTTAAGGGAATTTAATGAACTATAATCTTCTTATCATTGTGGAGAAAATTAAAAAACAGAGCCCAGATCTCCAATTTCCCAAGCTGTAGCCTCCTCGTCTAATTATCCTATCTTGGCCTGGAAACATTACTGACTGGAATGGTGATTCCAAAGTTGCCATACCCAAATAGACAAGGAGAATTAAATAGAGAAAATCAATTTTGGGAAGCAATCTAATTATCCTATGCTGGTATGGGCACATTTTTGACAGTTGCTAGGAAACTTGCAAACATGGAATTTTTGGGAAGAAAAAATCTAATTCCCTATTTTATGTAGGCACATTTCGAACTGAAATGATAATATTAAGCTGCCATGACAAGATTAATATTAAGCTGTCATAACAAAATTAGTAACCTCAATAAAAATTAAATAGAAGTAATTTGATAAATACAAATTAAAAAAAAAAAAAAAACAAATTTGAACATGTTAAAAGTCACAAGATGTCTAAATCAATGTGTTATAAGTATGGAACTATTTGATTGAATGCCTCAAAGAGATGTGTCTTCGTGGACTATAATGATTGTTGAAAAGACTTTACAAACTTTCTAGCAAATGTAATTGGTAGGTGTAAAGTCAAATCCCACAACCTTTGCTAGCATCCTTCTTCCTTGCTCCAAAATGGGAGCTTTGGAACAAGGTATGGACATCCATCAAAGCATGAAGAACAATTTTTTTTGGCAAATGTAGTTACACCTGCCCTACTAGACATGTATGCAAAATGTGGAAGCATAGACAAGGCATGTGAATTGTTCGAAAGAATGTCTCAAAGAGATGAGGTCTCATGAACTGAAATAATCGCAAGATATGCACAAATTGTATTCATTGAAAAGGCTTTAGAAACTTTCAAGCAAATGCAATTTGCAGGTGTAAAGTTAGATTCGTCAACCTTTGCCAACATCCTTCTTACCTATGCCAAAATGGGTCAAAATGGGAGGTTGGGATTAAGGTATGGACATTCCTCAAAGCATAATGGAAGGGGGAGTCTTTTCAAATGTTGAAAACACACTAGTTGCAATGAGGTAGGAATGAGACAAAATATTTCTCTCCAAATTAGGCTCAAATTTCCTTGAATTATTTTGTATGGGGTGTTGTGTTTTTACTCTAGGCTAGTTGATTGCATTCCATAAGACTTCATGGTGGAATTGACCAACATCTTCAACTTTTGTCATTAAAATTTTTAGTAGAATGAGCTTGCACCTAACATGTCGACATTAAAATTACATGAAATGAACTACAAACAAACCTTATCTTTACTTGTCAACACATCTTTAATGAACAAAGTCTCATTCTAATGATAGCTACCTCTATCCTTGTCGATCCCTCTTCCCTGTATACTAAAACTTATGTATATTCACCTTTTTTACTAATTAAAAACCCCCTCAACATGCACACACATGCTATAGTATTATTTACCAAGTGAATCTCTTGGGATAACACTATTTATGATATTGTGACATGTCCATAACAATGGGATTTGTGACACCTTTGTTATTAATGTATGATGGAAAGAGTGACCCTAATATACATTTTAGATCTCATACAACTGTATTTGTAGAATTTTTTTATGAGCATAAATTGTTAACATAGATATTTCCATGCACTTTGAAAGATTTTGCTATTGAGTGGTTATTCTCATTTCCTCAAGGTTCTATTCATTCTTTTGATGGCCATATTAAGTGTTATAAGCAATTCAAAGTTAATATGAGCCTTAGAGTGACAGTTGTTGATTTGTTTGTGCCTAAGGATCTAAGGAGTACAACAATGATTATTTATTGTTGGTGTGAATGTGGTACTTTATCTACATAGTTATACACTAAGACATATTTACATGTTGGTTTTAAGCTTGCTTAGTTTTTTTTGTCTCATTTCATAGGATTCAACACGACATAATCTATTGTAATGAGTTTTGTTTTTTCTTGATTAATTAGTTATCAATAATTTTTGAACCAATTAGAAACTAATATTTTTATCCTTTTTAAATAAAATTTAATCTTCCTAAATGGACATGTAAAATATTTAACTTTATCAATTTTAGAAATTATTTCTCGTGAACATGATTGGCTAAAAAGTTTTGGGTGTTATGGATCATTTGAAGTATGAAGATGAACTATTATTCTGCTATTTTTTTAGGAATGGTTTTTACCTTGCTTCATATGCATTATCTTTATAAGATAAGCTATAAATAGATAAATTAGATAATAAAGGTGAACTATTATTTTGACATTTTTTAAGGACTGGTTTTATTAGGAAATATCCTTCATTAAATGTTTAATATTATATTTATAAATCTAAAATATATAATTATAAAAATAATATATTAGCATTTACATAATTTACATAATTAATATTAAAATGTTTAATTTGTATTTTATTTTTTAATATATTATTTACTTTATAAAAATATATCTTTAAGAATTATTTATACATTTTTAATAATATTATTTAATAAATATAAAATATACAATTATAAAATCAATATATTAACATTTACATAGTTTTAATAATTAATATTAATATGATATATATATATATAAGAACTTATTATATTTATAATAATATTATCAATACAAAGTTAAAATTAAAATAAACATATTATATTTATTTATGTTTATGTTTTAATTTTTATAATACATTAAATATTATAAATATAAGATGTTATTATACTTTATCCAACATTAATAAATTAATGTAACTATCATTTGTTCCACTAGGCTAGAATATAGACATGTATTTTTAATGATTATGTAAATTTTATATTAATATGTTAACTACCATTTTGTTCCACTAGACTAGAATCTAAGCATGTATTTTAAATAATTATGTAAATTTTGTATTAATATGTTAATATTTATAAAATATATGTAATTTGTATTTAATATGTAGCTTTCATTTCCTCCCATTAAGATAGAATATAGGCGTTGATTATTATAAGTGTTGTATATTTTCTATTGTTTTTATTTACTAAAAATAAGTCATAAGTCATGTTTTAATTGGTTTATTAATTTAATTTAATCAAATTTAGTATGTAAAGTATATGACCAAAATTTATATTTTTAATTCAAATTAAATATTTTTATATTAAAATAAAATTATTTTTATATTAAAATAAAATTATTTTTAACAAATATTCTTAATTAAATGTTTAATAATATATCTATATAATATTATTTTATAAATTTAAAATGCACAACTATAAAATCAATATAATATTCATTCTCTAGAATAGATTAAGTTTGTAAAGAGTTTATTGATCTCAAACTATTACTAACCTACCTCTAAATTGTTTTTGATATTAAAAGCAACAAAACTAGGGTGTTGTCCCTTTTAAAACAAAGCCCAAAGGCTTACCAACAATAGAGTAACAATGACAACAAATACCTAGTCGATCAAAAGATCGAACTATGCAACCAAACAACCAATATCAAAAACCACAGTAATAGCCAAAGCAGAGCCAACATTCCAGTAAATAGTATGAGAGAACTATCAAACCTATACTATCAATAGCATAAGTAACTAAATTACTGAGAATGTCCATCATAAAATCCCAAATTTTTAAATAAGTTCTAACCAAAGCCCACCAAGGGCTATACCAGTCATCATTAAACATATAGTTCCTAATACTAACAATAGAGAAAATAGAAAGACATAATGGCCAGATATGCCAATCCCGATCAAAATGGAGCATGTCTCGTGTCCTTAATCTTTCTTTCCACTGCATGGCTTGATCAAAGTTATCGTGGCCCAATCCTCAGTGAGGAACTTGAGAAGATCCTTCTTGTCAGTGCCATCCACAACAATTTCAGCCAAATTATCCTTCTGCAATAGGCATCTAGTGGTGGAAAATATGTGCATTATCTTCAAAGCGAAGCGGGTGACATCCTGGAGTCGCTTTTCCAAACCCTCCACTTTGTCTTTAAGTTTGTCAAAATCCTCCCACACAACATCGTGTTTGCTACTAGCTTCCTCCATGGGGTCCTTCCCTTCAGCAATGGTCGAGACCCTAGTCTTGACACCCTTGACTCTAACACTGGAAGAGCCCATATAACCCTTCTTTAAGCTCTCAGAAACATGGGAGGAGTTGCTAGCAGAGGCAGAAAGGGCTTCGTCCTCCCCATCCTTCTCATCCTTGCTTCTATTTTCACTCCCCGCCCCCCCCATAGTCCAAATCAGAGGCCACTTTGGCACTCTTCTCCCTTTTAGGTTTAGCAATCAGGCGATTGAACTTACGAGGAGTATTGGTTTCCTCCGTAATTTCGATATCAGAATCAATTTTTTGAAGTTTGAATTTAGTTTTTTTGGAAGCTTTGGCTTTGCCTTTAGGGTAGGTGCAACACATTTCTTCTCCTTCTTGTTACCAATATACCCAGTATTAGGGGAAGTATCCTGGGGAGAGGTTTTTAGAGATGGGTTTTTAATGCATTTTTTCTTACTAGGGCCTGGGGTATCCATGAGGCTGACAGATGATGGAGTAGAGGAAATGGGGACTTCATCGATAATAATGGGTTGAGGAGGGCATAGATCAAGGTGAAAATGATAGAGTCTAAACATAATCCCGTGGTGCAGAATGGTGAAATTTCTACCCTCATTCAAGGCTTTCACGACATCATTCACAAAATTCTCCAAAGAGTGTAAAAGGAAGAACACACTAAATCTCCCTTCAAGAGTGAAGTATTTCATCACCACCATACAGACTCTATCCCATGGCTCAAGAAGTTGCTCATGGTCGTAGCCACCTCAGAGTTTGACAGGCTTCTCTCCACCATGGAAAAATTGATTGAGACTAACCTAGTCTGACACTTTGGTAGTCTTCTTCCATTTCTGCCCATCAACGACCAAACCAGTGGCTTTAGCGATGATCTCCTCATTAACTTCAAAGGAAATAATTCCCATAGTCACTCTTCTTTCCAACCACGAGGTGACAAACTATTTGGAGAGGCTCTCATCGAACCCCGACATGCATTCCATGAATTGGGTAATTCCTCCTTCTTTGCATATTTTCTAGACCGTGTCATCCATCTTACATTCATCAACCTTGTTGGGTTCAACCCGGACATGATCACTACCCATGGCCCTAACAAGCAGATGGTGAGACGAAAAAACAGTCACAAAGTAACGACAAGGCAAAAGATAAAGGAGAAAGTGAATTGCAAAGCAATGAAAACCCAACTTAATATCGATCATCGTGAGAAAAAAGCAAGCTAATAACCGACCCTTCATGAAATTATTACAAGTAGTGGTACTCCCCAGAACCAGCGTAGAGTTGGAAGTTCCCTCGTGCAAAAATTCCTTCACATAATAAAACCTGGTGACATTGATGGGAACAAACGTCATGAAAAATCTAAGAAAATCGGCAAGGCCGATATGGATGACACAAAAATCAAAAAGGTTAAAAAGATAATGAACCATTCAACTAGAATATCTATTATGAAAGGACACTGCGATGTCGAGGCAGATCAGGTACATACCACATGGCCATTCCAGCTCATATCCCTTCCCAAACAATAACAACTAGTATTTGAAATTCAAATTCTTGTTGAAACAAACAACAAAGGATATCCAAAACCAAGTCTGAATAGCGAAGCAAAAATTAATGTTTCCCATGGAAAACAAAGTAAGATTCATCCCTCAGGAGTGAAACCATGGGAAGAGGCCAGGAGCTTTCCTTCCTCCAACAACGGAGTCCCACAAGATCGAGCCCAAGGGCAGCCAGACTATCAACCACAACATTTCCTTCCCTAAAGACATGTTGTAGAGTGAACTCCTCAAAACTAGAAAGGAGGGATCTAATATCATCAATTATCCCTTGAGTTAGCCATTCGATAGTCAAAGTACCCCTTGTGGCATCAATAATCAGTCGAGAGTCACCTTCACTTTTTAAGGTTCTGACACCAATTCATAGCACAAACTTTAGCCCCCAAAGCAGTGCCATAGCTTCCACCTGGTTATTAGTGTGCTCTTTTAAATTTCCAATATAGGCAGCAATTAAACTACCCATATGGTCCTTGATGACGCCACCACTAGCCGCTTTCCCAGCTCTGGCAACCCCATCAAAATTCAGCTTAAACTAGGGTGGTCTAGGAGCTTCCCATCTTGTGTTTTGACGCGCCATCTTCTTAGAATTGTCAAACTTGTGGAAGTCCCTAGGAAGTTTCCACACCCTAGAAATATCATTTTCCCAGCCTGATGGGGGGAAACTAGGAGTCCACCTACAAATAGAGATATTGTCCAAGAGAATTTTATTGAGCATGATCAACACACTTTCAATACAACTCTCTTTATCCCTAAATATCCAGTTATTTCTCTCCTTCCAAAGACGCCAACAAATATGAGGAGGAGTTATCTACCATAGTTGTCTAATGAGAGGATTTTTTGAGGGGCACCGCCAGCTAACAAAAAACTGTTGAATATCCCTACCAAAAACCCATTGAGTGTTGAACCTCTAAAGGACGCGTTGCCACACTTGGGAAGAAAATTGATAGTGGATGAACAGATGAGGAATAGTCTCCTCTTGTTTACAAAGAGTACACATGTTAGGAAGTTCGAAACCCCTCTTGACAAGGTTATCCCGAGTTAGGATTTTACCATGAATGAAAGCCCACCAAAAGAAGTTAATCTTAGGAATAAGTTGTGGGTTCCACACCTTCTTCTAGCATTTCTCATCACCCTCAAATTTTAATAACAAATGGTAAGCAAACTTGACCGAGAAGGCCCCTGTGTGATTCTTTGTCCAAACTAACTTGTCCTCCCTAGGAAAATGAGGTAGTCTCACTTTATTTAATAATGATTGGAGTTCATCAACCTTAGGGAGAAGGTTAGGCCTATCTAAAAACCATTGAGCTAGGTTCTTCCATTTACTCATGGGGGTGAAATAATCAACAATAAAGGTACCAAATAATCAGCAATAAAGGTACCAAATAAGTTAGTTTGCCCAGACTAACTTGTACCTCTAAATTGTTATGCCATGCCAAAATATTCATATTTTATTTTTTTTATAATACATTAAATATTATAAATATAACGTGCTATTATAATTTATCTAACATTAATAAATGTATGTAATTACCATTTTGTTCCACTAGATATAATATAGGCATACATTTTAAATGATTATGTAAATTTTGTATTAATATGTTAATCTTTATAAAATATATGTAAATTGTATTTAATATGTAGCTTACATTTCCTCCCATTAAACTAGAATATAAGAATGTAGTATCCTAGAATATAGACATGCAGTATCCTAGAATATATGTATTGGTTATTATAAGTGTTGTATTTTATATTGCTTTTATTTACTAAAAATAAGTCATGTCTACAATAACTGGTTTATTAATTTAATTTAATCAAATTTAGTGCCTAATGTATATGACCAAAATTTATATTATTAATTGAAATTTAATATTTTTTATATTAATTTTTTTTTTTTTTTAACAAATACTCTTAATTAAATATCTAATAATATATTTATATAATACTATTTTAGAAATTTAAAATGTACAATTATAAAATCAACATAATATTCACTCTCTAGAATAGATTAAGTTTGCAAGAGTTTATTGATCTCAAACTATTACTAACCTACCTCTAAATAGCCATGTCATGCCAAATCATTTATCAAGTAAATGACACATTCTTTACCTACCTCACAACAAATACTTTTATTACAATACTATGAAGGCAAGTACTCGCCACTATGTGACACTTGTTTTCTTGAGGCATTATAATAATTTGCATTGCAACTCTCATTTATGGATTTTTTTTTACTTTTGTTGATAGCTTGTTGTACCTATGGGTTCACCATTTCTCCAATAGTATTAGAGCTCAAAATTAATAAACCCCTTCTTAAATTTTAAGATGTTTTGACATAGGGTATCACAAGAAGCATCATGGAGAAAAACAAACCTCACCATTACATCCAAGAGACATCAAAACCCTAGGAACACCTATCAATTCATCAAAATCGAAGGTCAACACTTTTTGATGCATTCTTTCTATCGTTTGCAAATATTTATAAGAGAGAATCCATACAACCATGTGGATTTGTATAAATTTTTATAGCATCATACAACACCATACTAATTTCTAAATCACTATTATGTAAGAGATCGTCAAAATTTAGCATGCCTACCTAGTTTTTGTTGAACTATTATGTTTTTTGGTGGTCACTATTTTTTTCCGATGGTACATACAATTGCACTAGTAGTAGGGGTTGATGTCACCCAATTGTTTGTTAACTAATCTTGCACTTGATTCTTTTCATTTTATTAAGCATATTTTGGTAAAATTAAAGTCTCTAGGATCATTATTGCATGATTTTAGAAAGGATAAAACTAACAAATCATGTAATTTGTATCTTGTCTAAACTTAGAGGGACATTTTAGATCTTCTCTTATAATTTATATTCTACTATGGATTCATTGGGTGAGACATTTACCATGATTTATTTTGAGGTCTTTTATGATCATTTAACATGGGAATAGGTTGAGTTGGCACAATTGGATTCACTTTCTAGTTCTAAAAATGACACATTAGTTGCACAATTATTCAAATGGAAAGACAAGAAAACATAGAAGCATAAGATATAATATTCATCAAGCAATGAGAGCTTCTCCAACTCAAAATAGAAGTCAATATAGAAACACCAATCCACTCCTAAAATGACAAATCTTCTAAGTCCGGTGAATCTTCCTCCAAAATAAAGAAGAAAACTAGAGAACCTTGTAGTTTTTATGGAAAATAAAGGCAAGTCATTACCAAATATTGGAAGAGAGTAGAGGATTTAGAGGAATCTGTGCAGAAGCAAACACTTTCATCCTCTAAGTCTTCCTCCACCAATACAAGAAAAGGCCTAACTCTTTCTACATAGACTTTGTCTTTAGTAGATAATTGGATTGTTGGCTTTGAAGCTTCACATCACATGAATCATTCATTTGATCTTGAGACTCTTTTTAATAGTTTTAATTCTTAGATTATAGTGGGTAACTCTTCACATATTCTAATTTTTTGCTTAAGGACTATAAAATTGATAAGTGGTTGCATTGAGGATGTTCTCTTTGTTCCCTAGATTTTTTCCAATCTTCAAAGAAAATGGTTGCTTTAAATAAAGTTGATCATGGGTCCAAATTGTATAGGTTTCATGGTTTTGAGTTATCTTGTGGTTCATCACACATTTCCCATGCATATTCCTTGAGTAAAGTTTGGTATGCACACTTTCGTCATGTCAACTATAGGTATCTATAGTATTTGAGTACACAGGAGATGGTACTTGGTCTTCCTAAGATTTCTTTAATAGAGGGAATTTTTTGAGGTTTTGTTCTTTGAAACATCATCAAGAACCCTTTCCTAAGAGTAAAGCCCACTATGCTTCTACCTTAATAGAGTTGGTACATAGTGACTTTATGTATTTTCCAACTCCTTCATTTTGAGGAGCCAAGTATGTGCTTACCTTCATTAATGATTACTCTCATCGCACATGGGCATACTTTCTAAATTACAAGAGTGATGCCTTCATAAATTTCAATAAATTTAGGGTGTTCATGGAGAAGCAATTAGGTTCTTCTATTCGAAAAATGCACATAGATAATTGGGGGGAATATTTGAACCAAACATTTTAGAACTACTACACTAAACATGACATTCATCATTAGTATTCAGTTCATTATACTTCTCAAAAAAATGGAGTTATTGAAAGAAAGAATAAACAACTAAGAGAGATGTAAAATTGTATGCTTCAATCTTGATCTATGGACCCATATTTTTATGTTAAAATAATCAATTGTGCTAATTATATTCAGAACCATGTTTCCCACAAGGTAGTTCTGAATATCACTCTAGAGGAGGCTTGGTCTAATACCAATCCCAATGTTTCCTTCTTCAAGGTATTTGGTAATGAGGCTTGGACATTAATACTAGATGGTTGACATGATGCAATGAAGAAGAAGATTCAAACATTCATCTATATCGATTGTTTGATCTCACCACTAGAGATTTTCATTTTCAAATTTATGTCTAGTTTAATGAGTCTTTCCCACATATAGATTCTACATCCACTTTGCCTTCTTCAATACCTACTCCACCTTCTTCATCACATGAGGATATATATGCACCAAAGGATACTTCAGATGATGGTTTTGTACCACCACTTCCACCTATTTCCACTCATGTTTTGCCTCAATGGGCTTGTAATATTATTCATGAGGTTGGATCTTTAGTTGGTGATCTCATGACTTCTTATTGCACTCACTCATAGAATTTTTGCACCAGTCTTTTGGTTCATGCTATATCCATTGATCCAGCCAAAAATTAGAGGCTTCTCATATTTTAGAGTGGGATAGTTGTTACACCCCAAGCGATATTACCTATTTACTATAACCATGTTTGGTTAAATTGATTGAATAAATGAATATGTTTTATGGATCTCTATTTTGAAAGTGTTTTATTAATCTTTATATGAATATTTTTAATGAATCTTGAATGAAAATATGATGAATGAATGATTGAAGTACTTTGATATTTTATAATGTTTCTAGTTCTATGAAATGTTTGATGCATATGATTATATTGTGTTTAGGTAAATATGGTTATGATGTGCCAAGTTGAGTGTAGGAACAGGTTCAATCCTCCAGAAGAGAGGGGAAGCATCACTTAGGAGAAGAACTTGGTCCGGTAACCCATAACGAGCCTAACTGAGCAATCACACTCACATCCTAATTGTTCATATAAAGAGTCAAGTTAGTTTTGGGAAAGGTAAGTGATCTTTGTTGTGAATGTTGTGATTGAAAATTATGATTAATTCTTGATGTCTTGTGTTAGTATTTCCTCATATGATTAATGCGGTATCGATGAGATATATGCATAAGATGTATATATATGTAAATGTACACATGTCAATGGTAGACTCATACATGTGAGTGAATATGTACATAAGTATACATAGGTAGAAATTCCTACACATACTCATGGACATATCACCCATATGCATGGGGATACCAGTTGGACTAAATTCACACACACACACACACACACACACACACACACACACACACACACACACACACATATATGCATCCCAAGTATGTATGCCAATCAAAGGGATTGTATGTATATGTATTTTATGAAGATAATAAAATAGGATTACACATATATATATGTATATGTAGTATATATGTGTGTGTGTGTAATGTTATAATAATATATTGTAGACATGTAAAAATTACCTAACACATATCACATATCCTAAACTGTATTTTTCCATTATTGGCATCACTTTCATTATCACTATTTCATTTTATCCTATTAACATCATTAATCCCCCTTTTAACATCATTAACCCTATTTTCCTTTATTAATTGAATAATCTTTAATTATTTAATTAATTCACTATATCATCACCTAATCTAACTTTATTTCTCCTAATTAATTAAATAAACATAAATTATTTAATTATTTCACTAATATACCCTATTCATTTAAATAAGTTAAATTGTTATCATTAATAATTTAATTAAGCCACTTTCCCTTCTCTAAACTTGAATAATTAAATCAATCATTCAACATTGTCAACAAACAAATATATCTCTATTTTTTAAAGTCAAAAGCAACTTGCATGTTCATCTCCAATATTAATTAATTATTCAATTAATTAATTATCCTCACCCCTTTTTGATTGAGTAAATCATGACCACTGATTTCTCACTCTAATTGGTTAACTAATCCATCTATTTCCTAACTCAATCTGATTTCTTCAATCCCACTAACCACTAAATCTGACTCCTTCAATCCCACTAACCACTCAATATGACTCCTTTAATCCCACTAACCACTCAATCTAACTTCTTCAATCCCACTAATCATTCCAATTTAATCCCACTGATTATCCAATTAAAATCCTTAATTGGATCAATCAAAGGAGTTAACTAACCAATCTATTTCCTATCAACAGTTCTCAACCGTTGATCATGATCTTTCACTATCGAATCTTTATTATTCATCTAAAACTTGGAAATCTATAAAACTACCTTCTTCCTTCTAAAAAATGATCAGAGAATCTAGAGAATTTGTGGAGAGGTTATGTCGAAATAGCCATTGAAGCACATTTGATACATTTACATCTTTCATCACCATTAACACACATTTTGAAGATTTTACAACAACAATGGAGGCTTCGTATTGATCCAAGCGATCCAACATCAATAAAGATTAGATTTCACCATGGTATGGTAACATTTTAACGCTTTGAATGGCGCTTCACTCTGCTTCAGCTCTTCCCACCCATGGGGTGATTTCAAAGTCTATCATTGACGCTTCTTGGCCCTCGGCCTTGGATGCTTCATCTCGCCCCTGTGCCTCTACTGATGGTGGTTCGCAGGATGTTGGTGTGACTGTGTCTGTTGGGTAGAGGCAAAATGGTGAGGCACCGAGGTTACAACTTGGGAGACTGTCATATGGTGGTTTCATTCCTGTTGCAAATGCCATCTCCATTATTCTGAAAGAAGAGACAATAGAGGAAATTGATCATAATGCTTTTGTTCTCTATTTACATGGGGTGATTTGTCGGTTTAGGGGTTTTTAGCCTAGCCTCCCTCAGTTGCACACCTAGATCTCAGAAAAGTGGGAGCCAATAATTACTGGTAAAGTTCATATTTTCCCCATGGCTAAGGGGTTTTTTGTTGCTAAGTTTGATAATGCTTAGGATAGAAACAAAATCTTATGTGATAATTTTTTTAGCTGGGAGGATAGATTTTTGTTGATGATTAAGCCTTGGCATTCTGATTTCAACCCTTCTTCTGAAACGTTTAATAAGATCTCGATTTTGGTTTGGCTTCCTAATCTCCCCCTTCATTTATGGGTTGATCCTCTTTTAGAGGACATGGGTGATGCCCTTGGAGATTTTTTGATGGTGGATGATGAATCCTCTGATATTTTTCACTCCACCTTTGCTCGCATATTGGTTGAAATGTATGTTTCAAAAGGGCTTCCTGCTAAGATTTTACTTAAATCTTCTAAGGGTTCTTGGGTTCAATCTTTGGACTATGAAGGGATTCCCTTCTGATGTAGAAGATGTTTTAAAATAGGTCATGTGGCTACACAGTGTGGATTTGAGAAAAAAACAATGAAGGATACATGGTGGAAAGGTGCGTCTCAACAAAATTATATGGTCGAGAATAAATCTGAGCAACATAGGAGTTTTTCTGAGGTGGTTGCATTGGAATCACAGGGTCTAGGGGCATCCTCTCTAGATTTCACAATTGGTGGGGTTGTTGATGTTGAGAAAGATTATCATGTTGAAACCTCTAAAGAGAGAGAGAATGGGCCTCAGGCTACCATTTCTGGTGATAGCATTTTGGCTATCAATTCTAGTGTCTTTTCTTATATGACCATGCCTGGAGGGAGGAATATTGATTAAATCTCTAAGACAGTGGTTGCAGGCATTCATTCTTAGGATAATGGTATGCTGGCCTGACATGATAAGGCAATGCAAGTGGAAGAGGGTTGGATTTCTATTAAGGGAAAGAAAGCTAAGTTCTCTAAGCCTTCTTTTGACATGACTCTCTGCTCCCACAAGATTAGATCTAAATATAAATCTTGATGGTTCTTGGTTGGGGGCTGGTTTTTGGTTGGCTGCAGGCTGTTCTTTTTGTAGCTTTGTTTTAGGTTGTGGGAGCTTATTTTTTAAAAACCCATGTTCTTTGGCTTTGGGTGCCTTTTTTACCCATGGTTGTCAATGCTTTCATGGTCCTTATGTTAGGAAAACTTTCTAGTTGAGGGTTCCAAATCCATTCAAAATCTAATTGTAAAGGGTTTCGGGTCCCTTCAAAACCTGTTTTTACCTTAATCAAAACATTGTAATGCTTTGATTCATTTTATGCTCTCTTTTATGATAGCATTGTTCTTCAAATTCTTAATTTTATAATTTCATTTCATGAGTATGGTTTGGGATTTTGATCTTTCTTTGAATTAGTTTGGTTTAATTCATTGCTATTTCCTTATGCTTATTTGCTCCCTTATATTAATTGGTAGACCTGCTGGGACCTAGGTCCTTAACACTAATGTTTTTATAAGTTTTTTTGAGTAGTTACAGGTCCCAAAATGTTGTCTTTTGCAAGAAACACTATTGTTGTTCGAAACACGAAAGTCCTAGAATTTTATCGTGGTTGTCTTTATGGTTTTACCATGGTCATCCTAAGTTTGACCGCTATTGTCATTTTTGCTGCTATTGTTTGTTCTATATTATAGGCTTTTGATAGAACTAACATTTATAGGGTTGCTTTCATCCTAAATAGGTCCATTGTTGTAGCTTTTATGTACCACTATTGTCTAGAATTGTCACAGTCATTTCTATGGAATGGACGCTATTGTACTAAACAGATCTGCTACTGTTCTATTTTTTGTTTTGCTTCAATCTGCAAAGTTTATTTGGATTTTTTGATTTTCCTAACCCTAACCACTATTTATTTGTTGTGCTTGTGAGGTTTTCTAATATTTTTGGTGCAGCCGTTGTAGTATTATGGCGCATTTTTCATGAGAAAAACTAACATTTTTCTTACAGAGTTGACGAACGGTCCAAGGCCTTTTCAATTTTTGAGGCAATTTTTAGTTAAAAACATTTCCTTTTGGTGCTCCTAAAATTGAACAATCGAATCTCACATCTAGTTTTGGTGCTCTTAAAATTGAATAATCAAATCTTACATCTTGTTTTGGTGCTCTTAAAACTGAACAATCAAATATCACATTTCATTTTGGTGTTCCTAAACTTGAACAATCAAATCTCACATCTCGTTTTGGTGTTTTTAAAGCTAAACAATCAAATCTCACATCTCATTTTGGTGCTCCTAAAATTGAACAATCAAATTTCACATTTCATTTTGGTGTTATTAAAACAAACACATTTTTCAATTTGGTGCAATAAAAACAAACAACACAAATTGTATGTTTACCTCGGTGCATTACAACTTGGTTACAAAACTTTCATGTTTCAATTTGGTGCTATAAATATTGAACAAATCATTTTTCTGATTGAAATGGAATTTCTTGCTTGAAGTCTCAAACATTTTGAAGTTGGTGCATCTAAAAAATAAACTGTACACTTCACTTTTGGGGCTTAAAATGAAATTGCTATAAATTATCTACTGTGTTTACTGTGTTTAGAAAACCAAGTGTGTATCCTCTCCTCTTGCATCTTTGGATGATCCTGGGTGATGAAAAGAACTTTGGGTTTCACAATCACTTGTTTTCATCATTACCTTTAGATTGGGCATGCCTAAGAGACACATCCCAAAAGGAGAACTTGAATGCGACCTAAAGAGGAATTTCCCTCAAGCCACTATATAAATGATTTAGGTGAAAGCCAATATTTAACTAGTGTTAGCCTTTTCTGGATAATATGATTTAGAATAGGGATGTACCTTTGTGTATAAGTACCCCTAGTAGGAGTGTTTAAATCCTTAAGTGGCTTAGTATGTGCTTGGAAGGTGTCAGTCCCTTGAGTAGTGACTAAAAGCTTTTATAGTAGTTTTCCCACCTTATTGATTGAGATATTCTACTTGACAACATGGTTCAGTGAAACGGATGCACACTATACCCTGAAGACACTTTACTCACCATATGAACTCTCTTGAGTTGAGGCAGAAATCCTCGGCTTAGCATAAGCTACTTGTAGCTTTCTGAGGAAATGGTGATTTGGGTTATCCTTCCATTCCAAGAGGCCCCTATCTATCCACTCTCGAAATACTTAAGTGTATACATCCCTTTTGGTGTCCCTACCCTTACTTTGAAGGAGCTTCCAAGTTGTGGGCTTGAAAGTGTTGCCATTGGCCAATTTGACCTTAGGGATAAAATGCTTGATATGTTTTTGATGTTGTTACTGGTTTAAACTTGGGTTGATTTTGGCCTCTTATCATTGAAACATAACAATCAGTTTATACACTTTGTTTGATGTGCTTTATCACTTTTTGAATCTCAGACATAATTCTCAAAACATTAGATCAACCAAAAATCATAAACATGCAAACTTATCCAAAAAATTGCCATTAGAAACTGGAAATTTTGGAAACAAAGTCACTATTGTCATTTTGGCCACTTCTGTTCCAAAATATTCTCACTATTGTACTAAATTTTGAGCACTTCTATCTAGAATTTCCACTATTATCTTCTTTGTTTACCAATCATAGAATATATAGAGACTGCTATTGACATATTTGTCGTAATCATCCTAAACAGAACTGCAGTTTTTCTAAACAACATTGTTGCTACTATCCAAAAATCATAATGTAGTCAGCCTAAACTTTCTCACCATTATTCAAATAACCACGATTGTTGGCACTGTTGTATGATAGTTACTATCCAAACTTTGGCTAGTACTGTCTCATAACATTTACCACAATTGTCTCAGTTTTCACTATTATTGATAAAATTGCTGCTATTTTCACCTCTATTTACCAATCACAAATTTTACACAGAGACCACTTTTGATAAAATTGTCATAGTCATTTTGAAAAAGCAACCACTGTTGTCCAAAAAATTATCGCTACTATCTTGAACAAAGATCACCATTGTCCTATTTTCTGGTGTAAATTAGAATTTATCCAAAATTGGTTAATCCATTATCTTTTGAAACACAAACAATCAGACCTGCAACAAATCATATCAACAACTTTCTATATCCATCAACAAATCACAACATCAACCTAGTTTAAAGACACAAATAAAACACAACTTGGATTACCCTCTTTCTCTCATTTTCAAGGATATTAACATTAACCTTTTCTTGCAACCTCAAGGCTAGTTCAACTAGAGCATTAACATATCCTCTAAAAATCAGAGAAAAATATCAGTGCAAGTCTTCTACAGTTTGTGTCATAAAGCTTAGCTTCATATCAAAATATCCAACAAAATCACTCATACTCTAGGGTCTTGAGCATCAAACATAAAATCCATAGTAAAAAATCAACAAAACTTTGACCAAAGGGTCTTCACACATCATCTTCATATATCATTTTTAGAAAAAATCCCAAAAAACAAAACATCATCCCATTTCATAATTAGTGATCACAAAATTCACCAAGGTCTTGAACTTGTTTATGACAACGAGAGCTCAACACAAGAAAAAGATGGAAGCCAACAAGAGTAGTTCTAGTGCACCAATGACCAACACCACTAATGAGGAACCTCAATCATGGGGTTACAATCCAAATGAGCTTTCAACTCCTCAAATGGAACCCGCATTTAAAGCTACACATAATCAACCACCTAGTGATGAGGAACCATTGCTTGAACATCAAAACATGATTTCTAGACAAACCCAACATCCTAGTGTTATCATAGAAGAATAAGATAATGATGGGGAACTTACTAATGAAAAACTCTTAATGTACTCCCAAGATCCTAAGATATAGAAACTTATGGATAAAATGCTTGAGAAGAATGAAAACTTGTATTTCCTCACACTAGCACAAAGTTGTGCTAAACTACCCATAGATTTTAACGTAGACATTCTTAAGGATCCTAACCTCATTCCATTAGGAGATAAAATGGTGGTTAGAAAAATACCAAAACCAATGGTGGATCCCACAATACCACCCTTTTTCTCACAAAACAATGATCAATCTAAACTACAACCTATGGATAACCCATTGTATAGGCAACCATCACAAATTCAGCAAGTAGTGTTAGGCCAACAATATCAAGGAAATTAAACTCAAAGCATACAAAACCACAACACTATGTAGAACATGGGAAGCCTTCCAATGGACCAAAAAGGTAACATCCCATCACAAGAACAATACATGTCGCAACGAACATCATATTATGACCCTTAAAATAGCACACAATATCAACAAGGGCAATCACAACAAAATCAACAACAACAAAGTGTACCACAAACACACTACCAGGGTATACCTTGTTGTCCAAGGTACTCCTTAAGTTACACAACAACAAGGTGTACCCCAAATGCACTACCAAGGTAATCCTCAAGTTCCACAACAACAAGGTGTACCCCAAACACATTGCCAAGGTACTCCTCAAGTTCCACATTAACAAGGTGTACCCCAAACACACTACCAAGATAATCCTCAAGTTCCACAATAACAAGGTGTGCCCCAAACAAACTACCAAGGTAATCCTCAACAAAATCCACAAAAACAAGGTGTACCCCAAATGCACTACCAAGGTACACCTCAAAATCAACAACAACAAGGTGTACCCCAAACAAACTACCGAGGTACTCCTCAAAAAAATCCGCAACAACAAGGTGTACCCCAAATGAACTACCAAGGTGCTCCTCAAAATAATCCACAACACCAAGGTATACACCAATCACAACATTAAGTTATTCCACAAAACCAAAATAAAACTCCTATTTCACAAAAATAACAAGGTATACCACAAACACAATACCACGATATCCCTCAAAATCAATATCAAGGAGTTCCACACAATCAATACCAAGGAGTACCTCAAAATCAATATCAGAGTGTACATAAAACTCAACATACCTACAACATGCAACAAGGACTCAATGTTACTTACACACAACATGGTCATCAAGGCCCCATACCTACACAATATCCCATTTATGACCAAAGAAATGTCATAGGACAACAAGGATATAATGCACAAAATCCTCAAGCAAGTGCACCAACTAATGACATAAACATGCAACTGCAAACCATCAACCAAAGAATATCATACATCCAAATTAGAAACCCAAAAAAGAGCTATGCTCTACAATATTTTTGTCCATATCCTTTTGATCAAAACTTATCTATGATACCTTTCCCCCAAAATGCCAAAATTTGACAAATATAGGGGAAGAGGGGATCCAATAGAGCACGCACAAGAATTCTCAGTAGCTTGCATGGATCTACAATGTAATGATACATATATAATGAGGATTTTCCCTTGAAGTCTCAACAAGGCCGCTATCGAGTGGTTCTCTACCGCTTGGTATCAAAACATTCAATGAGTTAACAGACAAATTTATCAACCATTTCTCATACAACATAGAGTAGGATATAGCAATCCCTAATCTCTACAAAATAAAACAAATTCAAGTCGAATCATTTGCTTCATATCTATAGGGATGGAGACAAAAATCCAACAAATTTAAATGTCCCATTCTCGAGAAACAACTTGTATACATCTTTATCTCTAATGTAAATACAAACATTAACTACAAACTCACTATGTTGTGCCCTAGCAACTTTGAGGAGACTACTGAAAATGGTTTTCTAATTGAAAGAGCTCTCATCACAAGGGGGGTAATTAAACTTTGCAACCCTAAGGATCAACCTTCTAGTTCAAATGAAAAACCAAAGATATGAGTGAAGAATAAAAATGTAACCAATGATGGAGTGGTTGATCCTAAAGTTGTACGAAACATACAACCTTCCAACGACCCACAAAATAATGTTCAAATAACACAACAAAGTTATAATCCAAACAACATGCCAAACAACCAACTCAATTATCCTCAGACCAACCAACCAAATAAGCAATAGCAAAATCAAGGACAGGATAATGAAAGGAGGTCGCCAAGGCAATATGACCAACCTAGAATGAAATTCACCCTATTGGGAGAACCCCTTGAGGTAATCATGTATAAATTGGTCCAAACAAACCTTTTCAAGATTAATGAAAAAACAAGTTATGAGGAGCCAGACTTCAAACCCCCTTGGTATAATGAGAACGAAAAATGTGAATCTCATAAGATCAAGGGCCATACCACCTACAATTTCATGAGGCTCAAAAAAAACATGCAAGAATTAATAGAAAAAGGAGAGGTTCACATAGAACCTCATCCTAGAAATAAAGACTTAAAAATATACAAGGATCCAATCCTCAACCACTCTAGGGGAAATGAAAAGGGAAAAGGGAAAGATTACCGTAAAGACAACTTCGCCTACAACGAAAACATATGAAATATTTCTCAAGCCAATCATACCATTAATGTTGTAGCCATACTAGACAAAGATCCCGAGTGTAATGTAATTACACGAAGAGGGAGAGTTACAATCTAAGTATCCTCACCCCAAACAAAATCCACAAGTAAGCCATCAAATGACTACAACATTGTGGGACAATTAAAGAAAACTCTTGCATTGATATCCATCCTTGAGCTTTTGAAGTTGTCGCCAGCACATAAATAAATTTTGGAGAAAGCTCTTCTCGAAACATCAGTCCCTAATGACCTTAATGCTAATCAGTTTCAAGACATGGTCGGTAACATCACTTTCGCCCATCACTTGGTCTTTTCTGAGAAAGACCTTCCATAAAAATATTTCCACAATCAAGCTCTCTATCCAGAAGTTTGTGTTCATAAACACAAGTTCAAGAGAGTATTGATAGATAATGATGCAAGATTAAACATTTGTACCCTAAAATTAGTGAAACAATTGGGATATTTTGATGGTGTTAAAAACAAAAATAAAAGTATCACCATAAGGGCTTATGATGATATGGAGAGAAAATCATAAGGAACAATTAGACTTCCCATTCAAATAGGACTAGTGATAGTAGAGACAACATGTCAAGTACTGGATCTTGATCTACCATACAACCTTCTCTTGGGATGACCATGGATCCATGCCTTAAAATTAGTCCCTTCAACATTCCATCATTGCTTGAAATTTTCTCATAATGATAAGGAAGTTACCATAAATTTTGATCTTGAACCCTTTCATTACTGTGCCAAATTGGAGGAGAAGTAAAGGAAGACTCTTCAAATACCTAGCAATGACATCTCTTTCCACTCTTTTTCATATGTTGACCCATCATCACTACCTTCCTCTTCCACTGCATCTCCATCAACTGAGCCACCAAAATCTGATCTCAAGATCCAAGTACTTGATAAGGGCTGTGGAGAATACAATTTCAACCAATAATTTTGCATTGGAATGGTTCCCCCAACACCAAAGACTTACAAAGGATCGAGAGAGATCAAGAATGTTCAAGTTGTTACAATGGAAGTCAAACCCACCATTTTCACCAAGTGGGGAGACATGCAAGATGAAGAAGTGTTTGAAGAAGACCTATCTTCATGGATTTACAAAGAAGAAGGACAAGAGAAACCACTACCTCCCCTTCATATTGATAAAAAAATAAAGGATATTAGATAGAAAAAATCATGGGGTTCACAAGAAAAGGTGGCCTTGGTCTATATGAGCAAGGTATAAGAGAACCATTTATCATAGAAAAGTGCAAGAAGAATCTTGGACTAGGTTATGGTTCATTAGACGTAATTACCTCAAGCATCGAAAGCACTTCTTATAAGAAAGGAGATCCTTCTACCACTGTTGATACATTGGATGATTGCGAAAATCTAGATGACTACTTGTATATCCAAAACATATTTGGAAACCTTAACATAAATACCATCACTGCTGAACCTATATTTGAAGATTACCACATGAAAATGGATTCCAATGAATACTAATGGGATTCTTATGCCTCTAGTGATTATAACCTAGATACCCTATGGATCCTTAAAGAAATTGATATCCTTACCCTAGCTACAACCTCCATAATCTTTGCTAATAACAATGATAAAATACCCTTGCTTTACCCACAATTAATAGACTAGGACCAACAACATCATACACCTATTTTGGACTCATTCCAAAATGAAGCTATTGTATAGTTCATGGGACTCTGAACTGATATACCATGAGGAGATCATAAGGTTGTATTTGTAATGGATCTTGATCAAGAAGGATATTTTGGAGGGGAGATTGTGTCCTCCAATTGTAAAAATAAAATGAAAGAATTAAAAATAAGAAAGAGATCCCTTAAGGAAAACCACAATATGGCTTTATCGGATCAAGAAAAGAGAAAAATAAAGGTGTATCTAAGGGTGAAAACCTCTCTTAGGTGGCTTAAGATGGAGGATTCAATCTCCCCATTACATAATATCAAGAAAAATCAACACTCTTGGTTGAAGGTTTTGAACCCTATCAACATTGGCACAATAGATACACAAAAAATAACATATCAGGCAACATCCTTACATCTAGAGGAAAATGCCAACTTTGTGGCATTCATTAATGAATGAAAAATAAACTTTACATGGACATATGTATACATTCTAGGGCTGGATCCAACATTAGTAGTACATCACCTAGCAATGTTCCTTGGAGCTAAACCTGTCAAACAAAAGCTAAGCAAGATACACCCACAAATAGAACTCTTGGTCAAAGTAGAGCTTTAGAAACTTCTAGACGTGGGCTTCATTAGACCCATCAACTATCCTGAGTGGGCATCTAATCTTGTACCAATGTCAAAACCCACTGGGGGCATATGAATCTACACAAAATTTAGGGATCTCAACAAAGCATGCCTGAAGGATGAATCCCCCCTACCCAACATTGACATGATTGTGGACCTAATTGCAGGACATGAAATGCTTTCACTGATGGATGACTTCTCTAGGTACAATCAAATAAAGATAGCCCACAAATATCAACATAAAATAGCTTTCACCTGTGCATGGGGAACCTTTTTCTGGAATGACATGCCATTCAGTTTGAAGAATGCAAGGGAAACCTACAAACGAGCAATGACAACCATTTTCCATGATATGTTACACATCGCCATGGAGGATTATGTAGATGAAATATTAGCAAAATCAATAAAAATAAAAGATCATCTGGCTAACCTATCCAAGGTATTTGGCAGACTAGAGGAATACAATCTGCATCTCAATCCAAAGAAGTGTGTATTCGACATGACATCTAGAAAATTGTTGGGTTACATTTTATCAAGAAGAGGCATCAAGATGGATCTTACCAAGGTTAAAGCTATCCTAGAAATGTCTCCTCCAAAAACATTGAAATAGGTGTGAAGTCTACAAGGTAATGTTCAATCCATCAGAAGGTTCATCACACGGTTAGCAGACAAGTTCCATCCATTCACACATTTGCTACAGAAGGACATAAAATTCAAATGGGATGGAAAGTGTGATTAGGTTTTTGAACAGGTCAAAGATTATTTTCTCACTCCCCCCATATTGATTCCTCCAATTTATGATAAGGAAATGATTCTATATGTATCAACAACAACGATAGATTTCAGAGCTCTATTAGCACAACTAAATGATCAAAATAAGGAAAGATCAATATACTAAATCAGTTGAACCTTGGTTGGCTATGAATTAAACTATACACCCATAAAAGAGCACGTCTATATGTTCTCTTCATATCACATAAGCTTAGGCACTATATAGTAAATAGGCAAGTAAAGTTGATATCAAAAGTGGATCCCTTAAAGTATCTATTGGCAAAGGCAAACCTTACGGGAAAAATCACTAAGTGGGTAATGATACTTAATGAATTTGATGTACAATAAATTGATAGAAAAGCCATAAAGGGACAAGTAATAGAAGATAAGTTAGAAAATGCACTAATGGAAGATCATCAACCTCTAGTATCAAAATTTCTAGATGAAATCATACTTATGACCGATCAATCAAGTCGTTGGACCTTGTACTTTGAAAAATCACACACTCAACACAACTTAGGGGCTGGTATCCTATTTATTACACCTTAGGGAGATAGTATACCCAAATCTTACAAGATCACCTTTCCATGTACTAACAATATTTCTAAATACAAAGCACTCATCACTAGACTGAAGGTGGTCATAGAATGAAAGATAAAGGAATTGCAAGTCTTTGGTGACTCACAACTAGTCATAAGGAAAGTAAATGATGAATACCAGATGAAGGATGGCAAGCTCATGCCATACAAAATAATGGTGGATAGCTTCAAGTAGTATTTTGTGGTCATCACCTTTGAATAGGTTCCCAAAATCAACAACAGAGCAAATCATTCTATGGAAACAATAGGTTCACTCTTGGACATATCCCAAAACATTCCTAAATATGAATTCCTCATGGATCAAATACTTATACCAACATTTGATATCTTGAAATCAGAACTTGTATGCAATGTTGTTGGTACTGACACACCTTGGTACTGACACACTTTCTTATATCTAGCATGGGATCATACCCATTGACTTAATGATAAATAAAAAGAAAACCTTTGTCTATAGAGTTTCCTGATTCACCATCCTAGGAGATACCCTATATCGTCGAAGTCTAGATGGTACACTAATCTGATGTCTCAACATGGCCGAAGTGCAAACCGCCTTACAAGAAGTGTACAAATTATGTGTTTATGGGTCTCACTCTAGTGGACCTAATCTAGTATAGAAGTTATTGAGAACAAGGTAATATTGGCCCTCAATGGAGCAAGAATCCATTCATTACTCAAGGAAGTGTTGACAATGTCAACAACACAACGATCTTGTTCATGCATCGACACAAGAGCTATGACCTATAACTACACCATGGCCTTTCTTGTAGTGGGGACTGGAATTGATAGGAAAGATATCTCCTACTTCATCCAATGGGAATAAATTCATTATAATTGCAACAAAATACTTTACAAAGTGGATATAAGCCATTTCGTTAACTTACATCATGAAAAAAAAAAAATCCAAGTTTAAGTGGATAGAAGCCATTATGTTAACTTACATCATAGAGAAACAAATATCCAAGTTTATTTGGAATTATTTGATCTATTGTTATGGAATTCTGCAAACTATCATAAGAGATAACAAAACTCCATTCAAGAACCAAGGTGTCTACGATCTCTGCTCAAGGTTCTCTATCCAACACTAATTCTTAACCCCATACTATCTCCAAGGAAACGATCATTCCGAAGCATCCAACAAGACCATCTTAAAAATATTGAAAAAGATTATTAATGATGTTGAACATGATTGGCATTTGTAGCTAAATCCAACCTTATGGGCTTAGTGAACCAAAATTTGCACACCCACGGGTGCAACACCTTTTTCCTTGGTCTACGGATATGAAGAAATCCCACCTATTGAAGTTGAGATCCCATGATTGTGAGTATCCCTGAAAGGCATGTTAAAAAATTAGGAACATCAAGTGTCCAAACTTAATGAGCTAGAACTCCTAGATGAAAGATGTTTGAGCATGTTAAACCATCTATAGGTTTATCAGAATCGGCTCAAGTGAAGATACAAAAAGAAGATAAAGAACAAAAGATTTCAAGTTGGTGACTTGGTATTGAAATAAAATTAGAAGATCCAGTTAAATCATGATGGGAAGAGTAAGTTTGAACCAAACTAGTTAGGTCCTTTTATTATAACAACAAGCTATGGATCTGGAGCATATCAGTTGGCTACTCCTAAAGGAGAACCTTTATCCAAACCTATAAATAGCAGCCATCTAAAAAGGTTTTACACTTGAATGCATCAGAATATCCCAATAAAAAAAGATAAATAAACAAAAAAAGCAAAAATCAAGAAAAACAATAAAGACAAAAAAGCCATCCTTTAAGTGGAAACCACCTTGTGGCGCTTCTAGAACTAGTACCATAATGAAAGCCTGCTAAACATGTGCTACATTTGAATAAGTCATGCATCTCTATCTATCAACACTGCCTATCACATGCACCCCATCCTTCCCATAATAAAATGTGTATCATGTTGGATGTTGTGGTTGTGTTGTTGATATGTGGTTGTCATTGATGTCAACACTATTAGCATTGATGATTCTGAAGGCTATATATGTCGAGGATATTGAGAAAATTAGAATAAATATGTTGCAGGCAGTTTGTGAAGTTGTGATTATCAGAATGGTGGAAAGTTATGTAAGTTGTTATTCAGAAGTCCTGCATTAAAGGGTCTATTTCTAAGCCTATCTAGTATGTTTTCTATAAGTTTTTGTGGTATATATTAATATTGGAGCGAGTTATGAGTTTCTAAGTTTCTACAGTTATTCTATTATTGTAGCAAGTGTTTCTAGAAGAAGAGAATGCAATTCTAATAAATTAAGTTGTTGTGTATGCTATTGTGATGTTCAGTGATGGTTCTAGATCATGCTCTATCATTGTGGTACATCTGCGTTGATCTATGTGCTCGTGATCGAATATTTTCCTTTGTGTGTTCGAGTTTTTCATGTTCTTAGCCAACATGATGGTGGTAGTGTGTTACAAATCCTTATGGATTAATATTTTAATGTTTGGCGTGTTCTAGAATGTTGATTTAGGTCTTCATTATGATGTGGCCAACTTAGGTTGGTGCGCATTGATATTTGTTCATGAATTGGGCTCATAGTTTGTGTTCATCTATTCTTTATTTATGGCTATCAGAGTTGTTAATGTAAATTCATGTAGTGAATATATAGGAGCGATTGTTTCCTCATTTTGAGGTATGATCGGTGAATGTGTATGAAGTGTGAATGTGAAATGTGCGAATAAAGATTAGATCATTCGATTTCAGAGTGGAGTGTGAAGAAGATTGAGTGAAGTGTGAAGAAGTGTTTATGTGCCTAACTGGAACTGTCATCAAGATTTTGTAGAAGCTAATTTCTCAGTTCAACCTCATCAGATGGATTTAATCTAATTATTTTATGTAAGGCAGTGAGCCTTCCCTTCTGAGCAGTGAGCTCTAGACAGTGTTCCTAAATGCATGTGCATTCCTTATTCATTTTTCATTATACTTCTAACAGGGTATAATCTTGTGGACTAATATCCACTGTGGTTTTTCCCCTAATAGGGTTTCCACGTATAAAATCTTGGTGTTCATGTGTTTTTGATGTGTTGTTGATTCATGCTTTCACTGTTAATTATCAAATATGAGATTAAAGGTTAATAAGGTTGAATAAGTATTAAATTATTTGACAGTTGATTCACCCTCCCCTCTTAGTTGTCTATTCTTGTTTTTCCAACATATCTAACCATAGCTCGATAATTGATAAAGTGTTGAACCGTACTGCACCATATTTATCCATATACCCTAATAAACATAAGCTTGTTCTGAATTGGGGGAAACCTTCCTAAAATTGGTAGCAAATTGAATCCTTGTTCATCCCATCATTGTCAAAAACTATCAAAATTGAAAATATCCCAAAAAAAAACTATATTAGGGAAAGATTTTTCAGCTTAATTACAAATAGCTTAATAAACTAAGTCTTAGTCAACAATGGAGAACAATGGAAATAAAGAAACATAAAAACATGAAACAAAGTCACCTGGTTTTCAAGCCTCCATTGGCCTTCTCCATCTTGCTGTAAATTATATAATTTCCCTCAGATTTAAGTGCAACTATAATCTAGGACTATGATTAGTAAAGTATTGAAGTATTGTATGCTCAACTGCTCAAAGCTCTCAAGCATGCTGAAAATAACTTTGTGTGTCCAAAATGGCTCGAGAGAGTGTCTTTTAAAGAATTCCAATTTGAGAATGGATGGCCGGGATTAGAAGTTGGTAAAGCCCTAAGATCAAAGGCTAGAATTCAATGTGATAAGAAGCATTAGGGTTAGGGAAACATTAGGTCAAATTTAGAGAAAGATTTGAAATGAAGGGTTGAGATTTAATTGAAAGTACTTAAATCAATGGTGGAGAAAAAGAGGTAGTTGGAATAATAGAAATTATTTAATTTATGGAGGAAATTTGACTTTTGGGAAATAATGGTTTAATGTCATAAATGGGAATAAGATAGAAGGCAATAAATAATCATTTTAATTATTTACTTTATGGGATGAAAAGTGGGTTAGATAATCAATTTTATTTAATTGAAGGATAAATGGTAATGTAGTGAATGGTACTTAGGAATAAGGATTGATTACTGCCATATTTAAATAAATAAATGTAATTTATTTATTTAAATAATCATGGAGGAACAGTTAGAAATTAATATTACATTAGGACATAATCAAATGATTTAATTATGTGAGGAGGATGTTTGACATAGAAAATGCAGTTTGGGGGACTAGTTCATTTTTATGTCTCTACATTTTGCCCCTCTTTGACATAATGCAATTTATCACGTTGTGTCAAAGAAAACAAGCCAAAAATATGCCCTAGTGTGAAGCTAGGAGAGGAAGGATGATGAAGAGGTAGTGGCATGCCCCCTTGAGGGGACATGTAGGTTCAAAGAACACGAATATGTTCTTGAAATGGATGAGAAGACTAGAGGATGAAGGAATAAAATAAATGTTAGTGTGGAAGACATGAATGCTAGGACAAAAAATGAATACTTCAATATCTTTCCAAATAACATAATAGGCATTGCATAATCATCATTGGGCATTAAAATGTGATGAATGGACAACAAACAACATGATATGACATAGACCATGGTGTTCAAGGTCATCCAATTGCAAAAAATAGATAGTCGCAGACAAGGAATGTCCTAACTAATACTAAGGGCTAAGTTGCCCCAGTCTTTTTGTCAAGACACACCAAAGACAACAATCAAGGAAAAATAGGTCATGAGAGGTCATCACACCTCTAAATCCCTCATGGGAAATCCTTAAGGTAGCTAGTAACATGACCAAGAGACAAAATAATAGAAAGATAATATAAAATAGCTCAAAAAAATCAATAGCCATTCAATATGTTTGCTAATATATATTTTTTTGAGGGTTGATTGCTTGATGGTTTGATAGTTTTATGATGTGATAATCTGACAATTTTTATGGTTTGACAATGCCTATCGTCAGGAAGGACACATCCTGAAAAGGCCAATGATTATGTGACGAGGCTTGTTGTCAGGAAAGACACATCTTGAAAAGGAAAATGACATTTTCATAGATCCTATCATCAGGAAAGACACATCTTGAAAAGGAAAATGATGTTTTGGCGGGGTCCAATTCCAAGAAGGACACATCTTGAAGGGGACAATAAAGTGACTAGGTTGACATTGTTTTGGAAATTTGACTGATTGGACTATGGTGTATGTTGGTCCATGATTTGAATTTTGACGTTTCAATGATTGTCTTGTGTCTGAGTTTGACTATTTGACTTATTGGACTAACGTGATGAACCCTAAAGGACTGACCTAGGTGGCCTCGGGGGCTCATTGACTGATGGCCTTGCCTACGTTGTACACTCAGAGACCTCATAGTTCGACATGACTCTTGACTTTGTTGCAATAACAAAAGACTAGAATCATGATTTTATTTGACAATGACTAAAGGACCTGACCTAATGCCTCAGGGGCACATCGACAAATGAAATTTCCTACGACCAATCGCAGAGGCAACATAGTTTGACAATGAAAAAGATTGATATGACTGACTCTGACTCTATTTTTGGGATTTTGAAAGTTATTTGGATGTTTTTTTTGTGTGTTTCACATGTTTTGATTTTTTTTGGATTTTTGAAGTTTTATGATTTTTTTGGTCTTTTTGAAATGTTTTGATTTTTTATTTTGGGGAATATTTTATTTTTTTGTCTTTTATCGAATATTTGATTTTTTTTATTGTTTCTTTTTGGGAGTATTCTGACCTCCAATGACAAGTGTAAAATCCAATGAAGCCAAGTGTTAGGAAATTACCCCCAACCAGGTCTAATACTAACCATCAGGGACGAGATGGGAGAGGGTTTTATCATGGATGAACGATGGAGGAAAGAGGATGCAAGACATCAATCACTTGAAATTCATGACAAAGATGACCAGGACTTGTGAAGATGATGGAGAGTAAAGGCATTATGATGGATGAGGGTGGAAGACCAGGTAGAGTGATAGTAGATGAAAGAGAAAAGACTGACTACACATGGTGCCTGTTTACCAGGTTTTCACTATGGTTCTTATCCAAAGTTCCACTAAAGTTGTTTTCACTATTAGACAGATTATTTCTCTTTACTATTTTCATGATTTTTTTTATTTTTTTGTATTTTTATGGTTTTAGCTCTTTGAAGCTATGTATAGAATTTTCACAGGTGCAAGCTATTGATAGGCCCTGACAAAGGTTCCCCTTCAAGTGTGGAAAATTGATAAGCGTTGGAACCAAAAGAGGTTGTTATGATATATGGACCCAACCAATTGGGCTCAAATTTTCCAAGTTTCTCACATTTTTCTTGATTTTTTGGATTCTCCATCAACACTAAGTCGTCAATGTCGAAGTGTCTAATCATAACCCTTTTATTGTAACTATGATAAAGAAGATTTTGATATGCCTATAGACGAGTAAAGGCCCTTTGTCTACGTTCATCAAGCAATTCTAACTCATGCAACCAAGATATACGATATTCCTCATCATCAATAAGACCTTTCATGGAGACCTGTAGGGAGGGGACCTCGACCTCGATAGGAAGGATAGCCTTTGAACCACCAAAGACTAGGGAAAATAGAGTGGCACCCGTTGGTGTGCAAATGCTTATGTGATATTCCCATAAGGTGGGGTTAAGTTGAATGTGCCAATCACGACCAACATCATTGACGTTCTTTTTAAGAATTTTGATAATGGTCTTATTGGATGCCTCAGCTTGGTCATTTCCTTGCGGGTAATATGGCGTGGAAAAGTGATGTTGAATGTGGAATTTCTCACATAACTCATGGACATCCTAATTTTTTAAAGGATGAACATTGTCGCCGATGATGGTTTGGGGGACACCATACTGGAATATGATGTAATTGAGGATGAATTTGGAGATTTTTTTATCAGTGATGTATGTCATAGGGATGGCTTCAACCCATTTTGTGAAGTATTTGGTGGCGGTGATGATGAACTTATGGCCATTTGATAAGGTGGGATGAATTTTTCCTATGAGGTTAAGTCCCCATTAGGCGAAGGGACCTGGTGAAGTGATAGGTTGCAACTCCTACGTAGGTGCATTGATGAGGTCGTTGTGTATTTGGAATTGTCAACATTTCTGCACAAAGTGATAGGCATCATTCTCCATTGTAGGCCAGTAGTATCCTAGTCACGTGATATTTTTAGCTAGGGTCGTACCACTAGAATGGGCTCCACATATAGCTTCATGTACTTTGTGTAAGGTAGTATGTGCTTCATTAGTGCCGAGACATCTGAGTAAGGTATTGTCAAATCTACGTTTATATAAGGTGTCGCCGATGATGGCATAGCGAGCAACTTTGTGGATGAAGGACTTGCGTTGGTTGTTGGAGAGGTTGGGTGGTAGGGTCTAGGAATGTAAGTAGTCATATATATCTTTGTATTAGGAGGAATTAGGGACAACAAGCTCACATACCATCTCAAACTCAGGGACATCAAAGGTGGGGACCAATAACTATTCCACTAAGAACTTGTATTGTGACATATTGTTAGGAATATCCAAAAGAGACCCAATAGTAGCCATGGCCTCTGCTGCTTTATTTTGAACCCATGGTACTTGGAAAAAGGATATGTCTGCAAAGTACTACTTGAAAATATCAACCATTCATTTTTAGGGGGTCAATTTCTCATCCTTAGTATCATAGTCATCATTGACCCGTCGAATGACTAATTATGAAACATCAAAGACCTATAGACTCTTGATTTTCCATTTTATTACCATACACAATCTTGTCAACAAGGATTCATACTATGCAATGTTATTTATGCACAGGAAGGCTATCCTAAAAGATTTAGGAGTTTTATCCCCTTGAGAGGTAACTGTTATCACAGGGATTTGCACCCACATGCAAGGCTGGAAAGCTTTGCAATCCCATGTAATATTGGACTAATTTCAGGTTGTGGGTATCCTATTATGAAACTAGACCTCTGGATTATAGGTTGGCTTCCTTTTTTATTCTGTAATGATTAATTTTGACTTGGATTGAAAAAGGAAGAAGGCTTGTTTTGAATGCATAAACTTAAAACTTAAAACTATGGGTGATGCACCAAAGGAGGAAAGAACTCGCAATTAAATTCACAATGATATCTCCTACAATTTGTCTTCACAACTCTAACTAAAAAACTTAACCACAAAAGTGTTTCATAAAAGGGCATGCAACTCAATACTCTATGAAGGAAATAAACATTCACGACTCAAAGATAAAGATAAAACTATGGTACAATTTATGACCTGTGATTAAACTAGACTCTGTATACAAGCATCCATTAATGAGATCTAAACTTAAAGGTTTGAACTTAAAACACATTAAATTCACATCAAATCAATAATAGAAGAAAAACACCTGAATATGAGAAGGCAGAAAATTTATTTCAAAAAAATAACTAAGGAAAAACTTTGCAAAATGATAAACTAAGGTAACCTATAAAGCTGTAAAACTATATTAATCTAAAAATTTGAGTTACAAATCTTTGTCTCTCTACAAAAGGTATGCAAGAAGAGATAAAAAAATAAGAACTAAAGGAAAAAGAATAAATTTTTCCAATAAAGGCATGCATCAAGCATCCAAGAGGTGGAATTGAAAGTGAACTAGAAGTGGGAAAAGAAAGCATCTCACGAGCAAAACAAAAAGTATTTGAAAAAGGGGCCCACCAATGTTGCAAATTGAGCTTAAACAACTTGAAACTCCATCTCACATCATATAAAACTCAAGTGTGACTCAAGACTAGCCCCTGAGTTGACTAAAAGTCAATAAATTGCATGGAAAGAGTACCAAAAGTGAACTAGAAGTGAAAAAATCATCTCACGAGCAAGAATGAGAAGCCTCAAAAAGAGGAGTCTATACTACATGAAAAGATCCCAAAATAGGCTCAACTCCTTCTCTCGATCAGTTAGACTGATGGAGACCTCAAAACTGCATGAAAAGAACCTCAGTTGCACCCTAAAACGCATGAGAAGTTAACTTCATGTATGATGAACTTATGTTTGCATTTCGAAAGATAGTCACATTAATTAAATGATTTATAAATAATCATTTTAATTAATGGAATTTACATATATAATGCAAATATAAATTTAACGTTAACATAAGTTAACCCCTACACTCACACTTATATCACCTTACATCATGCCCCTTTACACACTTGACTTGGGGACTTAGCAAAATACACAAGGTTTACATGCACCCATGGGCATGAATTAGTTAGCATGACATTTGTTTTAAAATATGTGACAACAAAAATATCACTTTGCCATCGTCAGTCAAAATAGGGTTTCAACCCTAACACAAAACATGTGAAAACAATCATTTGGCATTTTATTTTGCAATCTTTTTGGAAAATTTACTTCTTTGTTTGATACGCCGCCATGCTAGGGTTTTGAATTTGACCTATTGGAGCTTGAAGAGGAGACCTCATGGAGAAATCTAGAAGTAGAGCTGAGATTTCATGCAAACAAGCTCGACTGGAAGGTAAGTCATCATCCTCTAACAAAAAACCCTTGAAACCTTTGCCTTAAAAGTGAAAAATTTGACATTATCAAGTCTGTATAAAAAGAAAAAAAAAAACTTGTGGTTGCATATCAAACTTGCCTTTTGGATTTATGTGATAAGGAAAATGAGGCCATTCTATTTTCTATTTCTATGCATAAAAATATTTTATGGTTGCGGCTTGCTAATTCTTGAAGAATAAACCCCATATTTCAAGGCTCGATTCCTTTTTGTTTTTCTCGTGGTTAAAAAAAAACCCTTGCTCTATGTTTTGAGGCCACCATGCTGGTAGTAGGGTTTCCAGCTTTTCAAACCCTCTCTTTCTATTTCTGGGTATATTGATAAGTCTCGTTTCAAGCACGACCTCCATTTATGAGCACCTTTGTTGTTCTTTGGCCATGGGCTTGCAAGATTCTGACTATACTTCCACCCTATGATAGACTATGGCTCTATCATTGTGGTTATCCTATAAGTGAAAAAGGTAGACTCTATCAAGAACTATTGCACCCTTCATTGTTTATTATACCTTGACTATACCTAAGAGTGGGAATTCCTTTGTAGATCTGCTATAGTAGTAACAAAACTATTGGAGTTGAGAAGATACAACACCACAGAAGCCCAAAAGATCTTTGCAAGCAAATAACCTGTTACAAGGAGAAGCAAAGAGAAGCAACAAAATAAATGCTCAAGAATGTGGAGCAATGTATTCACCTGAAAATGTAAAATGAATTAAAAAATACAAAAGATAGTTTTCAACTACATATAGATGAAAACCCTAAAAAGGAAAACCCTAGGCTTGCACAATAATAATTAATAAAGTAATTAATTATTATGCGCCTAATGTTAGCTTAAGTGAAAAGAGGTAAAAGGGAACTTTAAGTAACTAAACAAATATTGTTTAATAAATAAAGTAAATACCCAATTACTCTAACACCCCCCTTAAGATAGACATAGGGAGAAGCTAAAACCTAGAAGAAACTACTGAAAACAAAAGCAATGAGTCCCAACAACAAGGCCAGATCAGGTACCCATGTACAAAATCAATGCAAACTAAATGAAATGGGGTAAAAGAGAAAACCCAGTGGGAACAAAACTCCTCCCCAAAATAGAATGCAAGGAAGGAATGCAATGCACTAATGAAAGAAGGATAGGAGGTGGATAATATAATACCCCCCATAGACAACTTCTATCATATAAGTACATGTACAATGATCTCCATAGGAGAGATAGAAAGAGAGAAGAAGGCCCCCCCACAATGAAGAAACTCCTGTCACAATGGTAGATGCCTGATGTAGAATCCAAAAGGAGATCCTGAAGCGGCAAATGATATTCCTCCCCTTGGAAAAAAATGGATCCATGGACCTGTATCGAAGAAACCCTATGAAAAATGATGAACCAATCTGTTTCAAAATGTGTGCCATGATAGGATGCTGAAGAGTCTCATTGTCTGAACTGAAACAAATAATGCCAAATCCAAACTGATGTGGAGAATACTGAAATGCAACCTCTGAATGTACGGATAATGGTGGGCGAACAGTGATAACCTGACTGTCAAGGTAGAGGAGATGAATGTCCTCAAAATAATCCTCCAAATCTGCAATATAGGACTCAACAAACAAGAAAGATATTTCTGCAACATAAGAATCCAAAGTAGCTATGTCTGGAAGATGTATGATTCCCTGCTGCACTGAATCAAAAACAACAAGAGATGCTGATGAAGTCTCAGTTTGAAGAGTAGGAATTGTGAGACAAACCTCTGATCCATCGGAATAAGTAAGGGTGTCTAAATACTCAAACTCCTTTAAAATATCATGAGCAAATGGTGTATTCTCTCGCCAAGCAATGGGTATGAGACAATCTGAAGCAGGATCCTCTGGGAATGGAGATAGAATAGGGTCTCCATAGATCTCCCAAAGATGTGTCCAAAGTGGGTGAGGAAAATCAATATCCGATATAACCAACACAGTGTCATGATCAACACTAAACAATATAACTCTTGCAATATGATTTCTAATGATGTCCCATGTTAATTTTCCCTCTAAAGTTGTTGGTTCAGGTATGAGATCATACAAATAAGGCAAAATATTAAGCCACCTACAATGTGTAAGTATACTTTTTGCCCATGAGTCATAATTACCCCGTTGTAGAAGAACAACTAAAGGGTGAGTAGACAAACCCATGATAACTCTTCAAATAAAAAAAACTGAGAAATCTGACCTTGCATCATTTAGATCAAATTAATATAACCCATTCCATGCAAACAAAACCCATGAAAGAGCCAGAATGACCAAGTAATTGAGCAAAGTGTAAAAACACACAAAGCTGAATAAAAAATACTTGGTAAATATTCTGATAAAATAGACTATAGATCTGGAAATAGCACTATAACACCTTTCCAATGCCTATTCGTTTGCGCAAAACGGACACCGTGGCCAAAAGTTATGAATTTTTAAAAAACTGAATTTAGTTTGTAGAAAACGAATTTTCTAGCAAAAAACATTTATTTCTAACTTGATTTAAGGGAAAAACTATCTATTGTTTGTAAACAAAAATAAAAACCTAGAAATATTTTGATGCTAGAAACAAAACCCAGAAATCGTTTCTTGATCCAACAAGCAGAATATGAGAAAATGATTTTTTTTTACTTTCAGTCAAGAGAAAAATGACGCGCGCCATTTTTTCAACAGTGATTTTTATTTAGATCTGTGCAAGATATGCAAAATCTAAAAGATACCCAGTTCAGATTTCGACGCTGGCTACAAAACCCAGAAATCGTTTTTCCTGCAAATGAGTGAAAACTGAATTTTTGAAGCAAAAATTATGACGGCTTCAATAAAAAACGGCTTGCAACAAACCTTTGTAGCTCCAAAAATATTCAAAACAAGAACAAGCAGCTACAGATCTGAAGCTCTTATACCATGTTGGAGTTGAGAAGATACAACACCACAGAAGCCCAAAAGATCTTTGCAAGCAAATAACCTGTTACAAGGAGAAGCAAAGAGAAACAACAAAAGAAATGCTCAAGAATGTGGAGCAATGTATTCACCTAAAAATGTAAAATGAATTAAAAAATACAAAAGATAGTTTTCAACTACATATAGATGAAAACCCTAAAAAGAAAAACCCTAGGCTTGCACAATAATAATTAATAAAGTAATTAATTATTATGCACCTAATGTTAGTTTAAGTGAAAAGAGGTAAAAGGGAACTTTAAGTAACTAAACAAATATTGTTTAATTAATAAAGTAAATACCCACTTACTCTAACAAAAGCTAGCTTCATGCCCTTGTTGCAATTCTCTTATTATCCCTGAAACACTTGTATTCCATGAAAACATACCATTCACTAATGATTCACTAATGCACAGTCAAAACATTGTTTAACATTGTCTTTCAAATGACTGATATTGGCCTTCATGAAAATGATTAAAGAAAACTCTAATACATGATAATCAGTATGATTAAAATATTATCCTATTTCATGACTGAAATTGCTATCAGTATGTCTCTTTGAAAACTCTATACATCTCGAACCCATACTTGTATTTGGCTTTATCTTGCAAGTCACAACTCATTTGATGGCTATACATGTTGTTCCTTACATGAATGTGACAACCACTGGAAATGTTTATTCCATTGATGACTTTGTATTATCATATTGATTGTACCTGCAATGTCTGAATTCTCTGCACATTTTATGCATTGTTCGTACTGATCATATTTCCTTTAATCATGAACATTGTTTGATATAAATTTGTAATGGCTCAGTATGACTTTCCTGTAACTCATCATGATAGCATAATTGATCTTTTCATGCATTTATGTCCTTCAGGTTAATGTGCTTTCTTTGCATTCATCCTTTTAAAAGGGAATCATTGATTATCTTTTCGTTTCCTCCATTAGGCATTATATTTCATAATGAGAAAGCATTGTATTTGTGTCACTCTGTAAATGTTTCCTTAACTGAAAGTGCTTTATTAAAACAATAGATTTATCCATTGCTTATCCACAGTCATTTACCTTCATGCACATAATGTTATATTTCCCTTTGAGAATGATAAAAGATGAAACTCTTTTCTCCCTTCGTTGAAGGCTATAAATATGTGATTTCCTGTCATTTATCTTTGATGTTTTGTGACAAAAATCTCATTGTATGGTTGCTCTTTTTAAAATACTGCATGTTCATCAACAAAGGTTGTCCTAACATCTATGAATACAATGTTTGCATTTATTCAGCTTCATTCACTTATTCTCTCTGATTCATTGCTACTTGGAAAATATTATTGCACTCTTATGTAGATGAACACTTTCAATGCTTTGAATGATAATCTGTAAGTGATCATTTTATTCAGTTTCTGTACAATGTTGCCTTTCAAGTCTTCTCCTCTTGACTACCTAATGCATTTTCATTAGATGAACTATTTGATTTCATCATTTGTAATTTCCCATCCACTTTTATCTTCAAGATGAATCTTTGTATAGATGGACTTATTTGATTTTGCCATTGTTTACAATGTCCACTAGTAGCTTAAGAATGTGCATCTGTGATCTTCATTGCTGTCCAACATATCTTTGGACTGTAATGGCGTGTTTTATCATCTCTATTCATTAAGAGCATAAGCTTCATGTAGCAGCCTGATGTTTGATACTCTCTTTGATAAGATAAAGTAAGCTTCCTTTAGCTCTCTATGGGCAATTAGTAGTAATAGATAATGATCATAAAACCAACTCTCTTGATTTCTTGTTAATGCCTTTTGATGCCTTTATGTGACAATGCCTATATTACAGTCATATAGTCTATCTTCTTGATGATGATGTTGAAGTTTAGTCTATTTCTCTTGAGTCTCTTGTAGACAATGTATGTACTTTGAGGTTATGAGGAACAATTTAAGATTGATGCCATGTTCTTCCTTCAGCATAAAGGGGCTGAATACCTTATTGAAATGCAACTGTGAATGCAAGGTAGAGCTGAAACAAGTATGACAAATGCAATTAATGCTATCTTAACATGTTTTTTGATTGTTCCCTTTGAATGCTGAGAAAAAGGATGATTTGCTCAATTTGTTCTCATCATGCTGAATTGAAGGCTGCCTCTATGAATTTCTCTTATGACAACAATACCATTTCATGTCTGTTTTGAATATTTGATGAATTTTATGTATTAATGAGAGTGTCCTCCTAATATGTTGGGCTCGACCTTTGTGGGAGCCCATTTTTCTCCACATATCTTTAAGTCTTAAATTATGAATCAGCAACATGACTTGTCCTATACCTACTCAGGAAAAAACCAATGCTAGATCAAAACAATAATTGCAGAAGCTCTCATGACTGTTCCTCTTTTGTGCTTCATGTTGATAATTGAGTGATGAATGCTTGATAGGATATAGGTTACATTTCTGTTGGTAATTATAGGCATGAGGAAGGATGTGTTTTATCATTTCTCTAACACCACCTTTCAACAATCTTGCAGGAAACCATGGAGCTTGGAGCTGAAACAACCTGGAGGCACTGGAGACACAAAAACTTGAATACATCGAGTATAAACGATTCATCATTACAGGAAATGACGAATCACTCCCTTTTTCATGTTTACATTATCTTCAGTTGTGTAGTTTACAACTTTATTTTGTGTTCTTTATTTTATTATGAAAATCAAATTAAGCTACTCCCATGACTTGTGTGGGACTTCATGTTTTTACAATATGAATAATACAAAATTTCTTATGCAAACATATAATATTTATTTGAAATGTATTCGCATAATAAAACTGAAATTCACTTATGATCAATATTCTTTTTTTAAATATTGGATACTTAACTGAGAAAATGTGTACCTTCCACCTCTAAATGAAACTATAACTCTTAGCTCAACCAAAATGAGAAGTAGTGATATTTTTGGTAACATTCTGGCGATTTCTGTTGTGTGCTTGTGTGCTAAGCATGCCAGATTAGTTGCCTTGCACATCCAATGGGCATCGATTCCATTCTTGTCCTATTTTGGCTCAGAAAACTTGTATCTCAGATGTTGAGAAACAAACAGCACCAACAAACAGAACTGAAAGAAACTAATTAGACTTTGTTTAAGATGGAGTCAGAAAATAGGTATAGCATTTCTACTTATTGAAAGCAAAGAAGTACTGAAATGAAATGTGCCATGATGCACTTATTGAAAGAAAAACTAAAACTAAAACTACTCTACTATATACATCTACAAACACTTGATTCTCTAATAGCACTGCTTGAGGTGAATCCCATTGACAAGGATTGGTAACACCTCTCCATCTAGCCTTGAGACCTAGAATGTGTTATGTTGTTTGCATTTAGTGTTGATGTATGGGCCATCCCATATAGCATCAAATTTTATGTGTTTACCAGGCCTGCTCTTGAGTTCATCCCATTTAAAAATCGGATCTCCCTCTTTGAAAATCCTTGGAGTAGATTTTCTATCAAATTTTCTCTTCATCTGGGCTTGATGATTTTCTAGATTTCTTAAGGCTTCCTTCCTGGTTTCCTCTAACTCCATTAATTGTGCAAGCCTGATCTACATAGGTTCCTCTTCAAACAGGTCTAGTTCCTTGATCAAACTCAGAGTAGGCAGCTCAACTGAGATAGGTACCTTAGCCTTTTTTCCATATGTCAGAACGTAAGGTGAGTTACTAGTTGCCCTCTTTGGTGTAACCCTATCAGCCCAAAGGGCTAGTTTCAGCTTCTTGCGCCAAGTCCTCTAATCGTCCTGATTTTTTTTTTCTTAATGATCTTTATCAAGTTTTTATTTGTAAACTCTGCCTATCCATTACCCTGTGGGTAATAGTTCAAAGAGGTGTTAAGATAAATGTTGTTCTTAATCAACTAGTTTGAAACTCTTAAGCTTATGAATGCCAAAGCGTTATCAGAAATGATTGAATCTAGTGTTCCAAACTTGGAAACCAGGTCCTGATAAAAATTCAGAACAAATGTTTCATTAGAATCTTTTGATGCCACTGCTTCAGTCCACTTTTTGAAGTAGTATGCGGTAGTCAAGATACATTTGTGCCCAACACTCGAGGGTGGATTGATTGGTCCTATAAAATCCAATCCCCACTTGTTGAAAGGCTGCTCAACTTGAATCATATGAAGCGACAGGGCTGCAAGCTTCTATTTTCCATTGAACATTGCACATTTGTTGCACTTTCTGACCCGGGTTTGGGCATCCTTAAAAATATCAGGCCAGTAGTAACCAGATCGCATTATCTTTAGGGCCATTATTCTCAGTGCAAAGTGGCCTCTAGTTGGCTCATCATGATACTCTTTGATAACTTTTTGAATCTTTTCTAGCTCCACACACTTGAGCAAGACACCATTATAATATTTCTTGTACAAGATACCATCAATCACAGCATAGGGGATCACTTGAAGTCTGAAATATCTACATTTTGACCTCTCTAAACCTTCAGGATAGTCACCTCTATGTAGATAATGAATCATCTGTTGTATCTAGTTTGTTGAAATGGATGGAGCAACAACTTCATCTTCATTATTAAAGGTTGTTTCAACTTGTTGTTCAACTGTTGTGACATTTTCTGAATTTCTAGCAAGCTTCTCGCAAACACCTTTGCCTCTAATGAGCTTAGTAACCTTTATTTCGATGTCGTATTCCATCACCTTTGTGATCCAGCCTGCTCTCTTGTCATTAATATATTTGTTGAGCATTAATTCTTTGATAGTTGAATGAGCAACCATAAGCTGTACTTTATTGTTTGATAGCATGTGCCTAAATTTCTTTAGGCTTCTAATTACAGCTAACACATGATTTTTGAAAAATGAATACTTGGTTTCATAATCGTGTAAAACCTCACTAAAGAAAGCTACAAGTTGCTCCAAACCTTCATTATTTTGCTGACAGAGTATTGTGGAGATGGTATCCACTCCCCCAAATGGGTACAATATGAAATCCTTATCAAAATTCGGGTTGATAAGAGTAGGGGTTGTTGCAAGTGACTCTTTAATCTACTCAAAACTGTTCTTTCCTTCTCTCATCTAGCTGAACTACATGTTCTTCTTTAGCATGGCTATGAGAGGTTGCAGCAAAACTGCAATGTTAGGAATAAATATCCTAACAAAGTTAATTCTTCTCAAGAAACTCTACAAACCCTTCTTGTGTGCTGGTAGTGGTAAGGCCAATATGGCTACAATTCTATTTGAATCAATTGTAATGTCATGCTTCAACACATTGTGGCCCAAAAGCTTCCCTTCATGAACTCAAAAAATACTCTTTTTGGGGTTTAATGATACCCCAAACTCCCTGCATCTTTCAAAGATATGTCTCAGATGTACAAAATGTTCATCAACCCTCTTTGAAAACATAGTGATATCATCAAGGTATACCATAATGAACCTATTGATAAGGCCTTGAAAGGCCATATCCATCGCCCTTTGAAACATTGCCCCTGCATTGGATAATCCAAAGGGAATCTTCTTGTACGCCATGGTACCCCACTTGGTGGTAAAAGCTATCTTATACTGGTCTTCCTCTCTAACTAGGATATGATTATACCTTTAAAAAACGTCCAATAATGAGAACCTCTCTGATCCTAAAACAACTTACAGTATTTGTTCCATTGAAGGTAATGGATAGTGATCTTTGAGCGAAGCTTTGTTTAGATCACAAAAATGTACGCACAACCTTATCTCTCTGTTCTTCTTTCTGACAAGCACCAGGTTTGAAACCCAAGAGATGTGCTTAATTGGAAATATGATACCACCCTCAACCAATTTATTCAGCTTTATTTTCATCAGGTGCTCTAGCTTAGGATTAAGGGGCCTCCGCTTCTATCCGATTGGCTTCACATTGGGTTTAAGCTCAATTGTATGTTGAGACAACTCAAGGTTAAAACCCTCGAGGTCTCCATACTCCCAAGTGAAAAAATCATTGAATTCTAGGCAGAGCAAGACAAAGGCTTGTTGCTCTTCTTTGGTACAGATTTTGCCAAGCTTGAGAAGCTTGTCTTTGAATATTTCAATCGGTTCATAATGTTCCTCCTTCATTGTAATGTTGGTTTTATCTCTTCTAACCTGATCATCAGTGTTGAAGATAGATTCAAGGGTAACTAGCCCCTTGGGCAGCTTATTTGACTTTAACTAGAGAATTTGGTCACCATATTGTTGTTCAAGTTTCTGCTGATTATTAGTAGAAAAATATGCTTCTTTGATCAGAAAACTGATGATTTGTTGATCGTTGTCAAAAATTTTCCAACTGACAGTATTATCAGGTACAGATGGTCTCACTATCACCTTAACATATTTTGTACCTCAATGTTATGTATATCAGTAGGTATATCATATTGTGAACCTATGGCAGCTAATCTATCTGCTTCTTTATTCTGATTTGTAGGAATAGATAGTAGATTAAAAGCATTAAAATATTCAATTAAGTCCCAGGTTTTGTGCTTGTACAACTTAAGCAAATAATTTTTGGTTACACTCTAATTTCTTACCTAATTTTCTATTAGTTCTGAGTCACCATAAGCTTGCAAGCACCTAAAACTCTTTTTTTGGCGCACTGCAAGCCATGAATCAATGCTTTGTAGTCAGTCATATTGTTTGTGCAACTGAAAGCAAAATGGAGTGCTGAATAATATTTATCTCCTTCAGGTGAAACGAGCATTTATCCTCCACCAACACTAATCTTACTCCTTGAACCATCAAAAAATAGCTTCCAAAGTTGGCTATCCTATTGATCAGGTTGTACTTCATCTTTAACCAAATTTGGTATTATTAAATCAGGCTCCTGAATCATATAAACACCCAAGCCTACCTCATCCATGCGACTAAAAGGATTAGTCTCGTGATCTTCAACTTCCCACTCATCAAGATTCATGATGGGTATTCATCCAATTGGTGTACCAGAGTCTAAGGTCATGGATTGATCTTCCTGAACATGGACAATAAGGTTGGCATTTATTGCACTAGGTACATACGACTCTATGTGATTTTTGGCTTGAATCTCTGACTTAATGGTTACCTTTGTACCATATCTAGTTCTAAAAAACATGTGAGACCAGTCAGAAGACAAATACCCCTAACTTAGCAATGAAATCTCTGGATAGGGACATGCCAAAAAAGGTGGTAAGTTTATAACATATATGTCCTATGAAACTAAGAAATTTGGGAAAGCGTGCAAGGTAAGAGGAATTTTTTTATCATTCCTATAGATTGAATGGTTGTACCATCTAGTTGTATGACTCCTTTTGAAAGAGGCTCATACACCAGTCCTAAATTATCTACTAAACTCTTTGGCATTACAGAACTGCTTGCGCCAGAATCAATCATATAGTTATTGACTAGGTTGTTACCTATAATTAAAGTGACATAGAAGGGTGGTGGTTTTCCCTCCTAAATGAACTACTCCTTCTTAACCTCTGAAATATTGGCTAGAACCCTAGGTTGCTCCTGCGTAGATTCATCAAAAACTGAGATTTTGGCTAAAGCCTCCTACAAGCTTTCTTTTTTCCCAGGAAGATGCAAAGCATCTAACATACTTATGCTGACAATGGCTTTCTTTATATGATCAATGATATTAAAATTTGGGGTACTAACCTTATATTATACTTTCAGAATAGCGGGCTCTGCTTGTGTTGCTTGAGGTTGAGGTTGTGCTTTATGTTGTATGTTAGTTCCTATAGTCTGCTATCTTGGCATAATTTTAACATTTTGAGCTGAAGAATTCTGATTTTTCCCCTGTTGGGCTATAGGAATCTGGTCTTTTTGCTGAACAACTTGCTATTTTTCCTTTTTCTAGTTGTTGTACGTTAGGACAACTTGTTCTCTTAGGTCAAAAACTCTCTTTTTTGACCTCGTATTGGATGCAATCGAGGTATCTGACTGATTCTACCCTTGTGCATGATTAACGCTAGAAAATTCGTTGCCTTGCGAATTCATCATGGCAACATGAAGCTCATTCTATTGCATTTGATCATCTTGTTGATCGTCTACCTCCTTAACTATCTTCTCAGAAGCAACATAACTGCTATGTACCATAAGTGTCTGATTAACCACCCCGTTCACACAAGTAGCTTGATTATGATGTTGATTATAGGGATAGCACCATACGTAATCCTGTGCCAAGTTGTTCTAAATAGGTTCAAGCTCCTTAGAAGAGTTGACAACATTCTGATTGAAAGGATTATTAGGCCTGGCATTAAAAATTCTCCTCTATCCTTGATAGTCAGCCTGATAAGGTGGCCTATTTGGCTAAAAGGGGGGTTGATATGGTCTAAAATTTTGGCCTTGCTAGTTTTTAAGGCTTACTAAGTCATTACTGATAGTTTGTAATAGTTTATCCATCTGTTGTTGGGTACCTCTAAGCTCCTGTAGCTTAGAATTAACTGGAACAATGTTCTTTTGAGCAGTTGTTTGGAAACAAAAAGTTGGGACAATAGGTAATGGGGCTATTGTAGGTATGTGAATCTGCATTGATGGCTGAATATCTATGAAAATAAGCATAGGAGGCCTAGGTGCAATTTTACTAGCTTGAATGAGGCTATTTTCAGCTCTAATAGCAAAATCATAAGTTGTTGGTAGTGTTACTCCACCCATGGATTGGATCATGACAGCAATATCACTATTTGTTGCTCTAAGAAAGTACAAAAAAATATGATCTTGTGAAATATTTATCGTTGTTGGGATTATGTCCCAAGTTCTTTCGAATCAAAAGTTGAAATCCACCATTTGTTCTTATGGAGCTCTCTTAATAGTCATCAATTGTTTGACTAGAGATAAATGGTCGAACTTGTCTAAGAATTGTTTATTTAGCTTGTCTCCCAAGTCATCCCATGATGCAACAATGTTCACAACCAAAATTCTAAACCACCGAAGAGCCTTGCCCTTCAGAGAGGCTTCCAACAACCTCATAGCTACATTCTCTTGCATGATATGATGAACAACACACAGAAAAGCCACATCTTTTATGTGCTCAATTGGCATAGTCTGCTCCTCACCAATGGAAATAGGTAGAATTTTTAGGGAAGCCATTGGTATGTCATCATGTTGAGCCAAATTGAGTGGGGTGCCTTGATTGAAAGGTACAAAAGTGTGTACTTTGGTCATTGGAGCTACTAGTACTCTGAGATTTACAACTTGTAGTATTGGTACATGACGTACTAGAATTATTGGAACTGAGCATGTAGTTGCTCTCGGTGAACCTCTTGAAGGTGAAATTGATATTCTAAAGCTTGGTGAAGTTGAATGCAAACCTAGCTACCTTGTTGACGGTTTGCCTCTCCTTCTAGGTGATAAAATAAGTGATTTCATTATGAAACCAGGAGATACTGATTAATTTCTTGAAGGTCGACCAAGTGTTCTTTGGGATGTTCTTCCTCTTCTCTTTGGCGAAGATAGTTGATCATTTCTCATAAGCTACTCGCACTTGATATGTTTGAAACTAAACGGAGTTCCCAGGTATATGAATCTTTACCTCTGAAAGGTTGAAGTACTGTTGTGTATACTAGGACAACAGCTTGAAACTATTGAAAAATTTCTCTGAAGTGGTTTTCAGAGTCCCATCGGGTGTGCCAAATTTTTTTATCACAAGGATTTTCACCTACATGCAAGGCTAGAAAGCTTTGCAATCCTGTGTAACATTGGACTAATTTTAGGTTGTGGGTATCTTATTATGAAACTAGACCTCCAGATTATAGGCTGGCTTCCTTTTTGTTTCTCTAATGATTAATTTTGACTTGGATGGAAAAGGGAAGAAGGCTTGGTTTGAATGCATAAACTTAAAACTTAAAACTATGGGTGATGTACCAAAGGATGAAAGAACATGCAATTGAATTCATAATGATATCTCCTATAATTTTTCTTCACAACTCTAACTGAACAACTTAACCAAAAAAGTTTTTCATAAAAGGGCCTGTAACTCAATACTCTATGAAGGAAATAAAATTTCACAGCTTAAAGATAAAGACAAAACTATGGCACAATTTATGACCTGTGATTAAACCAAACTCTGTATACAAGCATCCATTAATGAGATCTAAACTTAAATATTTTAACATAAAACACATTAAATTCACATCAAATCACTAACATAAGCAAAAAACATGAATATGAGAAGGTAGACAATTGATTTCCAGAAAATAACTAAGGAAAAACTCTGCAAAATGATAAACTAAGGTAACCTATAAAGCTGTAAAAATGTATTAATCTAAAAGGTTGAGTTACAAATCTTTCTCTCTGCAAAAGGTATGTAAGAAGAGATGAAAAAATAAAAACTAAAGGAAAAAGAATAAATTTTTCCAATATATACAATAAAGGCATGCATAAAGCATCCAAGAGGTGGAACTAAAAGTGAACCAGAAGTGAGAAGAGTAAGCATCTCATGAGAAAAACCAAAAATATGAAAAAGGGGCCCACCAATGCTGCAAACTGAGCTTAAACAACTCGAAACTCCATCTCACATCATATGCAATTAAAATGTGACTCAATACTGGCCCTTGAGTTGACTAAAAGTCAATAAATTGCATGGAAAGAGTACCAAAAGTGAACTGGAAGTGAAAAAATCATCTCATGAGCAAGAATGAGAAGCCTCAAAAAGAGGAGTCTATACTGCATGAAAAGAGCCCAAAATAGGATAAAATCCTTCTCTCAATCAGTTAGAAGGATGGAGACCTAAAAACTACATGAAAATAACCTTAGTTGCACCCTAAAACGTATGAGAAGTTAACTTCATGTATGATGAACTTATGTTTTCATTTCGAAAGATAGTCACATTAATTAAACGATTTATAGATCATCATTTTAATTAATGAACTTTACATATATAATGCAAATATAAATTTAAAGTTAACATAAGTTAACCCCTACACTCACACTTATACCACCTTACATCATGCCCCTTTACATACTTGACTTGGGGACTTAGCAAAATACACAAGGTTTACATGCACCTATGGGCATGAATTAGTTAGCATGACATTTTTTTTTAAATATGTGACAAAAAAAAAAATCACCTTGCCATCGTCAGTCAAAATAGGGTTTCAACTCTAACACAAAACATGTGAAAACAAGCATTTGGCATTTTATTTTGCAATTTTTCTTGAAACTTTACTTCTCTGTTTGATACGCCGCCATGCTAGGGTTCTGAAGTTGACCTATTGGAGCTTGAGGAGGAGACGTCATGGAGAAATTTGGAAGTAGAGCTGAGATTTCATGCAAACAAGCTCGACTTGAAGGTAAGTCATCATCCTCTAAAAGAAAACCCTCGAAACCTTTGCCTTCAAAGTGCAAAATTTGACATTATCAAGTTTGTATAAAAAGAAAAAAAACCTTGTGGTTGCGTAGCAAACTTGCCTTTTGGATTTATGTGATAAGGAAAATGAGGCCAGTCTCTTTTCTATTTATTTGCATGAAAATATTTTATGGTCGTGGCTTGCTAATTCTTGAATAAGAAACCCCATATTTTAAGGCTCAGCTCCTTTTTATTTTTCCTGTGGTTAAAAAAAAACCCTTGCTCTATGTTTTGAGGCTGCCATGCTGGTAGTAGGGTTTCGAGCTTTTCAAACCTTCTCTTTTTGTTTCTGGGAATATTGATAAGTCTTGTTTCAAGCACGACCTCCATTTATGAGCACCTTTGTTGTTCTTTGGCCACAAGCTTGCAAGATTCTAACTATACTTCCACCATAAGATAGATTACAACTCTATCATTGTGGTTATCCTATAAGTGCAAAAGGCAGACTTTATCAAGATATATTACACCCTTCATTGTTTATTCTACCTTGACTATACCTGAGAGTGGAAATTCCTTTGTATACCTACTACAGTAGTAAAAAAGATAGCTTTGTGCCCTTGTTGCAATTCTCTTATTATCCCTGAAACACTTGTATTCCATGAAAACATACTATTCACTGATGATTCACTAATGCACAGTAAAAACATTGTTTAACATTGTTTAACATTGTCTTTCAGATGATTGATATTGGCCTTCATGAAAATGATTAAAGAAAACTCTTATACATGATAATCAGTATGTTTAAAATATAATCCTATTTCATGCTTGAAATTGCTATCAGTATGTCTCTTTGAAAACTTTGTACATCTCGAACCCATAATTGTATTTGGCTTTATCTTGCAAGTCACAGTTCATTTGATGGCTATACATGTTGTTCCTTATATGAATGTGACAACCACTGGAAATGTGTGATGACTTTGCATTATCATATTGACTGTACCTGCAATGTCTGAATTCTCTGCATATTTTATGCATTGTTTGTACTGATCATATTTCCTTTAATCATGAACACTATTTGATATAAAGTTGTAATGGCTTAGTATGACTTTCCTGTAACTCATCATGATAGAATAATTGATCTTTTCATGCATTTATGTCCTTCAAGTTAATGTGATTTCTCTGCATTCATCCTTTTAAAAGGGAATCATTGACTGTCTTTTCATTTCCTCCATTAGGCATTATATTTCATAATGAGAAAGCACTGTATTTGTGTCACTCTGTAAAATTTTCCTTAACTGAAAGTGCTTTATTAAAACAACAGATTTATCCATTTCTTTTCCACAGTCATTTACCTTCATGCACATAATGTTGTATTTCCCTTTGAGAATGATAAAAGATGAAACTCTTTTCTCCCTTTGTTGAAGGCATAAAAATGTGATTTCCTGTCATTCCTCTTTGATGTTTTGTGACAAAAATATCATTGTATGGATTCTCTTTTTAAAATACTATGTTTATGAACAAAGGCTTTCCTAACATCTGTGAATGCAATGTTTGCATTTATTTAGCTTCATTCCCTTATTCTCTCTGATTCATTGCTACCTGCAAAATATGATTGTACTCTTATGTAGATGAATACTTGCAATGCTTTGAATGATAATCTGTAAGTGATCATTTTATTCAGTTTATGTACAATGCTACCTTTCAAATCTTCTCCTCTTGACTACTTGATGCATTTTCATTAGATGAACTGTTTGATTTCATCATTTGTAATGTCCCCTCCACTTTTCTCTTCAAGATGCATCTTTGTATAGATGGACTTCTTTGATTTTTCCACTGATTACAATGTCCACTTGTAGCTTAAGAATGTGCACCTGTGATCTTCATTGTTGTCCAACCTATCTTTGGACTATCATGGCCTGTTTTATCATCTCTATTCATTAAGAGCATAAAGTTACTGTAGCAGCCTGATGTTTGATATTCTCTTTGATAAGCATAAAGTAAGCTTCCTTTAGCTCTCTATGGGAAATTATTAGTAATAGATAATGATCATAAAACTAGCTCTCTTGACTTCTCGTTAATGCCTTTTGATGCCTTTATGTGACAATGCCTATATTACAGTCATATAGACTATTTGCTTGATGATGATGCTGAAGTTTAGTCTATTTCTCTTGAGTCTCTTGTAGATAATGTATGTACTTTGAGGTTATGAGGAACAATTTTAGATTGATGCCCTATTCTCCCTTTAGTATAAAGGGGCTTAATACCTTATTAAAATGCAACTGTGAATGCAAGGTAGAGCTGAAACAAGTATGAAAAATGAAATTAATGCTCTCTTAACATGTTTTTTGATTGTTCCTTTTGAATAATGAGAAAAAGCATGATTTACTCAATCTATTCTCATCATGCTGAATTTAAGGTTGCCTCTATGAATTTCTCTTATGACTGCAGTCCCATTTCATGAACTTTTTGAATATTTGATGACTTTCATGTATTGATGAGAGTGTGTCCTCCTAATATGTTGGGCTCGACCATTGTGGGAACCCATTTTCCTCCACATATCTTTAAGTATTCAATTATGAATCAAAAACATGCCTTGTCCTATACCTACATAGGAAACAAACAATGTTAGATCAAAAAAATAATTGCAGAAGCTCTCATGATCCTTCCTCTTTTGTGATTCCTGTTTTGAATATTTGATGACTTTTATGTATTAATGAGAGTGTCCTCCTAATATGTTGGGCTCGACCCTTGTGGGAGCCCATTTTTCTCCACATATCTTTAAGTCTTAAATTATGAATCAGCAACATGACTTGTCCTATACCTACTCAAGAAAAAACCAATGCTAGATCAAAACAATAATTGTAGAAGCTCTTATGATCGTTCCTCTTTTGTGCTTCATGTTGATAATTGAGTGATGAATGCTTGATAGGATATAGATTACATTTCTGTTGGTAATTATAGGCATGAGGAAGGATGTGATTTATCATTTCTCTAACACCACCTTTCAACAATCTTGTAGGAAACCATTGAGCTTGGAGTTGAAACAACCTGGAGGCACTGGAGACACAACAAATTGAAGACATCGAGTATAAATGATTCATCATTATAGGCAATGACGAATCACTCCATTTTTCATGTTTACATTATCTTCAGTTGTGTAGTTTACAACTTTATTTTGTATTCATTATTTTATTATGAAAATCAAATTAAGCTACACCCATTGCTTGTGTGGGACTTCCTATTTTTACAATATGAATAATACAACATTTCTTATGAAAATGTATAATATTTTTTTGAAATCTATTCGCATAATAAAATTTAAATTCACTTATGATCAATCTTTTTTATGAAAATAATGGATACTTAACTGGGAAAATGTGTACCTTCCACCTCTAAATGAAACTATAACTCTTAGCTCAACCAAAATGAGTAGTAGTGAGAATTTTGGTAACAGTAACAAATAATATACCTGCACCTGATCCATGATTAGTATGCGAGCCATCAAAATACAATTTGTATGTTACTCCCGTGTCTAGCTTGTGTGGGTGCGCTTGCTAGTTGATCAACAATGACTTGTCCTTTTATTGCCTTACACTCCACATACTGAATGTTGTATTCACTAAGTATCATGACCCATTTAGCCAATCATCCTATTAATGCTGCCCTACTAAGTAGATGTTTCAGAGGATCTATTTTTGCTACAAGCTTAGTTTGATGGTTTATCACGTAGTGTCTTAGCTTTTGAGTGGTGAAAACCACTACAAGACAAGCACACTCAATTGGGCTATAGTTAAGCTCATACCCCACCAAAGTGTGGATAATATAATAGATTGCACGTTCCTTGTCCTCATGGCCATTTTGAGCCAGCAATGCCCCTAATGTAGCTGTAGTAGCTGAGATGTATAGAATTAGGGGTTTTCCATCGATCGGCGGTATCAGGATGGGAGGTGTCAAGAGATACTCTTTAATCTGTTGAAAAGTTGCCTCACACTTGTCTATCCAAATGAAAGGGACTCCCTTGCATAACAAATATTGAAAAGGTTGACATTTATCTACAAGTTGTGCAATTAAGCACCTAATGGATTGGAGTCAGCCTTGTAGTGTTCAGAGTTGGTTGATTCCTTTAGGTAGAGGCATGTCTAATATTATTTTGACTTTTTTTGGGTCTATTTGAATGCCTCAATGGGAAACAATGTATCCCAAAAGTTTTCTTGATGTCACATCGAAGACACATTTCTTAGGATTTAGGGAGAACTTATATTCTTCTAGTTGTTTGAAAATATTGTCCAGGACTCTTAAGTGATCACCACGTGTCAAGGATTTTTCCAAAAGATCATCAACATAGTCTTCCATCAATGTGTGCACAAGATCATGAAATATGGTGGTCATAGCTCTCTAAGAGGTTGCACCTACATTTTTCAGTCCAAAGGGCATAGCATTCCAATAGTACATACCCCATGGGCAAGTGAATATCGTCTTGTGTTGGTCTTCAGGGGTAATATGGATCTTATTATAACCTGAGAATCCATCCATGAGGGACAACATCTCGTAGCTAGCTGTGAGGTCTACTATGATGTCTATATTCGGGAGTGGGAAGTCATCCTTTAGACATGCTTTGTTCAAATCTCAAAAATCTATGTAGATACATATTTGTCCATTCGGTTTGGTCACTAGTACAAGGTTTGAGATCTAGTCTGCATAGTCAATAGGTCTTATGAAACCAACATTCAATAATTTCTTAAGTTCAACTTTGACCAGCATAGCTATTTGAGGGTGCATTTTTCTAAGATTTTGTTTGACCAGCTTTGTATTTGGATGCAACAATAGATGATACAAGACCAACTCAGGATCCAACCCTGGCATATCAACCTAAGACCATGCAAAATTGATTTGGCATTTTGTGAAAAATGCTTGAAACTCTAGTTTTTCCTCTTTTGTCAGGGATGTTGCAAAGAGAACACTCTTAGGATTATCTATCATACCGATGTTGAATTCCATTACATCTTCAATCGACATCGGGGATCTCTCTTGATTGACAGGGAGAAAGTCTAACTCTCTATCCTCAGGTGCCTCAAAGAGGTTTTCGACCTTAGATACGTCCTTTCTTTTTACTTTTGCTTGGTCAGAAGGCACCTTACGGTTTTCACTTAAAGACTATTCATTTTTTATTTTATTTTTATCATTTTTGCAACTAGAGGATGGGATAGTCTCACCAAAATATTCTGCATTATCAATATTTATAGTGAATCCAACCTTATGGTCCTCATGTGGTATGCCCTCTTGTAGTCTCATAAATTAACCGATGGCCTCATCATTTTCAAATATGTCGAAGGTAGGTGGATCTTGTTAGTCCTAATCAATCAATTGTGGGTAAATGAGGGAGATGCCATCATTGGTGTTAGTGAAGGATATGGAAGCAGCTAATAGGGTAAAGATAGAGGTATTATCAGGGCCCCAAAAGGATTTTATCTAGGGTTTTCCATTTGTGGTCTTTGGTGGGTTAGGTTCATAAAAGGAGTCAACATGAATATTGATATCCATGAGGTTGGTAAAGGATGGGTGGGGTATGTCAAACTCCTGAAAGACATGATCAAGCTCATAGTCACTTATGGTGTAGGAATCCCACTCATATTCATTAGAGTCAGTGTCCCCATAATAAATGTTGATGGGTTCTTTAGATGTCTCAACATCTACTGAAGAACTCCCATCCTTATCTGAAAACACCATAGTACTTGGAGTGCCAATATTAATTGGTATGAATCCTAGCCCTAAGTTCTTTTGCCACTTAAGAGGAATCAAGGGTTCTCTCATAACAGTTTTATGTAGACCCTGTCCACTAATTTTGTCATAACCCTTTTGTTTGATGATCTCAAAACCTTTTCCATATTGTTCTATAGGTAGAGGCATAAAATACTCTTTGTCTTTGTAAATCCATACTGAAATTTCCTCAATGCCTTGCATGTTTAACTCTCCCCAACTTGTGAAGGTGGTGGTGGGAGTAACTTTAATGAAAACTTTGGGTTCCATCTTGAAACAAGGCCTACCATAAGACTTGGGAGACTTAGGTAGCTTTGTGATGCAATAGGCAGTATTTAGTTTATACTCACCACAACCTTTGTATTGGATCTTGATTTTGGGGTTGATGGATGGGGTTTTGGATTTGGATGATTTAATGAGGTTGGAGGGATCGATGTAACTGGATGAAGTGGATGCGGTAGTAGATGTATAAGCCTCTCAATTGATAGGTGCATGGCATTCAAGAACTCCCCTTAAATTAGTGCAATATTGGAAGGGATCGGGATCACTGATAATCGTGACTTCAATGCCATTATATAGAAATTTCAATCATTGATGATAGGTGGAAGGCATGGATTTCATGGCATGAATCCAGGGTCTACTAAGGAAAAGGTTATATGGAATTTCAAGATCCAAGACCTAGAATGTGGTGTCCATAACTATGGGTCCAACTCTGATAGGGAGTGTGATAACACCCTTGGAAGAGTGTTCTTAATCATCACAGGCCTTGATTATAATACTTTTGGTTGTGTCTACACATGCTTTAGAATATCCCAATGCCTTGACCAGTTAAAGTGCAAATGTTCATTCCAGCTCCGCCATCTACCAAAACTTATCTGACCTTGTGTTGATGAACAAATACTTCAAGGTGCAATGGGTCGTTATGGATAGACTTTTGTGTAGAGTAGTATTTTTTAGTAAAGGAGACATGGAGTGAATTAGCCAAGTATCCAACCATGGCTTCAAATCGGTTGACGTCCAGGTTAGTGGGAATAGAGGTTTCCTTTAAAGCCTTATCAAGGATAGCTTTGTTTTAGGTGATAGGCGTAACAAATTGAGGATATAAATGTGTGTAGGTGTCTTGCCCAAGTTGTCAACAAGATTATATTGGTCTTTAAATTGTGACTGCTTTGAAGAAGGACCAAATAAAGTAATGCTAGCCTTGTGGGTAGTGATAGTGCATTCAGGAACCTTTTTAATGGTGATGGTGTTGACATAGTCATTAGTGACACAAAGGTGATCAATTATCTATAAGTAATCAAAGGCATTCCTAGTATAATTGGCCTAATTTTCTATCTGTCGACCTGAGGTGGAGGGCTTTCCAGAACCATGGTCTTGTAATGTATTTTTGAAAATAGTATGGTCTTGGTTGGAAGTTTGTTGTTGTCCTTCAACCTCTATAGTACCATTTTTAATTAGGTCTTGGATTATGTTATTTAATTGATTACATGATGAGGTCTTATGCTCTTTGATGTGGTGGTAGTCACAAAGGGCATTGTCATCCCACCAAGAGGGCTTGAATTGTCTGGGGTCACATGGTTTGGGCTCTAGGAGCTATATAATGTGTGATTATAATAGCTTCTTTAGGACAGGTTCAATTCATTTTGGTAAAGGAGTATATTATCTCCGTGGGCATTGCCTTGGTTGTCTTGGGGGTCCTCGTTCTTTAGTATTTTGGACCACGTTAGCTACTTGGCTGGAAAAATATGGTGTATTTTTGTTTGCATTGGGTGTTTTGAGAGTCAATATGGGACTTAATCAATTTACATATTTCACATTGATGACTCCATCATTTGTTACATTCTTATTGCGGGACCAAAACTTGCTTTTTTCATTAAAGGTCTATTGGTTGTGGCTATTTTTGTTGGCATGTGTAAGTTCAGCTTGGGTGATTAGGACCTTTTCGAGTGTCATGACTTTCTCAACTAAGTCTATAAATGTGGCACAATAATGTACTTGTAGAGGGTGTTTCAACTTATGCTTGAGGTTTTCTAGGAACATGCCCACTTTTTGTTTTTCAAGAATCTGGACGGGACATTGATTCGCCATACTATGCCATCGTTGGAAGAAATTAATAAAGGACTCTCCTTCGTCTTGTGTCAAGTGGCATAAGGTAGCAATTGTGACATCATTTTCAATTTTATAAGTATAATTCTCCACAAATTTATTGGCAAGGTCATCCCATGACTTTATAGACCCTTTAGGTATCAATGCACACCATTCAAGTGTAGGCCCCATATGACTTCTAGGGAAGAGTCTCAAAAGGTAGGAGTGATTGTATGTGAAATACACACAAGCAGTGGTGAATTCTCATATGTGCTTGAGAGGATTGCTCTTTCCCTTGTACTTAGTGAAAGTAGGGATGACATACCTAGGAGGGAAAAGAGGCATGTATATGCTAGTGTCATATGGATAAGGGTGTAGATCATGTGATGATTATGTCTTCTTGTTTGACACTTTCATCCCTTCCACCTAATTTTGTAGGGCAGCCAACCGGGCAATCAATGCATCTATTACAGGATTGTTGGCAACATTGTTATGAGGTCCTATATTTGTGTTGTGTGGTCCCATGTTTTGTTGAGATGACATATTTTGGTTTGAAACATTGTCTGTATGTGGTGGATTTTGATTGTGTCCATGAGTATTAATGTGTGATGTGTAAGTTGGGCTATGGGAAGTTTTGGATTTTATGGTTATGTTGTTGATATGTGGTTTTCATTGATGTCAACACTATTAGCATTGATGTCTTGAAGGTTGTATATGTTGAGGATATTGAGAAAATTATAATAAATATGTTGAAGGTTGTATGTAAAGTAGTGAAGGTTAGCATGTTGGAAAGTTCAGTATGTTGGTGATCAGAAATTGCACATTAAAGGGTTTATTGTTGAGTTTATCTAGTCTATCCACCATAAGTTTCAGAGATCCACGTGAAAATTTGATCGTGTTAGGAACAGTTGTGTTCTGACAATTTTTTAATGGCTTTAGTTAGTGTTCCTGATTGAAGTTGATGTGATTCTAGTAAGTTCAGTTGTTGTAGATGCTTCTCTGTTGATTCGTGATGCTCATGGATGTTTCTAGATCATGCTCTATCTTTGTTGCATGTTCGCATTGATCCATGTGCTCGTGATCAGATATTTTTCCTTTGCATTTTGGGTTTTCATGTTCTTGGATAACATGGTGGTTGTAGCATGTTGTGGATCCTCATGGATTAATTTTTGAAGGTGCTTCATGTTTGAGGATGTTGTTTTAGGTCTCTATTTTTTTTTGGCTGACTTTGGTTGGTGCACATTGAGATTTGATCATGAATTGGGCTGCCTATTTATATTCATATATTATTTTATCTTTGGTCAACGAAGTTGTTGATGTAATTCCATGTAGTGGATATATAAGAGCGATTGTTTGAGTGAATTCAAGTGTGTGTGTGTGATTTGAAGTATGAAAGTGCTATGTGTGAATAGAGATCATATCATTCGATTGCATAATAGAGTGTGAAGAAGATTGATCGAAGTGTGAAGAAGTGTTTCTATTCTTAACTGGAACTATAATCAGGCATTTGCAGATGCTACCTTCTCAGTTCAAATTCTTTAGATGGTTTTAATCTTAATATTTTTGTAAGATAGTGTGTCTTCTTTGAGCAGTAAGCTCTAGGTAGTGTGCCTGAATGCATGTGCATTCCCATTATTCATCTCTATACTTTTAACAGGGTATAATATTGTGGACTGACATCCACCATAGTTTTTCCCCTAATAGGGATTCCATGTATAAAATCTTGGTGTTATTTTTGTTTCTGATGTGGTGATTGTTTATGCTTAATGTTCATTCATCAGATTTGAGAATTAGTTGAATAAAGTTAAATAAGTTTGAATATTCTATGACAACTGATTCACCCCCCTCTCAGTTGTCTATCCTTGTTTTCCCAATAATTGGTATCAGAGTAGGTTTCTCTGAAGAATTTTAATAGCTTGAGGTGATCCGAGATGTCATCATACAAGAAGGATAGTCCTAGATTCAATGGTACAAACTACTCTCTATGGAAGGCTGGAATGGAGTGTCATTTGAAGTGCATTGGTGAACCCTTCTGGAAGATTACAAAGAATAGATATGTTATTCCTCAGAATTATCCCTCTACTCCTGATGAGATCAAAGAAGTTGAATACAATATCAGGGCTAAGGAAGCATTGTTGAGTTCTTTGATTGATTCTGAGATGACGAATGTTATGGATATGAAGACTGCTTATGAGATCTAGAAAAAGTTGGAAACCTTGTATGAAGGTGATGCTAATGTGAAGATTGCTAAGCTACAAAGTCTGAAAGGGAAATACAAATTGTTGAAAATGAGTGATGATGAGAATATTACTACTTTAATGCAAAGAGTGAATGAAATTGTGATGGGTATTAGATGTGTCGATGGAACCTTGGATGAACAAGAGATTGTAATTAAAGTGCTCAAATCATTGCCTACATCTTACAAATCGAAAGCTCATACTATTAAAGAGCTTAGGACAGTAACAAATGTGACAAGAGATATGTTGATTGGTAAACTTGCTGCCTTTGAGTTGAGTGAATTTGGTCACTCTATCCTAAGATAGAATCTGCATTTAAAGCTATTGTATCTGAAACAAACAAACAAAGATATGATCTGGGAGAAAGTTCTAGAAAGACATTCAAGTATGAAGATGAGATGAAACAGATTGAAGATGAAGAAAGAGAAGTAGAAGAGCTAGAAGCATTGATTGTGAAAAGAGAAGCCAGAGGACAAGGTAAGTACAAATGAAATTTTCCTATTAAATGTTTGTCTTGTAGTAAGATAGGTCATTTTGCTTCAAGATGTCTTAAAAGAGTTCCTAGGTCCAAACCTAACAAGCCTAGATTTCAAAAGAAATGTTATTATGCTGAAGAAGGTGTTACTGATGAATAATCTGATAAAGAAAATGGAAATGAGGATGGATGGGTATTCATTGCCATCAAGGAAAATAATTTGGTGTCCATTGAATCTGCTAGTAATAAGAATATTGAGAAAGCTCTTGCAGCCAAAATTGAACAAAAGGATGAGTGGGTAATTGACAACGGATGCTCACATCATATGACTGGTGAAAAAATAAAGTTTGTAAGTTTGAAGAAATATGACAGTGGTGTTGTAATATTTGGAGACAACAATGTTGGTTTGATTCGTGGTAGAGGAACTATTTCTCTGGGTGGTAAACATAATACTGATGATGTCCTTTATGTAGAAGGCTTGAAGCATAATTTGTTACGTGTTGGACATATGGTCGATAAGGGATACAATCTTCAATTCAAAGATGGAAAGTGTGGGATACTGGGAAGTTCTAGAAATGTAATTGCTTCAGGTACAAAGACAAGAGGTAATATTTTTCACCTAAGTATTACTAGTGAAAGTTGTTTAATTCTTCAAGTTGATGAAAGTTGGTTATGGCATAGGAGGTTGTGTCATGTGAATTTTTATAACATTCTCAAGGTAAGCTCCACTCAAGTAGTAAGAGATCTTCCTAAGCTAGTGAAGCCTACTAACACCATATGCAAGGAATGTTAGATGGGAAAGCAGACTAGATTTAGTTTTTGGAGCAAAAAACATAATTATAATGGAGTACTAGAGCTGGTGCATACTTATCTGTGTGGTCCCTCCAGAATCAGAAGTCTACAAGGAGAAAGGTACTTTATGTTGCTTATTGATGATTACTCTAGGATGATATGGATTGCTTTCTTGAGAGAAAAACATGAAGCATTAGAGAAGTTCAAAAGTTTCAAAGCTATGGTTGAGAATGAGACAGGTTTGAAGATTAAATGCTTAAGGTTAGATAGAGGTGGTGAGTTCACTTCCCGGGAGTTCGATTATTTATGTGAAGAGCATGGAATCAAAAGATAGTTATCTGCTCCACAGACCCCTCAATAAAATGGAGTATTAGAGAGAAAGAATAGAACAATTCTAGATGTTGCTAGACCTATGATGTTGGAAGGAAATGTGCCTCATATCTATTGGAGAGAATTTTTTAGCACTGTTGTGTACACTCTTAACCGAGTAAATATCAATGGTAATTCTGGAAAGACTCCTTTTGAGCTATGGTTTGGTTATAAGCCTACTGTTAAATATTTCAAAATCTTTGGAAGTAGATGTTATATCAAGAGAGATGAAGTTATAGGCAGTTTCGATGTTAGGAGTGATGAAGGAATATTTCTGGGTTACTCTACTAAAATCAAGACCTACTGGTGCTATAATAGAAGATTAAGGAAAATGGTTGAAAGTGCAAATTTCAGAGTTGATGAAGACACTACTAGATCATCCAAATACTATGGATATGATTCAGATGACTAGCATGATAGTATTGATAAAGGAAAGAATGCTCAGACATGGAATCAAGTTCAAATTGTTTTGGTGAATCAAGAGAGTCTAGAAGGAGAGGCTAGTAGAAGTGTAGAAGAGAAAACAGGAGAACCTAAAGTTTGAGAGAATCCTAAAGTTTCAAGGTATGTAAAGCTAAATCATTCTGAAGATCAGATTATAGGAGATAAGAACAAAGGTGTGCAGACTAGAAGAAGAATTGCAAAAGAGTACTGTTTGATTTCCAAGACAGAGCCCAAAAATGTCAATGAAGCATGTAAAGATGAACATTGGATGGAAGCAATGAAGGAGGAATTGATGTAGATAGAGAAAAATGATACATGGATTCTTGTTCCCAAACCTCAAGATAAAAATGTGATTGGAACTAAATCGGTCTTTCAGAATAAGTTGAATGAACAAGGTGAAGTGGTCAGGAATAAAGAAAGACTGGTATGTAAAGGATACTCACAGATGGAAGGTATTGATTTTGAAGAAACCTTTTCCCCTATTGCTAGAATTGAAGTTGTAAGATTGTTTCTTGCTTATGTTGATTTTAAGAACTACAAAGTCTATCAAATGATTGTAAATTCAGCATTTCTGAATGGTGAGCTAGAAGAAGAAGTATATGTTGAGAACCAGATGGATTTCAATTGACTGATAAGGGAGATATGGTTTGTCGATTGAAGAAAGCACTGTATGGACTCAAGAATTCCCCTAGAGCTTGGTATGATAGACTGGATAAATAATTGTTGAAGCTTGGATTCAATAAAGGTACTGCTGGCAGTAATCTATATTTTAAGATGGATCATGATAAAGAGTTGATTATTGAAGTCTTTGTTGATGAAATTATTTTTGGAGGTGATGATAATTTATGTATGAAGTTTGTTGATGAAATGAAAAGTGAATTTGAAATTTCTATGATTGGAGAGATGAATTTATTTCTGGGATTGCAAATCACTTAGTTAGATAATGGAATTTTTATATCTCAATCCAAATATGTAAGACAATTACTGATTTTTTTTGGCATGGAAGACTCAAAGCTTGTTGGTACACCCATGGTAACCGGATGCAAATTAACACAAAATGATGATTCTCCTAAGGAAAATCAGAAAAGATACAAATCAATGATTGGTGGATTTCTTTATTTGACTTAGACCAGACCAAACATTATGAATGTTGTATGTATGGTTGCTAGATATCAAGTTGATCCGAAGGAATCTCATCTGACTATTGGAAAGAGAATTTTTAGATACTTGAAAGGGACAATTGATTTTGGCTTTTGGTATCCTAAATATGATGATCTTACTTTGAGTGCCTTTACTAATGTAGATTGGGTAGGAAATGTGGATGACAGGAAAAGTACTAGTGGTGGTGCCTTCTTCTTGGGGAAGAATTTTGTGTCTTGGTTAAGTAAAAATCAAAATTCCATTTCCTTAGCTATTGCTGAGGTAGAATATATTGTTGCTACAAACAATTGTACTCAAGTAATATGGATGAAGCAGGTGTTGAGAGATATAAAAATTGTGTATGATGAGCCTATTGCTATATTTTGTGAAAATTAAAGTGCAATAAACATTTCTAAGAATTCGGTGTTGCATTCAAAGACCAAGCATATATCTATCAAATATCACTTTTTGAGACACACGGTGAGTGATAAGAACTCGGACTGGAGTATCTGCCCACTAAGGAATAAATTGTAGAAATCTTTACTAAGTCATTGCCTAAGGATACTTTTGAGAATCTCAAAGGGAAGTTAGGGGTGATTTCCCCTCCTAACCAGAACTAAGATGCAAGTCTTTGCATTAGTCTGTGCATTTATAGTCATATCTTGTTTCTGATTGATGTTATGGTGGCTACTACTAAGGGGGAGTAGTCAAATAATTCAAATATGTGGTTTAGAGCTTATGTGTACCTTTTCCATTGATGTCAAATGGGGAGAAGAATAATGTGAAAAAGTATAAAAAGGGGAGAAGAGTTGGAGAAGAAGTCATGAGAGAAGAATCAAAACCTAAGGGGGAGTACGTGTTGATTGAGAGTTGCTTTGACGGTGTTTTTCATATCATGTGTTGCCATCAATGCCAAAGGGGGAGATTTTTGGATGTTGTGGTTATGTTTCTGATATGTGATTTTCATGATGTCAACACTATTAGCATTGATTTCTTGAAGGTTGTATATGTCAAGGATATTGAGAAATTTATAATAAATATGTTGAAGGTTGTCTGTGAAGTAGTGAAGTTCAACGTGTTGGAAAGTTTAGAATGTTGGTGATCAGAAGTTGTGCAATAAAGGATTTATTGTTGAGTGTATCTAGTCTATCCATCGCAAGTTTCAGAGATCCACATGAATATTTGATCATGTTATGAACAATTGTGTTCTCATAGTTTTTTGTGGCTTCAGTTAGTGTTCCTAATTGAAGTTGATGTGATTCTAGTAAGTTCAGTTGTTGCAGATGATTCTCTGTTGATTTTTGATGCTTTTGGATGTTTCTAGAACATGCTCTATCTCTTTTGCACGTCCACATTGATCCATGTGCTTGTGATTGGAGATTTTTCCTTTGCATTTTCGGGTTTTCATGTTCTTGGCCGACGTGGTGGTTGTAGCGTGTTGTGGATCCTCGTGGATTAATTTTTGAAGGTGCTTCATGTTCAAGGATGTTGTTTTAGGTCTTTATTATGTTGTGGCCGACTTTGGTTGGAACGCATTGAGATTTGATCATGAATTGGGCTAATAGTTTATGTTCATCTATTATTTTATCTTTGGCCAATGAAGTTGTTGATGTAATTCCATGTAGTGGATATATAAGAGCGATTATTTGAGCGAAGTCAAGTGTGTGTGTGTGTGATGCAAATTATGCAAGTGCTATGTGTGAATAAAGATAAGATCATTTGATTGCAGAACAGAGTGTGAAGAAGATTGAGCGAAGTGTGAAGAAGTATTTTTGTGCTTAATCAAAACTGTAATCAGGCATTAGCAGATGCTACCTTCTCAGTTCAAATTCTTGAGATGGTTCTAATCTGAATATTTATATAAGACAATGTGTATTCTTTGAGAAGTGAGCTCTAGGTATTATGCCTGAATACATGTGCATTCCCATTATTCATCTCTATACTTTTAATAGGGTATAATATTTTGGACTGACATCTACCGTGGTTTTTCCCCTAATAGGGTTTCCATGTATAAAATCTTGGTGTTCTTTGTGTTTTTGATGTGGTGATTGTTTATGCTTATTGCTCATAAATCAGATCTAAGAATAAGTTGAATAAAGTTGAATAAGTTTGAATATTCTATGACATCTGGTTCACCCCCCTCTTAGTTGTCTATCATTGTTTTTCAAAAAGGAATTAGCTGAGCTATGTTGCATTTTTTGGGTGTGTTGTTCGTGTATATTTTGGTTTCCAAAAAGGATTCCTTGTGTGTATCCATATGATATGTTAGGTTGTGTCATTTGTGAACCTTGTCCTTATTGAAAAGGATTATAACCATGTGACATGTGTATTTTGACTATGTGGAGTGTTCATGGTTTGTCCTTGCAAGGTGTTTGTGTTTGGTTGAGATCATTGGATGAGAACCTGTCTTGCCTTAAGTCTACCAAGGATGTTAGATATGGATGCCGCTATGGCCTAAGATGATGACCCAAAGGGAGTAAGTGCTGAGCCAAAAGGTTACGTTGTGAATAATGGTTGTGAGGTGGTTTGTGTCATGGGTTGTGACATAGATTGTGTCACAAAGATGGATGAAGTGTTGGTAGTTGTGGTATTTGGGCTTGTTGTTCCAATGGGTATGGAAATTGTGAGTTGTGGTGTAGATTGTCCTTGGCTTATTTGTGTGTTTTCCTTGGGTGGCATTGCTTCGCATAAGGTATTGACATCAAATCCTTGAGGTAGTGTAACTCCATGTAATAGTTTGGCTAAATATTGTTGAGGGTCCAACATGACAATTTTGTCCACAAGAGAGGCTACTTTGGGATTTTGTACGGCGGCCTCTACTTCTTCTATGAACACATTTCCATCTTTGTCTCTAACAAGGAATTGTTTGAAAGGATTGTGTGTCTTTGGTTGGTTATAAGATGTAGAGGCCAAGTTGACATGATCATGACTTTCAAGTTTGGTATTGTTGTGAGGCTCATTAGTGGTATTTCCAAAGTTGAGGGTGCTAGTGTAATTGTAAAGGTCCTCATCATCATGAAAGAGATCCATTGCTCGACGATTCTTTTGCAATCTAGTTTCAACCATATAAGACTTGCTCAAAGTGAAGGTGGAAGATATGAGACTAAGAGTAAGTTTTTGGTATTTTGTTGAAATGTGGCATGTCTAAATGTAATGCAACTATTTTTTTGGTATTTTTGGTATTTTAGGGATGACAGATTTCTAATGTATGCAACAAGTAATAATGATGGATGTTGGATGTTATGAAGTCTAGAATGTATGAAAAGGATCTTTTAGGTCTAAAATGTTGTGGTTTGAAAGATGCAAATGACTAAGAGGTGATGGATACCTATAGTGAACTTGAGGGCTTAAACACTTTTGAAAAATTGAAGAATAGGATCACTAACTATCCAAGGGTAACCAATGTCTCAACTAGGATTGTCAAATGGCCTTTTTCTAGGACAAGTGAAAAGAGTGACAAGGTGAATTTCCTAACTAGACTTGTGAGTAGGAAATTATCACCAAAATGACAAAGGACTAAGTTAAAAAATGACTTGGTCAAGTGATAATCTTTTGTTGAAGCAATGATTCGTGCCAAGGTATAGATAGTTTTTCTATCCTAAAATCCACAAGGTGTCAAGCCTAAAAGTCTGAAAAGGTAGCCTAATGTGATGTTGGAATATGCAAGTAATGAGGATGCTAAGATACCTAAAATGGTGACCTAATAATGGAATGATTATATGCAAGGTGAATTGAGCAAGTTTTTGGTTTGAAACAAGAATCACAACAAGAAATTGGTCTAAAAATGAAGCTCAAAGGTCTGAATTTGATTTTGGCAAGAGTTTGACCTAATTTTGACTGTTTGGTTTGAAAATGTTGCTTGGTGAAGTGTTGTAATTTTCAAGTGTAAGTTTCGCTTGCTTGTTTGTTTGAAAGACACACACATAAAACATAAGAAGACAATATATTTTTTGAGTTTGATCTTGACAAACACTTTGAAAAAACTTTGCACAACCTAGGCTTCTCAAGAGATACCACTTGCTAGATCCCCACTCGGATTTCTCCAACCACTTAAACAAGGTGGACAACTAGAGACTTGGTGGCACTGGCTCCCGCTTACATGACACTCACTTCTCAAGCTCACCAAGTCTTAATTCCCCAAAGAGGAATTTCTACCTCTACACATGATTAGTGAAGACGTGGGGCGACTCTTCTAGCAAGTGAAAAAGGATTTTGGCCACTAAAACAAAGGTTCTTAGTGAATAATCGGGGACATGGCACCTTGCAAGCATCCAACAAGCCACTTAAGGTTTTAATCACTCTACTAGGGGCTCTTATGCGTTTTACAGTAGGTACTTTATTTTGAGTGACACTACATGGCTAAGGCCTACATACCATGAGGACTTTATGGTTTAGTCTTATCCTTTTATATACCGACTTGAGCGAAAAAATGGTTGGATTCATTCCCTCTTTCGAGGAAGGCCCCCCCAAAGGTAACAAAAGAAAGACAAAGATGTTTTTGATTACCCAAGATCACACGAAGCGCAAGGGGAGTGCATACACAAACACCTTTGCCTCACACTCGCATAATGTTCATTTTAATTTCAAAATCCAAATGTGTGGGTGGTTGTACAAAATGTCTCAAGGTTTTTCTGATTCTCAAGATCACCAAAATGGCATGAGAGAAAAGTATACACACGTAGGAACAAAATGCAATCCACAAGACAACACAAGCACTAGTAAATTTTAAACCCGCTTATGATGTCAAATCAGACACTCAAGTTCTTTTTAGGCCCACTAATCAGTCTATGTGAAAAAGGCACTCAAGATAAAGCAAATTAAAGAAAGAGCCCTGCAAAGCACGATTAGTAGTTTTGGCCTCCAATCTTTGACAAGTGAAAGTTGAATATTCAAATCTTGATCACTCAAACCTAGAAAAAAAGAATTAAAGATTAGTCCCAAAAATCAAAATTAAACTAGAAAAGAGAATGGCATTAATCTAAAAATGAAAATTTAACCCAAACCTAAATAAGATAATCCAAAAATTAATCTAAATTAATCTAGATTAAACCTAAATACTAAACTAGCCAGATTAATCTAGAATAAAATTAATTAGTAAAATTAATCTAAGCTATCATTAATTTAAACTAAAAAAATATTTATTTAATTAATCGAAATTAAAATCTAAATTAAACTAAATTACAAAAAAAATTAAAACTAAACTAAATTAAAAAAACCTAACTTAAAACTAAATCTAAATTAATCTAATCTAAAAATCTAATTAAAATAAAAAGTCTAAAAATCTCAAATTTAAGCTAATCTAAAAAAGCTAAAAAAATCTAAAATTAATCTACAAAAACAATCTAAAATTAATCTAATATAAAAAAGCTAAAAAATCTAAAATCTAAATATCTAAAAAAAAATCTAAAATTTTAATCTAATCTACATTAATCTAAATATCTTTAAAAAAAATGTAAAAATTTGAAATTAATCTATATCTTAATTAATTGAAATCAAAATCAAACTAATCTAAAAAAAAAAGTAATCTAATTACTGAAATTAATTAAAATTCGAAACCAAATGAAACTAAATTAAAAAAAAAATTCTAAAATCTAACTAAATTTTAAAAAGTAAAAATTTAAATCTAAATCTAACTAAAACCAAAAGCTAAATTTCTAAAGTAATCTAAAGTAATATTAATCTTAAAATTTATTAATAAAAAAAATAAAATCTAAACTAGACTAAAAATTGAAATATGAAGTTAAAGCTTAAATTGAAACCTAAACTAAACAGATTGTAGAGTGCATTCCACAACAAGCCCTCGTAAGAGCGGCTTTGATGAGAAGAAGATAAGAGTTTGGCAAGCATTAACACGGCTCGGCTGAGAAGGAGATGAGATGCAAGTTGACTACTGTAAATGTGTGTCCTCACACGGAGTAGCAAAGTAATGCCAAAGTTTTTCATTATTTCCAAGCTGATAAAGAATGAAGTAATGTTGAAGTTTTCAATAGTGCAAAAAAAAGTATAACGAAGAAAAGTTTGGAGTAGCAAAAATCAATTTCGTTGGGGAGGGCAACAAAAAAACAACATTTAGTTTTAAGGTTGTAGTGCACCAAATTGGAGAAGTGAAACGACAATACCAGCCAAAGAGAGTTTGGATTTCGAACTATAGCGCACCAAATGAGAGAAGTGAACGTCAATACCAATGAAGAATATTTTTGGAGGGGTGAAAACCAATGGCTCGTTGAGTAGCTTGATACTTAGATGCACATTAAATGCGTTAATGATACATTTATGATGAGCAGGTGAATGGAATGGATGGAATGGATGGTTGGAGGTGACGCTAAGGGTCTATTCACTGGAAAATTAATGAATGCACTCTTTTGCCTCAATGTAAACTTTTCTACGCCTCAAAAAATATTAGCTATAGAACAAACATATATTGAGGGAAATACTTACTAAGTATCAAAATAATTGGTGGAAGAGTTATCGCAACCATTGTTCATTGACAACGAATGAATAAACTTATTTATTGCACTAAAAGCACTATGAAGAGCTACCGCGCCATGTGATTTACTGAGTATCAAAAAAAATTGTTGGAAGAGCTATCTTAGCTTTTAGTGCTGAGGATTCAAGCACTAAAAGCTGATGATGAATACAATCTATGTCTATGACTTTATCACTAGAAATAAAAGCCAACAGTCTAGAAATAAATGCAAAACTAAAAGCTTTTTGCCAGCGTTCTGTTTATTTTGACAGATGGAAATTATGAAAGCAGAAATAAACACCGAAAGTAGAAAATTGCAAGCTGAAAAAGAGAGGTGATAAGAAAACATTTCACAAATAGTCGTCTCTGTTAGCCAACTCTAAGAAGCTCGACTCCATGGAATATTGGAGCATTACCACAAACTTAATGAGTCTTATAATTTTCAATCCTGAAAGATATTAGAACAGTCGGGTTCACCAAATGTATTAGGGAAAGATTTTTTTAGTTTAATTGCAAATAGCTTAATAAACTAAGTCCCAATCAACAATGGAGAACAATGGAAAGCAAGAAACATAAAAACATGAAACAAAGTCACCTGGTTTTTAAGCCTCCATTGAATGACCTCCGTTGGCCTTCTCCATCTTGCTGCAAATTGTATAATTTTCCTTAGATTTAAGTGCAACTACAACCTAGGACTAAGATCAGCAAAATATTGAAGTATTGTATGCTCAAGTGTTCAAAGCTCTCAAGCATTTTGAAAATAACTCTATGTGTCCAAAATGGCTTGAGAGAGTGCCTTTTAAAGAATTCCAATTTGAGAATGGATGGTCAAGATTTGAAGTTGGTAAAGCCATAAGATCAAAGGCTAGAATTCAATGTGATAAGAAGCATTAGGTTTAGGGAAACATTAGGTCAAAGTTAGGGCAAGCTTTGAAATGAAGGGTTGAGATTTAATTGAAAGCAATTAAATCAATGGTGGAGAAAAAAGGGTAGTTGGAATAATATAAATTTTTTAATTTATGGAGGAAAGTTGAATTTTAGGAAATAATGGTTTAATGTCATAAATGGGAATAAGATAGAAGGCAATAAATAATTATTTTAATTATTTACTTGGTGGGATGAAAAGTGGGTTAGATAATTAATTTTATTTAATTGAAAGATAAATGTTAATGTTAGTAAATGGTACTTAGGAATAAGAATTGATTAGTGCCATATTTAAATAAATAAATGTAATGTATTTATTTAAATAATCATGGAGGAATAGTTAGAAATTAATATGACATTAGGACATAATCAAATGTTTTAATTATGTGAGGAGGACGTTTGACATAGAAAAATGCAGTTTGGGGTACTAGGTCATTTTTATGTGTCTACACAAACAAAATCCCAAAAACATTGAAGGTCATCCCCAGACGATTCACATTGAGTCAAAATAAGCAAACTACGATCCTCTACGTGTATAACATAGGCAAGGACATCACTAATGAGAACCCAAGGCCCTAGGTTAGTCCCCCAAAACAAAATAAAAACATTCAAATAACTTATCAAAATCTACAAACATTTGTAAAGAGTCAAAAAACTCCAAACAAACTATCACTCACTACAGTCAAACTATGATGTATCTACGTTTGTCATGTAGGCAACGATAATCTTTGATCAGCCCCCGAAGCACTAGGTCAGTTCCTTTAGGTCCCTCTATTTGACTCTAAATCTCTCGAAAACAACAAAAACAACATCAAATAGCCTCAAAAGCACGAAAACATTCAAAAAATCTCAAAAATCCTATCTGCGTTATCACCTATCCATAATAAACTTTCCATTCATAATAAACAATCATCACCTTCAACCTTTGACAGAGCAATCGACAAGCAAAGAAAACATTGGAATCTAAAACATCCAAGAAAAAGATTGTGAAGACTTTGTTCATCATCAGACTAAAACAATGCCTAAGTATTAAGTACCTACCGATTGATAATTCATCATCAACATCCTAATGTATGTCTTAATGGATAAAACATTCCTACAATAGACATCAATAATGGGTAACATCTTGAAACATCAAAACAACTATGACAAATGATACAACAATTTTTTTTTATCTTTTTATGATCTTATCTTTTTGATTTATCTTAATGTCATATTCCCAAGATCTCTTAAGGATGTCCACAAGGATTTAGAGAGGAAGGAATGGGGACATTAATCGCCGATTCTATTTGTTCTGTTTGTTAGATATTTTTGTAATACTACCATAGTGAATACTTGCTTTGTTTTGTGTGTATGAAAGTTGTTTTGGGGTAATTCCTGTAGCAGTTGCATGATAGGTACTCCATACCTCTTTGTATAACTAGTCCAATTTTTTTTTGAAACTTCTCATCCATACACTTTAACAAGATTTTTGTATGTCTAGTATGAGCAAGAATACTCTCTGTTTGTAGATTCAAAGTCCACACAATGAATAAAATTCCACCTTGGTCATCAATACCCTGGTGCATTGTATATGTTTGCTACATCAATAAGGATTGCTAAAAATATGAATTCTCTATGAAAGAAAAAGTAAACTCATCAAATCAATTTTCTATCCATCTCTAATCATACTAACACTTCTTCTAACTAATAGCTCCATCTTGCATCACAATATATCATTAGTACCACATGCATCCTGCATCCACAAATTCATTAGAAAATATCATAAAATTAAAAACACCATACATCATATATCATCATTCATCGCATAAATCATATATCATCATCCATCATATACATATGTAAATCATACATCCATCCATATCATATAAATGTATCATAAAAGTGCAAAAAACATGAGCATATATAAATCATTAACACATATAATCATCCATAAGCATATCATAACACATAATAAGCCAAATCAAAACATAGTATATCTCATATATCATTAAAAATGGGAATGTCATATACATAATCAAGCATCATGTGTGATATCAAAATATACAAAAATATATACGAGGTCTCAACTGGGCCAATGAATGTATATACAAAAAATATGTCTGCTTAAAGTCTTTGAAATAATAAATATCAAATCATCTAAGCATCAACCCTGTTGACCGTCTTGAGGTGGGGATTTATGTTGTTAGATTTTATGGGGAGATGGTTGTGGAATAATTGGAGACTATTGAGGCTGTCTAACAGACTGCCCACTAGACTCTGCACTTGTCTAAATACTTGCCTCTTTGAAAAGAGGGTGTCTCTAAGCTCTCAGAACAAAGGCCTCATATAGGATCTGGTAATATGTGCTCTACATCATTAGCCAATCTCACTCAGCCTAATGCTGATATAGGGGAACGGAGGAAGCCAAAACAATCTCTATTGATAATCTATGTTGCCGCTTAGAGGCTAGCTCCTTTTTGAGACCATCACGCTCATCTTTGAACCCATGTCTCTCAATGGTCAATGTAGAAAATTGTGCCTCTATAGCTTGGCATCAAGAAATCTCTGCATCTCACTCTATGACCCTAGTATCCCTATCTGTAGTCAATTGTGCTATTTGAGTTGGTGCATCCCCCTGTGGGGAGGACCCTATTACACCTGTTGGTCCTCATGATGGTGGTCTTGAGGTTGTTGATCACCTTGCCCATCATCCTATTAATGTCGCGCTATATCTAGTTGCTCTATGACAATCCACAATATTTGTCAATCACCCCTCCTCCCAGTAATATTGGCCACCCTTTGGACCTATCCCATCATTGGCCCAATGCTAGCAAGATCTGTAAATCATAATGGAAGAAGACAGTCCCACCACTAATCAAAATCTTGTGTAGTGCTTAGATCTACTGGACCTACAACCTATCCCTATCTAAATGGGGCAAGTGCTTTGAACTATTTAACAACATCAGTAGAGGAGGCTATCACCCCCCAAACCTTGACCTCTTGGTCCATCTTCCTGAACTGTGCATGATAATCATCAGCAAAATGGGTTTGTCTCTCTCCAAACTGTTAGAGAACCCGATCAAGAAACTATTACTCAAGAATAGTGTCCACATAGCCTATGAGCCATCATGTCTATCAAAAAAAAAATTAATTGCTCCATGTCATCATGCCAGGCCTCACAAGCTAGCCACAACCTCCAAATGAACTCAATCATATCATCAAAAATGCCTCACTAGTAGTGTAACCTGTCGGGCTAGGTGTAATGCAAAAAATATGAATACTTGTAAGAAAATGGATCATTAGGATCCTGATCAATTATACCATCAGGCTTGGTCACTGGGATCCTCTCATAGGCCCATACATGCAAAAGTGCCATGCCTGCTAAAATAGCACTACCACACCAATATACAGCCTCGTGCATGTCCCTGTATGAATGTGCTAATACCCATGAGCCCCATGCTCCATCATCTGCTCTATGCAAATGCCCTAGCCAATAGGAAATAACCTGCCACTATGATCGGGCATTAGAGGCTCGATCATCAATCTAGCTAGAACCATAAATAGAGGATCAACACCATCAATGAATGGAGATAAGTCTATCTTTGAATCCACCACCTATAGTCGTCGCACACCAAATACTCGTTGCATGGCAAGGGTACCCTACCTAACATCATAAGTGACCAACTCACCATGAATGGGGATCCACATAATCCTCCAAAAATCCTCTAGTGTAATCATTGCCTCACCAATAGGAAGATGAAAGGATGACATCTCAAAATGCCATCTCTCTACAAGTGCAGTCATCATCGCCCTATGGCATCGGATCTCGAGAATATAACATATATGACACAGTCCCACAACATCGAGGAAGTCTCGCTAGACTTCCTAGAATTAGATTATCAAATCAAATAACTGTCGTGGTCGTCACTCCCTAGAATATATCGGTTTGAGAATCACCTGCAAACATTCAACCCACAACGTTAAGAATTTGTTAGAAAAAAATCACGAACTTAAAACTGCAAAAACACTAGCTAAATCGTTCAAGTTTGACAATAGCGAGCCCTTTTTGGATGATAGCAGCATGTTTTTCAAAAGTGGCCCTATTTTCTTTGATAGCAGTTAGTTTCTATGATAGTAGCTAAATTTTACGATAGCGGCTACTTTTTACACAAGCGGTTAGTTTAAACGATAGCGTGGAAATTTTACAAAAGCAGTTACTTTCCTAAAATAAAAACAATAGTGTGAACTTTTTACATAAGCAGTAAACATTAGCAGTTGGTTTTTACACTAGCGATCAAATTATACACTAGCATGGAATTTTTCTATAGCGGTCAACTAACCTAATACAGTAGCAGTCAAATCAAAATGATAGCGTGAAAATCAAGAAATTACCGCTATCGTCAAAAAAGTTTTTGAGCATTAATTACACAAATGACAAATGATGAAAACAAGAAAGGAATGGGTGCATATCATGATGCCTACACCAGATGGCTTCCCGAATGAATGAACTGCATTTGCACGGTGTGGGACACCTAGAATCCTCACCATCATAAATTGGAAATCATAGCAACTAGATCTCCAAAGGTAAGAATTTACTAAGGGCTAAGAGTGCAAATAAGGAAAAATGAACCCTAATTTCCTATTTTTACCCCCCAAACCCTAGTTTTTACCTAGAGAACCCTCCTAGGTTTAAATTTTGAGCACCCTGGAACATATGAAACCATAAACGCGAGCCCTATAGCCTAATTTTTTATCATCTATGCATCTAAACTACAACAAAACCTTATCACGAGCCCAACCAGAAAAATCATTTTTTTTTTGCCAACCTCTCGAGGGGGCAGCCCAACATCGTATTATATTTCTCTTCACCGCCAGGGCACAGTGGGGCATATAAAATTGTTCAAATTTTGATCTAAACATTGAATTCTTTGAAACAATGTAGCCAATACTTTGTCTCAAAGAGGGGAAAAATGTAGACATGTAAAAATGACCTAACGTATATCACATATCCTAAACTGCATTTTTTCATTATCGGCATCACTTTCATTATAACTTTGCATTTTATCTCATTAACATCATTGATCCCCATTTTAATGTCATTTACATTATTAACCCTATTTTCCTCTATTAATTGAATAATCTTTAATTATTTAATTAATTCACTATATCGTCACCTAATCTAACTTTATTTCCTCTTGATTAATTAAATAAATATCAATTATTTAATTATGTCACTAATATACCCTATTCATCTAAATCAGTAAAATTATTATCATTAATAATTTAATTAAATCACTTTCCCTTCTCTAAACTTGAATAATTAAATCAATCATTCAACATGGTCAACAAACAAATATATCTCTATTTGTTAAAGTCAAAAGCAACTTGCACGTTCATCTCCAATATTAATTAATTCTCCTCACCCTTTTTTGATTGAGTAAATCATGACCACTGATTTCTCACTCTAATTGGTTAACTAACCCATCTATTTCCTAACTCAATTTAATTTATTCAATTCCACTAACCACTCAATCTAACTTCTTCAATCCCACTAACCACTCAATCTAATTTCTTCAATCCCGTCAATCATTCCAATTTAATCCCACTGATTATCCAATTAAAATCCTTAATTGGATCAATCAAAGGAGTTAACTAACCAATCTATTTCCTCTTAGCAGTTCTTAACTGTTGATCGTGATCTTTCACTATTGAATCTTGATCATTCATCTAAAACCTAGAAATCTATAAAACAACCTTCTTCCTTCTCACAAACGATTGGAGAATCTAGAGAATTTGTGGAGAGGTTATGTTGAAATAGCCATTGAAGCACATTTGATACATTTACATCTTTGATCACCACTAACACACATTTTGAATCTTTTGCAACAACAATGGAGGCTTTGTATTGATCCAAGTGATCCAACATCAATACGGATTACACTTCACCATGGGATGGTAACATTGTAATGCTTTGATTTATTTTATGCTCTCTTTTATGATAGCATTATTCTTTGAATTCTTAGTTTTATAATTTCATTTCATGAGCATCGTTTGGGATTTTGATCTTGTTTTGAATTAGTTTTATTTAATTCATTGCTATTTCCTTATGCTTATTCCCCCCCTTATATATATATAATCGAACATATGAGTATATGTGTAATACTATTCTTTATTTATAAATATGTGTGTAAAATAAATATATATATATATATATATATATATATATATATATATATATATATATATTGATACATATATATATATATGTATATGTATATATATATATATATATATATATATACTATGGAATGTGTATATATATACATATATACATATATTTATATATAATATACATATGAGAATTGAAGTTGGGCATGTGCAGGATCATGATGGGCAAAAAAGTGGCAATATGAAAAAAGTGGCATTTTGCACTTGTCAAAAAACACGAAAAATCCCGAGTTGACTTTTTTTTGGGTTGGGTGTGAGTACATTGCTCCATAACAATGCCCAAGCCAATTTTTTACAAATCAGATATCCGATTTGAGTCAGGTAGTATAAAAGCTAAAAAAGGTCATTTGAAAGTCATTGAAAGTCATTTTAAATCTCCAGTGACTGCAACAACGACGTGAGTGCAAATCCGATATCAGATTTAAGCTGATTTCCAATTTTGAAGGTATGTATTTGGTTTTTTTTTGTTTTAATTGATTTTTGTTTCAGTTTTGTATAATTTTAACTAGTTTTGTATAGATTTTTATTAAAAACTAGGGTTTTTTACAATAATTTCATTTATATTGTGGAATTTCAATTAGATTAATTAGTTTTGAAATTCAATCAGGTATTATGGATGAGAATCAAAACCCACAAATGCCAAACCCTCCACCACCTCCGCGCCCATCAATTGAAGAGTTAATTGTTGAAAAATTGGAGCAATTAAGGGGCATTTGTGATGTTTATAAGACAATCCCTTGACTAAGGAAGATGACAAACACCTTGAAAGAAATAATTAAAAATATAAAAACCCTCTCCACCCAACATAATGCCTTTATTTCGTGGCGAGAAAGCATGAGGGAATATTACTCCTGTGGATTGTCTTATGAAGATGTGAAAGATCTCAGAATAACAAAAGCCCAAATAGCCTCTTTATTTGTTAACCCCCGCACTAGTCTGCTAGTTAATGTTAATAAACCATAACTTTTTATAAAACGGTGCACGAATAAGGACATTGCAGATAACTTTTGGGATCGTTGGTGCATGGTTTTTGATAAACCACCCAGCAACAATAGTGATATACCATTTTACTTTATTAAAAAATTATACGTTGAGTTTGTGTTAGGGCATCATGTCAATTACTTTGAAATTAAACCCTTCTAGGGCGTAGGTGGAGGTATTCCCCGGGATAGACCAGGGGTAGTTAGAGTAGTCCAAGGCCCATATGTTCCCCCTCCTCCCATTCCTCAACCACCTGTAGTACGTCATCCAAATATTATTAAGGATGTAGCGACATAGACTATTTAGGATATTCACTCTTTGAGTGATCTTTTCGTTTCCCTACTGGTACAGTAGCTCAACCACATGCTGGTGATGTTGGCAATAGATCGAGTGTTGTTGCATCATCCTCCTCAAGTCCACATATATGTGTGTGACATACTTGCACTATGTGCCACCAGATATGCTTAGGTCCTCTTGTATAGCCGGTTGAGCATCCCTTGGAGATATCTGATTATGACCTCCATTATGTGGATGTTATAAAAGATCAGACATAGGAGATTGGAGTAGACCCTGCAGAGTCCTCTCCTACTAGAGAGGAGGATGTTGGAATAGTTACACAGGTCAGATTTAAGTTGTAAATTCATAACTTTCATTTAGTTTTAAATGAATATTAATAAGAGATAGTATCAAGTACTAATATTAATTTACATGGTCTATTTAATAGTTGTTGTCTAAGGAGGAGCTTACATAGGTTATTGATAGCACCCTCAGGTCCATTTCATTTGGCCTCGACATGCACGTGGTATATATTTTTGCACTCACTGGTTTACATTTTTTTATTATATACTTTCTTGTCATTTGAATTGTCATTAATGAAATTATATATTAACTTATATGTTTGTCTTATTTTCCTCTTGTAGGAAACACCTAGAGTGAGTGAGGTGTAGCATTATCCAGACTTTGGAGGCACAATGGTAGATAAGGGAAAGGTAATTGAACTAAAATTTGATTGATTTTTTTTTAAGATCTTATAGTGATTATGCATACATCTACATAGATTGGTAATTTCATGTACTTGTCATTTTTATGTGTAGACGGTTATGAGCTACACATCCTTGTTGAAAAGTGTCATAATGCCTAAAGGAGTAGGTGTTGGAACACTTGAAGGAGTAGGTGTTGAAACACCCCAAGGAGGAGTTGCGAAACACCTAAAGGAGATAAAATAAAGAGATGCCTAAAGAGGTATGTGTTTATTTTATTTTGTGTTTAGTCAATATGTTCCTATTACCTACAATAGTATGCTAACTTGTATCAATTTTATGTTTTTGTTCACATATATATATTGGCATTGCAAAAGTTGATATGATTGGTTCTTTGAGAGGGGTATATTCTAGGACTCCTAAGGGTTTGAAGAGATGTATGTATGAGGTAATCAAGATTTCAATTTTAGAGTTCAATTATAATTCAATGTATATTTATTTTGATGTTAATTATTCAATTTTAAATTATATAATATAACTAATCTCAATTATGGTTTGAATTTTTCTTGTGCAGTTTCCTTCAAAGCCAAAGAGTGCTTCAAAGAGGCTCCATTTTGATGATCCACCAGTAGTTTAGGATGAGATAGACATTTTGGCATGTATATTTTGAATAGATATCGAGATGCCATATGCCAAATTTTATAAAATTTTGTTTGAGTTCGAGTTCATGTCAATTTTGTATATGGATATACACTTGATTATTGGATAATTTGATATATAGAAGTTGAGAATCAAAATAATTTGTTCCTCATGTACATGTTTAAACTAGTCAAAAATTTAATCTTGAGCAATGGTTAAATATCAATGTACAATAGCATAAAAAATAATGGTTATATTATATAGTTCACAATAAAAAATTAATGAATAATGGTTAAATTATATCATATATTACTTAGTTATAGTTATATTATATAGTTTAAACATCTTTGAAGACAAGAACAATGGTACAGTTTAACATTTTAACTTTAAAGTTTTAATACACAAATGTCACTATCTCACACTACATGATGTTTTAGGGTCATTAGGGAGTCATTGGTGTCATTTTATGCATTACAACGAGGAAGTTGCAAAATATTGCAAATTATGAAAAGTTGTCATTAAGAATGCCAAAAGGTTGTAAAGAGGAAGCCCAACAGTCATTTGGGTTTGAAAAGTAGTTGTAACTGTTGAATTTGGTGGGAAAACCTTTAAATAGGCTTTTGAACTTGAAGGGATGGTTGGAGAAGTTGTTCATTGAGAAGAAGCAATAAAATTTCATTGTTTCCTTGCAATTTCTTGAATTTTTCTAGAATTTCTAAAGTTTCTTTGTGTTGTACAATTTCGTATAGGGTAATCTTGCACTCCAATGGATTGAATTTGGTGGGAAGAAGGGTTAATCTCACCACAAACTTTGTTTGAAGAATTTTAATTTGCTTTTGTGCATTTGAGAAGCAATTTACTAAGGGTTGGTCTGTATACCATGTTTAAGGGTTTTAAGTGCATCTAAAATGGCATATTAAGCCTTCCACCCACTCTATGCATTTGTAACTTGGTGGATATGCTTATTTAGGGTTAATAAACATGTTTTCATCATTTCATGTGCAGGGGAGGTCAGGATCATGATTTTGATGGTGCCCTAGATGGCATTTTGGGTGTTTTTGCATGAAAAGGAGAGGTTAGAGGGGGTAAATGTGAGAAATATTTGAGGGCAGTCACTTTTTATGTCCTTTTAAGTTTTTGAAGGGGTTTTCAAAGGTTTTGGATGCATTGGGATGGTCTAGTGAAGTCTACAAGTAGGTTTATCAATAAACCCTTGCCCAAATTGAGCAATTTGAGGGTTTTATTGAATAGGGTCTTAAAGGGTGAGTTCCTAAAGATAAGTTGGAAAATTTGTGGTTCTATCACTTGGTGAGTGCTTCCCCATTGAGTTTTTTGGGTTTTTGAAGTGATTCAAGGGTGGTTGCTTTGGAAATTAGGCCTATTTGGCTAGGTTGAGCAGCGTAGTTTGAATGATTTATGGAAGTTGTTCCAAAAGAGTCATATGTGGGGTTGATGTATGTTGTAGAAGGATTGAATGAGTACCTAGAATGATGGTCACTTGTAGAGGTTTTTAAGGAAAATTGAGAGTTAAGTTGGGAAAATTGGGTTTGTAGACCTACAAGGGTCTCTAGGTGAGAAAGGGAAAATAAGCCAAGATTGAGTTTGTAAGTAGAAAGGTGATTTTTAACCTTTTCAGTTGATAAAGTGAGGGGTTTGTCAACCTAGGTTGCTATCAGAAACACTCACGAACACTCCAAAACTCAAAACCCTCACTTTTGACAAGTTTCAAGGAGGGTTTATTGAAAACCTCACCTCCAGACCTTTCCCCACTGTTTCAATGCCTCCAACACCTTCAAATATGCTTGCCCTTGCTTAATTAACTCTTACAAAGTGCTGCCCTAAACAAAATTTGACAAGCCACCACATTGTGAGCACTTCACATTTAAACAATCATTTCTATAGAAAAGGCAACCATCATCTCTAGAACATAAAAATAGATCTAGCAAGTCCCTTGATGATTTCAGAAGATGCATTGCACCACACTCTTGCAAAATTTCATTAGTATACAAAGGAGAACGGATATAGCATAATAGTTCATGGTACATTGAAAAATCCACATGGTATTTGCAACAAGTATTACGAATTTTAAGAGGCACACAATAAAATGGCTTTAAACCTTCAAAAGTCCTTTGTGAGATTTCCATATTTGGATTTGTTTCAATAAAAATTTTGAACAAAATTATTTGGCTTGATTCCAAGAAATGTTTAGGATGCGGTGTATAGTCTCGATTTCCAATTCTTAACTTTAAAACATCCTTTGCATTGGGTAATACTCTAGATTTATCATGCCAAAATTGTTGAATTACCTGCTTTACATTATCGATTAGCTTCTTATCAACACATGGAAGCCTCTCGACAAAATCCCATGTATCATTTTGAAGAGGATCATCTATTCTTTCTCTTCTTGCAAGTTCTTTATCCAAAGTTTTATGATTTATGTCAAAATCAATACAATTTTGTCTCATAAAGCGAGCCTTTTTCAATTGATGGCTTACTAGGGCGGTTGTAATGACTCTCTGAGAAACTCTCTTATCTTTTTCCTTGTTATTTTTTCCAATAGACTTGAGAGCACTAAAAATATTTTTGACAATAATAGAATTTTTTTTAGTCTTCTTGTTCACATGAATCTTCAATTTGGCTAGCAAAGGTCTCATCTTTTGTATCTTTAGGAATTGTAAAAAAAGTTGGCATTTCTCAGTCAATGTCTTATTGCTAAAATATTGGTTGAAAAGTTTCTTAGCCCACAACTGAATGGTTCGTGTTGACCTCCTGCCTTCAAAATTATTTATAATGTTCTCATCAATTTCAAGTTACCATTTAGGGGTTCTTGAAGGTCTTGAATTTGGAATGTCTTTCTTCATTTCTCATGTAATTTGGTGAAACATAATTTACACTTGGTTCAATATTATGTTCAACATCTTCAATTCCAACATTTTTAGCTTGAACATTTTCAATAATTTCATTCCCAATTTCAATATTATGTTCAACATCTTCAATTCCAACATTTTCAATATCAATTTCAATATCATGGTCAACATCTTCAATTCCAACATTTTCAATATCAATTTCAACATTAGGATTCCCAATTTCAATATCATGTTCAACATTTTCACCTTGAACATATTCAATTTCCTCTTCACTTGAAAGACCAAAGGGCTCAAGTTCACCAATATTTGACATACCTTCTCTTCTCTTCCTATGAATTTCTCTATCTCTTTGTCTATATGGTTCAATTTTTTCTTTTGTAAGCTTTCTCTTACATTTTTGCTTCTGACGAATGCTGCTCCCCATTATACCTCCAAAAAGATGCTAAAAAAATGATTGCTTATGACAAATTTGAGTAAAAGATGCTCCAAAAAGTTGATCTTTGTCTCTTCCTATTTGAAATCATGTTTTTTTCGCCTGCAAAAAGAATGTAGGGTCCTTTGGGATGCCCAAAACAACCCATTTAAATTTTTTCTATGGCCCACAAATCTGATATCCGATAAAATACGATATCTTATTTGAAAAAAAATTCAAAATGTTTAGCAACGGTAATATTTTGGTGCTACAAATTGGATATCCGATTTTGCACACATAGACCCAAGAGTAATTAGGAGGTGGAGGGTAGACAAGAGAGAGAGAGGGAGGGAAAGAGGGAGAGAGAGAGAGAGAGAGAGAGAGAGAGAGAGAGAGAGAGAGAGAGAGAGAGAGAGAGAGAGAGTCTAAGAGAGGGAGAGCAAATTAGGAGGGGGAACGGAGAGAGGGACAGGGAGAGAGAGGGAAATGGAGAGGGACAGGGACAGGGACAGGGACAGAGGGAAAGGGAGAGGGATGGAGAGAGCAAGGGAGGGAGAGAGAGAGAGGGAAAGAGATAATATTTAAATATTTTATATATTAGTAATGTAAATTAGTTATATAATATTTTATATATTAACTTTATATATATATATATATATATATATATAAATATTTATACATTAACTAAAATATTTAAATATTATACATAATAATATAATATATTATATATTAAATTATAAACTATATTGTATATTCTCAACTAGATATATTAAAATAAACTATAAATTATTTATTGCATTTTTAAAATCATATATTAAAAAGTTTATTACATTTTTTTCAAATTATATATAAAATAAATTGGATATCTGATGTGTTTGACACAAACCCTACTACTTAGGGATTAGCCTCGGGTTTGCTTCGAAATTTGGCTAGGACATGCCAATCCTAGGAAGTCAACACAAAAAATGTGTTTAACAACTTACCTTTCTTTTCTAGACTTCGCCCATGTAGCTGGCAACTTTTTTTACCCTAAATTGATGAAACGAAAAGGGTTTTTAAAGGAAATTCTCAAATTTCCACCAATATAAACTATGCTTTACTTTGAATTTAATAAATAATTATTATTCATTTTCTATTTGAATTACAACTAAAGTCCTGATTGATAGGTTGATTGAAAAACATCTATAGCTTTCAAACGGTATCACATTTTTGAATCCGAAACATGTGTCACATCCTATGCTTTGCATACTATAGGATTAAAAAAAATGAATTTCATGAAGTTTTAACCAAGTTAAGGTGGTTAGACATACAAGTTTTTATATTTTTTAAAAGTTGTAATAAAAAATTTATAATTAATTATTTACTTGGAAAAAAATTGCAAAAAAATATGAATCACATCGAGACATGAGTCCTCTACTTATATCTAAAATCTTATAAAAAAATATTATCATTTTATTGTGGTTAGGGTGGTCTGACAGACACCTGCTTCTTATTTTTTCCCTAAAATTTAAGTACTACTAGATTGAAATTTCAAATTTTCACCAAATAGATTTTTACAAAAAAAACAAACCTAGTAGTTTAGAAACTACATTCAATTTTCTACAGATTCTATTCTTACATATTTTTGAAATAATATAGATAACTTATTCAAATTTTTACGTCAAGCTACCTAACTCTGATTTTTTTGAATTTTCATCGCCACTTAAGGGCCTATTTTTTCCATGATGATCCTGCACATACCTAGTTATTAATATAAATCATAAAGCACATAATATAGCACTAAGAATATTATTAGTAATATGCAACAATGCATATAATATAAACCATACATGCATGAAGCATAAAGCACAACTTTATGTGGTGAAAAATTCAATGCATAAAGTGAAACAAGACCAAGTCAAACATTAGAACAAAGCACATATAAAACATATCAGTTATGTTAAGCACTTAAGAAGAAGTAAATGTTGTGTGCAACAAAGAAAAAGTCTGCAGGCCATGCATGTGAAGGTGGCACCAAAGCTTTGAGGTGGCACCATATATTGAAGAGTTTGAAATGAAAAATAAGTCTATGAATTCAAATAAAGCCTGCAAATAAGTAATTTGAATCAGTCAAGAGTAAACTTGGAAATATTTGGGAATGTAATTCAAAATAGGAAACTTGCTTTCATCTTGTTGTCCCAAATACTTAGTCAACTCATCCATGAAACTTTCATGTGTTGCAAACCTATGAGTGAGTCATTTTATGAGGAAGAAATGTGGCAAATATACTTGCTTGTTTGTAGCCTTCGGTTGCTCACAAATTAGTATAAATAGAGGTCCCCATTCTACCAAATTCTATACTTATCTTTCTAAATATCTTGATGTTGTTTTGTTGTGAGTTGAGAGTTATTTTGGTATTTTGCATTTGAGGTTTTTGTGAGATTTTGTGAGAAGTAGAAGATGATAATCAAGTGGAACTTGGAGGAGGTGTCAACCAATTTGAGGATTCACACTAGGAAGGAGTATAACCAATTGTATCTTATACAGGCATGCTAGTTTTCTATACTTTTTTCTTTATATTGGAAAGGATAAAATAGTTTGTTCACTATGTTTGGAAAAATATTGTTTTATGAATATGTTGTGGTTTTTGTATGAGATTGCTTGTTTCATATTTATGCAATATGCTGTAGAACCTATTATGTAGATTATGTCTATATGTACCCTATATATATGGGAGTTTATTTGTGTGCAATGTAGTTATACTATGTGTAGTTATCTTCGCTATATGTAGGGAATCTATGTTAGTCGTATGTAGTGTTGTGCAAGATGTTGTCTAAACACTTTGATAGTATAGTCATATTGTTATGGGATGATTATGTTGGGTTATTCCTAGGATTGGTCAGATCTGTGGGAAAGGGGGTAACCTAGATATAGAGTATAAAGGTCATTATAAACCAAATCGAGCTAGGGAGGTGGGTGAACGTGTGACATCTACTCTAAGTTAAGGGTAATGGAAAATTAGGCCCAAGTAGTGTAAGTAGCCACTATTTACACTATCAGTTTCACTGTGATTTGGGATTACATACTAAGCATGGGAAGTTCATACGTGTAAGTTGTAACCATTGTGTGTCGGTCTAGAAATGTATAGGACACAATACCAAGCTCAAAATAGGCTATTGTTATGAGGTTAACAAACCAATCTCTTCGTTGAAGGGTAGGGCCATCTTACCAGTTAGGTAGATGTGTAGGGGACTGTAGTAAGTTCGAGGTTGGTGGAAAAGCACTTGAGTGATGCTTCTCCTCATCAATTGGCAGTCAAGATTTGAGGAGGAACTAATGGACCATTGTACTCTATACTTTTTGGGAAGCTTGTTAAGTTATGTATGCAGCTTATATCCATCTCAATTGAAATTGAAATATGAAATCTCATATGGAAATCATGTATCATCATTATTTGAATCAATGAAAGGAATTATTTTACATATACAATGGAAAAGTTGAAATATGTTTCACATATGCATTTATTATTCAAAGGAAAATATTTTTTTTATTACTCTTAAAGATTAGATGAATAAACTATTCACTTGTGGGTTAAACATAGGAAAAAATACTATGTAGAACAATGGGCATGTTACAATAGTGCTATGGTAAAGGAATATTCTTCCTTGATTAAGAATCACACAAGGAAGAAAAATGGTTTGATGCAAGTGGGTCTACCACACCAAGTATTTAGTTGATGGTTCCATTGAATAGTATAAGGTGTCTTGTCACTAGGGGTTTTTCATAGGTTGAGGGTATTAACCACTTTGAGACATTTATCCCTATAGCATAGATGGATTCAATTCACCTTGTCATTTCTCTTACTACATCTCAAGGATAGCCCATTTACTAGATGGGTGTGAAGAGTGTTTTCTTGCATAGTGATCTTCATAAGGAGATTTACATGGATCAACCTCCATGATTCATGTAGAACTCTTCCCTTGTTTATAGGTTATCACATTGTTTGTATGGTATCAAACATGCCTCTTAGGCTTGGTATGAGAAGATTGATGGTTTTCTACTTGCATTTGGCTTCACATGTTGCCACTTTGATTATACAGTATATATTTAGAGACATGGAGATGAACTTTTGATACTGTCTTTGTATGTAGATGATTTGATTCTCACTAGTACCTCCTCATCCATTCTTCATGATATGATACTCCTTGATGGAGCACTTTCACGTGACTAATATTTTCCTTCCACACTTTTTTCTTGGTCCATAATTTATTCAGTATATTAAGAGGATCTATGTATTTCAGCAAAAGTATTACATTGATCTACTTCATTTTTTTAGCATGGATGATTATAAGCCTACTACACCATTTCAATCTAGTTTCACTATGACTACCACTTGCACCACACCTAGTGTTGATACCACTTTGTATAAAAATTTGGTTGATATTATCTTATATTTGACACACACACATCCTAATATCGCCTTGGTTGTTGGGATTGTGACCTTCATGAGTTTCACTAGAATTATCCAAGCACATTTTGAGGTATATTTAGGTTACTACACATTTTAGTATTCACTACACATCAAGAGCTTCATAGATAGTAGGCTTCATAAGCTTAGATTGGATAGGTGATGTTCACTCACAAAAATCCACTTCTAGATTTATTGTTTTCCTTTTTGATCTAGTTGCCTGGTCTTGTAAGAAGCAAACCACTAGCATTATCATTTTCTAAGGTTGAGTATTGAGGTGCAATTCTTGCTATCCAAGAGTTTATGTGGATTTGAAAACTTATGATATATTTTGGTCTACCACCTGATCATCCAACTCTTCTTTGGTGTGATTATCAAAGTGGAATTCACATAGCACACAACCCAGTGGAGCATTAGATGAAAAATAACATCAAGATAAACACACATTTCATTTGATAGCTTATTCATGATGGTCATATCTCCATAGAGTGTTTGGTTATTGAGGAGTAGGTTGTGGCCATCTTCATAAAACCTTTGGTGTCACCTTGTTATCTTCAGTTATGATCGATGATTGGAGTGAATAAATTTATCCTTCAAGGATCTTTCTCAATCCTCCTTCCTTCAAAATTTTCATATTGCATCTCATTTTTAGAGAGGATTTTTTTCCCATGAGTTTTTTTCCCTTTTCTTTGGTTGTAAGATATATCTTTTTAATACATTAATACCTCATCATTCCTTGTTTTTGGGACTCATTTTTTAACTTTTAATGCATTTTTATTTCTTGCCTAAGTTGCACTTAAGGGAGGTGATGGCCTCCTCTAATGGTTCAAAAATTAAGCCCTTAAAGTTGTAACTCAAAGATTGGATATTTGCACTGAATAGCTATCTCTCATCATGAAGGTTCATTTAAATATCAACCCAGGGATGTAGACTTGAAATGGGTCAGCACAGTATGTGCACTAGGTTTATAGAGTATCCATACTCATTCTACAGCTAGAAAAGACATGATGCTAAAAGAAAATTGCTTGAAAAGAAGTAACATAAGCACTGAACATCAACCAGCAACTATAGTTAACCAAAATGCATGACAGGAATAGAAATTTTAGCAAACGAACATGAAACTACTCTGTCAGCTTTGGCTGCAGGAACAGTCATAGAATGAAATTCTAGTGGCTACAGGAACAAACAATTGCCAGAATTGAAACTATTATTGAATAGAAAAGTAGCAACTGAGCTTAAAGATGGAATTCTCACCAAGTGGGCCCCCTTGGGTGAGTCTCCCTTAAAACTAACACAGATGCAACAAATTTATGACTTCATTTTATTCATTGAAAATGTGATTACAATGAAATAGTAACATGGTTGTATTACTTGAAAACTAGAAATGTGAGTACAACATCAAATTAATCAACCTTCTGAGAAGGCACATCCAAGTCTTATTTATAGAAGGAAACTACTAACTAACTAACAACCTATCAAGGCGGTCAACTCCAACAGACTAGGAAGACACTAGTTATGGAAAGCATAAGAAAAGGAAAGGAGGTTATGCATGCATGGAATCTAGTCAAACCAGTCTTGCTTGAATGCAAATTTAGCATAATAACGACTATTATATCTGCTCGACTAACAACTATGATCATTTACAAGGAAGTTGCATTCTTTAATTTGCACTAGGATTTACCTCCATCAAGAGTCTTCCTCCATTGACCTCTTTAATGACCACCTTCTTGACTTTATGGCAACTCGATCAGCTGGTATAAACTCCCTCAACTTTGTAGGATCTTAATCATATCTGCATAACAATATTAGCACGCACAACCAATTGCATATCTATAGCCACCTTAAAGTAACATTCATTAATCCACATGCAAAATTAACTTAGATAATTTGCATAGCATGTTAATATCATTAAAATTCACAAGGATAAACTAATGCCCAATGTCTATGGTTTTGAGGAAATAACATGGAAAATATCAGCAACCAAGTGTCAAAGTCTAAGGTAACATAACAACAAATAGACAATAGATCCTATCAAAATTGAGTCATTAACTAGACTCATCAGGGGGTTTGGTTGTGAACACAATAATTTATTAAATAGTTAGACATTAGTATCTATTCACACCTTAGTTTTAAGCTTACTTAGGTTTCTTTTTTTCTTTTTGTCTTATTTCATAGGATTTAGACACATGGAATAATTTTTTTTAGGGATTTTATCCTTGCCAATGTAGCTAGGCTATTTTTTTTCATTTTATTACTTCGTAATTTTATTTTTTTAAGGAAATATAGTAAATTTTATCACAAATTTCAATTATGGAAGGTTTTTTGTATTTTATTGATAGATTGTTGTACTTGTGCATTCACTATTTCTCTAACAATTATGTCATTTTATTTCAATCTTTGTGCTTTAAGTTGATTAATTTTTGCATGTATTAAAAGAAATATATTAATATGGGGTCAATTAAATCAAATCAAGACAATTAGTTTTTGAATATTTTTTTTTATCGATTTAAGTGTACATGCTAAAATATAGAATCCAAGTTGTTTGCACATAATGCATTTTAAATATAGAACATTAATTCAAAATACTTCCTTCTTCCAAGTATCAAAAGTAGTTCATTCAAATGGTCATGTCATGAAGAAAATGTAAAATTGAGTTGCTAATACTTCTTATTTTCCTTCTTTGAAATAAAATTCTCCAAGGAAGTTCATTAAGCAACAATAATCTATGGATGATGTGCTTCAAAGTTTGTTGCATGCTAATCTAATTACACTCCCTCTCATTTATCCATTATATACCTGTAAATCACTTCTTAAGTTATATATTTATCAAGAATTTTAGAATTTTTATAGAGTTAAAAGCATTCACACATTATCTTATTTCATTTTTAAACATAAAGTATAAGTTCTAATTAATAGCTAAAATAACCTAACAAGATAGATTCTTTCTAAAATGATTTTTTTGTTATAAATTGTTAGATGATTGATTGAACTATTCTAAAATTAAATGTTTTCAACATGCAAAAACCTAACAATAGAGTTGGTTCAGATACATGGTTGTGATATATGCATATAAACAACAAGAAATTGGAATATGTTAACACTGGGCTATACAACCCAGAACAAAAAATAAAAGTATACAAATGCACCTTGAAAGACTAGAAATATTGGATTTGATTTGAGGGCTATTTGGAGAGGTTGTTAACCAAGTTTTCATAGATTTTTATAGTTTGGGACTTTATTTCAAGGATCAAGAGATTCCATGCCAAGAGGAGAAGTTTGAAAGGTCACAAGACCACCAAACTTTCTATTTATGTGCAAAGTTAGGTTATGATCATATGCCATTATGGACACCTATCATAACAAAGAACAGAGAATGGAGTAGAATGGGAAAATAAATTAAAAATTTGACAAAAAAACACACTAAATGAGAGGGTTAAAATTTAAACTTAAAAAAAATATACATAGATTCAAAACTGAGGACCACTCAAATCAAAATTAGGAGATCAATATAAGATCACAAACCAAATTTCACACAATTCTAAGCTTGATACACTATTTAAATTCCTAAGTGGTGGACCCAACCCTAAGGATAATTATTTCCCTATGCCTAACTTGGAGGAGAATTCCTCATGTTATTCTCAGGTTGGAAGAGAATTTGTGTCCTACACTTAGGTCTAAGCCCAACCTAGATAATTTTTATGCTCCATTTTGACCTAAAATATCATAAGGATCTTCTTACCAATCTTTCAAACACTTATTTTAATTGAAACTAATTCTAGTTCTTCATAAACCTCTCTCAAATCAATCTACAAGCATAAAATATCAAAAATAACATGTGCAAAACAAAGGGTTAAAAAGGTAAGTTGTCTCACTTAGGCCGCTAATGGGTATTCAACTAGGATTCCAAATGACATTAATAAAATACTGCAATGTGTATCTATAGTAAGAAATCACACTTATTCTAAATATAAACTATTAAATAATAGAGCTTTTGATGACTAGGATGTAAGAAAGGTTAGTTAGGCAATACTTGGGAGATGAGGAAAGGTGGTTAAATATAAATGAAAAATAACATAAGTGTAATGGAGGGACATATATTTGAGATAGGGAGATGAAAAAACTAATTTGGAGTGAAAATGAAAAAGTATATAAAATTAATGAGGGAAGTATCAACATTAGGTTTTTCAAAGCTTACAATGATGAGGGGTGGAAGACAAGGACAAAAAAGTGAAGACCGAAAAAAAGATGATGTCAAACATACTAATATTGGTGTAAGGATTGATATACAATTAATTTTTGTATATTTTTAATGAAATGTGCAAGTTAGGAGGTTTTAGTGCTTCAATGGAGGTAAGAGGAGGTGGGTGAGTGAAAAGGTAAGAAAAATGGTTAAGGGTGGGGGAAATGAATGAGGAGGCTTGATGGATGACCTAAGAGGGAGAATATAGATTAGGAAAAAAATGTGATTAGAAATAAACTAATGTAATTAAAAACCTATGCTATCCATGACAAAAACATAAAAATAGTATACCTTTGTTGATTGTTTTAGTTGTAGAGACTAATAGGAGGATCATAACAACTTTTTCAATAGCTTGATAGAATGTTAAAACCTAGGATAAATATTTTTATCACTAACATGCACTCACTTTTTTGGAAAGTATGGCTCAAAAATTACTCTCAAGATGATATATTAGTGATGTGTTGTAAAACATATGAGATTTGGAGGCCTATTTAACAACTTTTTGAAGTGAAATTAGGCTAGAAACTTAGTTTACCTTGTTTGGCCTAACTAGAGGAATATTCGATAAATATTATATTTAAATATAATATGAGCATGTTGCCTCTTGATTGTACCAACCTAGAGGGAAATTCCCTTGGCTCAAAATGACTCAATTTCCTAGGACCAATCAAGTGCAAGATTTGTCATCAAAGTGTAATGGTTCTCAATCACAAAGATATTTTCAAAGTGATATTTTAGGATTTCAAAGTTGGTTATTGCACTAAGCTTCAAACATAATATTTCATCAAATAATTTGACTAAAGGAAAGTAAAAGGTGGAAAAGTGAAGGGATTGAGGGGTCATGGAAGGGGTCTATACCTAGGATCAATAAAAAAATACAAAAATAATAAATCAAAAAATAAAACACATTCAAAAGGGGTCAAGGAGACATGACACAATAGGATATAACTAGGGATGATGAAAAAGAGGGTCAAAACGGAGGTCAAATAACACATGCAATAATACAACTAAAATGAGTGCAAAATGTGACAAATAGAATTGTAAAGTATGTAATTTTTAATCTTAAAATAACAACATAACTAAGTTTGACAAGTTTAATGGAAATAAAAAAATTTGGTGGTAACCCATAACAGGAGATTATTGATTTATATAGACCCATTTATGATTATTTCACATAATGTTGAGATACATGATCTAGAAGCAACAAATGATAATATGGAATATAAGGATAAAGTTTTGGCAAGAAATATTGAGTTTAAGGATGCATCTTCTCCTCCTCCGATGACATCAATGGTTACATTTTTTGATTAAAGGATTTCACAAAATAATTATTACAATCCACTATATATAGGAGAATTTTAAGGTCCATCACCTACTAATTTTTGTATTGATCATGCATGTTAACAAAATATTTTGTATAAAATAAGCTTTATTTAATATGTTAGTGTGAAAAGAGTTATTATCAAACTAGTTAGATTATATCCTATCTAGGAGTGTCCTATTCACACTATTCTTAATATCACTTGGGAGACATATCACCTTTTGTATCACCTCGTGTCGACTCACCAAGTGTCCCAAGATGTCCAAATAGTCCTACACATGTTTCATTCTTGAAGAGGTAGTTAGACTTTCACTCCTACCTTCTCACCTCTTCATCCTTGCCTGCATATGCAAGTTGCTTTTGTCTATCTCACATAATGTTGTATGTTTCTTATGGTATTCATTCTCTTTTTACATATTTCTCATTTTTGGAAGTATTTTAGATCTTGAAATTGATCTTGGTTGCTCCAACATGATACTAATTTTAGAGATTAGGAGTATGCATGATCTAAGGTTTCATTAAAAATTATTGATTTAATGTTAATTAACATATTTCAATGTACTAATTGACACTTGAGATTTAGACCTAAGGAGTTACCTATTTCATTTCAAGTGATACTATCTTCTAATAGAGTTGATGTATTATTTGGGAGACAATGGATTGAACAATGTAGAGGAGTTATTCCTTTTTATTTTCTATCAATGTGTCAACCTTGTTCATAAAGGAAAATGATGAGATGCATTTATGTCTCATTTTATCCCATATTTTATCCTTTTTCTTATATAATTTTTATATGTGCTTCATTTTCATATCATATCATGCATTTTTACCACCTTTCACTACATATAATTAAATCAAAATAAGATATATTTTATTTAAACTTTAGGTAAAATAAAAGATAATTATTATATTATATTTACTAATATATTTTGTTATTATGTTGAGAAAATAATTCATGCTACACATCAACAAAGAAAGTGAAGATAATATACTTCTTATAGCACTTGGATGCATTTGAGAACAAAAATATTTCATATATTTTCTTTTTAACTTTAGCTATTACTAATAAATTCCTAGCTTCGTAATATGAAGTGGCTACATTCCAAAAAAATATATACTCTTTACTAAGTTTTCATTATAACTATAATATTTCAATTTTATATTGACGGTTTGGTTGCAAGCAAACAACACTCTCTATTTTGAGTTTGAGTCAATTTATTTGTAGGTAGTAGACCAAAACAACTCTCTATTTTTTAAATTATGTAAGTCGCAACATAGGAATTGAATAGGGAGATAGAAATATATCTATGTAAACTTCTATTCAAATATAGATAACATTCTATTTAAATCTTGAAGAGCATGGTGTGAATATATGTGTTACACCATGGAGCAAGAGGAGAGACGACTCTCTTAAAATGATAGTGCCACTTTTCTTTGTTCTTTATTTTAGCTATTCTTGTTTAGATTTTATTTCATTCGATTTATATTGTAAAATCATAAACTATAGCTACTTGAATTAGTTTCATTTAGGATTAATCATAATAGTTTATATTAGTTCTCATAATTTTTATTTTATTTTATTATTATTAGAGAATAAATTTTGTTTGAAATTATAAATTATCTTATAGTTCTTTTAGCTTCCATAGTCCCTATAACAGCCTACACAATCCCTATAACATTATTGTATATAGTCTTTGTAGCAATGTTTGAAATTATTGTAGCAGATTGTAAAAGAATGATGCTACTTTCATTTTTGGAATAGTCATTTTTCATCCAAACTTGCTGAGCACTACCTACAATCCTTGTGTATATAGCCATGATACCTTTTGCAAGTTTATGTCCTCGTATTGACACAAATATTGAATTAAATTCTATTTATTAAATATTAAATCTATTTAATATTCTACCTCAAATTCAACCTATCCTTTTGAGACTATTTTTGGGGAAAGGTGTTAAAGGATTGTTAGATTGGTGAGTTGAGTTTGGACTAGCACATTAGGAATAAATTTCATGCGATTATTGGCATTGCCTAGGTGATTAATCTTGTTTTTTGTTGATTTAAATCATATAGATGCATGATTATAATTTGTAATAATTTATTATTAACAAATTATTTTGAGTTTGGTTTAGGTAAATATTTGAAGGTAAAATTATTTGCATATCAACACCACATTCTATGAGATAATTAGTGGATAAGAAGAAACTCAAATTTAATTTGAAGAAACAATTAAGAAAAAATGTAAAAGAACATAAAGACATTTTAATTTTGTATTTTCATGACAATCTAGACACATCAATTTTCAAATAAAATCACTTCATAAATGAAGAATTAGAAGGCCACAAAAGAAAAATATATATTATTGGTGGGGAGGGCTCTGCCCCTTAACCCCACCCTGTATTGCAAGCATGTCCAAGGCATTTCCCTTGGAACCTAAAATGGGTTGCTACCCCTAGACTTGTTAGTTTGTGGAGCCTAATCATAATATGATGCTAAATTTTGGCCACTTTAGCAATTGTGTTTCCTCCCCACCCCAAATTAATTAACAGGGGAGTGTGAGGGGGGAGGAGCTCCTCCTATAGGGTCTAGGGGGACCCACCCCCCAATAGAGGCCTGGGGGTAGATCCCATGATGGGGGTTTGGGGGCAATGCCCCCAACGTGGGTTGTTGGGGGCAGTGTCCCTGAAGAAAAACTTCCCCAATTTTTAATAAAGAAATTTATAATTAAGTTTTGTTGAAATTCAATTTTTAACTACCCGTAATTAAATAGTTTTCTTTTTTATGGATCGAAGATGGAAAGTCATGAGTGTGAGAAGTTGGAAGAGTGCACATCAACATGTAGATGGTACTTTTGCAGAGTTTGAAGTGTGCAGGTTGTGTTGGTATGAGCATGCAATAACACAGTGTATTATGTAGAGAAAAATGTGAGGTGTTTAAATTACGCACAGTAGTGGATTGTTGTTAATTGTTGTAATCTTGTTTTACTGGAGATTGAATAAAATTGGATAGTTTTTTTGTGGACATATCCCAATGGGTGAACCACATTAAAAAATATCTCTATGTTTCTTTTTGTTTTGTCATTCAATCTTTGTATTTGTGTTGTTTAATTCATTATATATTAATTGCTCCATCTTTCCTGAGATCCCTAACAAGACCCCCACTTTCAAATTTAAAAACCATAGAAGAATTTGATAGGGAAATTGTGTTAACACAAAGTGTTATTTTATAATCCCTCTACCTAATGAATGCAACTTATATGTTATGGATCCTTGATTACTATTGCCACAAGCATCGAAAAATATTATTTCCATAACTAAGAAAGAAAATATAATTCAATAATTCTTATAGGAGAATGATTTTTTACAAAGGAACTAAGAAATGAAGATTTGACCTTCAATTGGTTTTTTTTTTAAGGGAGGAATCTATCAATAGATACCAAGTTGCTCAATAAAATGAAGATTGCATAGTCAAGGAGATGCAATTTATATGTGAGTCTCAATAGAATAAAGATGGAAGTGAACAAGTATTATTTATGGCTCAACTACAACCTATGACAATGTTGAACATCCAAAATACTAAGAGGGAGGGGTGAATTAGTATTCCATAAAACCACATTAAAATCCATCTGATCATCATCATAACTCTGATTGAACTAGCAAGAGAGAACATAGGAACAAATCAATGCAACCATACACATGAACACCAGGATTTTTACATGGAAAACCCAATAAGGGAAAAACCACGGTGAGGGTTAGCTCATAATATATTATATTCGGATACAAAATATTATAGGGCTCACTTCCAGGACTCACAGTCCTTAAAAAGGATCACATCCTAAATACAAAATATGGATAACCGCAAAGATACAAAGATAATGGTTCACTACCAAGAGATTGAACTGATAGGATACACCTTCAATGTGCAGGGTTCAGTTCCAATGAAGCTTAGAATATGAATTACTACCTCACATATCAGTCACTCAACTAATCTATACTGATCCACAACTGATAAAGCATTTAGGATTGAATCATCTTTCAACTTTCTTCCACACTTGTACACCACCTTCACTCACCTTCTTTCACTTCTTCAAAACATCTTATATATATATAAGTATATCTTATTCATCAATTAGGTCAACCTAATTAGATGAAAACAAAATAATCAAAACCCTCTTTGTTGGCACAATATATAATTTAAACATTTTATCCATGTAGTGCATTTACCAAGTTGGCTATCATCCATGAAGAAAAACTAGTCTCCACAATGTATTGCATACATTAGGTTGGTCAAGATTAGAACATAATTCTCCAAACCAAAAAATAAACCTCAAAGCAAACACCTTCTGGATGTAAGAACACATTAATTTCCCATCATACTATGAACATAGAGACTACCAACAAAACTGTAGCATAAGAATGTTCACCTTAATAGAATGCAGAGTCTCCCACACCGACATACCAAGCAAAGAACAATAGTAAGATACAAAGTTAAACTTTTTCATAGATAACTTTTTTCTCACAACTAAAAATGTCTCAAGATCTAGGATATAGTTGTCTGAATGAGTCATGATAACATGGTTAAGAGACTACATTCATATCAGATCTTTCGGTGAATTCCAAACTCAAATACCAACACATTGATCCATCACAAAAGAGTATTACCGACAGAGAATAGCTTCTGATAAACCAAGTAGACTTCCCATATAGTTATCGCCATGTTGACATCAATGCCAACATAGGAACAACCAACACAAACCATCCATACTCCATTCTCATGTTGCAAGGCTCCATAATCCCAACAATCTCCCCCTTTGGCATTGATGGCAACATACATGACAAGAACATTTTCCAATATATTGCAACTAAATGCTCCCCCTATCAAAATTGTTCTTCGAAAAAATGGTTTTCATGTTAACCTCTATCTCTTCATCTCACTATCTCTCCATCTCTCTATCTCTCCCCCTTTGAGATCAATGACAAAGGATGGGGTCTAGTATATATGTATATATACATCAAAATGTAACCAAAAAGATATGAACACAAAATTAAATTAACCTAAAGAAGAACCTCTGAGACTCTCCAAGATGACCTTCCACGATGCTTTGCCTTCTTCCCATGAACCTTTTTCACTTATAAGATTCTTGTGTAATATATCAAGCTTAGTTAAGGAATCTATACCATTTGCTAAAGTGTTGGGACAAAGATTAATCTTTGATAATTCGCCAATATAGCCAAGAGCACTAGAAACAAGAGTGCTTGAGTTTAATCATGTCTCTGAGTGCCACAAAATTCTTGATAACTTTTGTCCTTTGACCCTATAGAGAAAATAATTCATCCTAAATCTACACAATGTAGGACCAACTCTGATTATCTCTATCTTCTGCTAACCTGTATGTATCTGCCTGAGTGTTCATCTGGGATTCAATCATCATTATCTCATTTCTTATGTTCAGTGTACTGCCTAACCAATCTAGGAAAAAAGAAAGCAGTTATTGTGCCTCTTCTTCACAACCTTGTACACTCTCCAATTCCTTCATCACTCAACTGTGTTCATTTGCACATTTTCCCTTGATATCTTCCAAATTTCCTTCATTGGACCTAATTCCAACATTCACTTCAAGTCCAGGGATGTAGACCTTCAAAGAATCAATCATGCTCCTGAGATTCTCCACAACAAAAATAGATGAACCAAAATTAGCACCAGGAATAACCATATACAATTCTTCCAAATCTCTTTGAATATTTATTATTTCATGCTCATTTTTTAGCTCTCTCGAACTCACTTCCTTCTGCAACTTCTTGTTTAACAACACTCTTCCTTTTCTTCCCAATTCTGGTTGCACTACCAGAGGTACCTTCTACATTGAGATTCTTAGGGCTTTCCAAAAGAATTTTAGCATAATAATCAACTTCATCCTCTAACACTTCATAATCTAATTATGATATCAAAACCAACCTTGATTCAACTGCTTCCATATGACAAAAATTTGTAGACACAAGAAAATTGATGCTTCCGAAGTATCTTTCAACAACACTTACTAGAATTATAAACCTTCTACTCATCCATATCTAAAATGTTCCAAAGAATGCAGCAAGGGAAATCTCTTGTGCATCTGAGCTACCAATATTTATCATGAAGTTCCTAATTTTATGGGCAATAGGCTTTGTATTTTAGCATTCTATCCTTCCTATTACCGGTAATTCTCTCAAAAAGTAAAAGAGTAATATACAACCAAATTGCCATACCAGAATATATTCTTCTTACTCTTTTTGATTTCCTTTAAATTCTTCAAAATATGTATACGAAGTAATTCACATAAGTCATAATCCATACCTCTTTTAACCATATCGACAGTAGTATGTATAGCAACAGTAGAAACTATGAGGTCATTGCTAGGAAAAAAAACTTTGTAATCGATGACCATAGCAGCATACCTTATTATCGGATCCACAATATATCTCAAATCAATCTCTTTCCCTTCAAGATTCACATCGGTAACCTCAATTATCTCTTACTCATCCATACCCTTCCATTTGGGAACTGGTCCAAAGGAACACAAACTAGTTACATCTTTGATTTCTTCTCTGGTTATCAAATGTTCCTCATCAATCCACAAAGATTTATCATGAATTTCGTTCAACACTATTTGAATATACTTCTCAACTTCAAACAAAGGGACTTTCCTCCAAACATCCAACTTTTTTTCAACTAACACTCTATAGGCATCATGGTTCTCTTCCAATTCACTCTTCCATAGCATGCTCAATTGAACTAACGACATTTCTTCTATCTTACTGTAAACAAATACATAGATATCCTTTGTGGGAAACACTCTTGGAGGGATGTGAGAGAATGCACCAACAGACTCTTCTGACACATTCCTCAAATATCTCTTCAAATTGGCTTGCACTCTATCCATACTATTCACAACCTTTGAACTATCCATAGCAATAAAAATGAAAGATTGTGCAAATAGGAATACCTTTGTAAATGCCAACAATAAATGTATAGATATCCTACTTCCAGAGCTCACTTCGAATTCACTTGATCTCTCTTTCAAACCCTGAAACTCTGAATTGCTCTCTAAACTTCCTTTGCATGCTTCTTTGAAAATACATATGCCTCTTGAATTATCTAAATTTATTCCTTTCATTCTAAATGATTTTGCAATAAATGCTTCAACTTGCAAGTAGATTACCTTGAAAACCGTGTATGCCTCCATTCTTTCAAATTTTGCAAACTTCATCCTTCACACATGCGACTGAGAAAATTCCTTAATTTTGTTACCACATTAAATATACTTTTGTCATGATGTGACATAAGTATCGATGATGGGGTTTATTATATTTTTTGATAATTGCTCCCCCTTAGCCACTACTTTACTCAAAATTTTATGGGAGTATCTACACCGGAGGTCGACATAGATAATACTGATGATTCTAATTCAACTTGCTTGAATTCTCCATCCTTTCTCCAAATCTTTTTCATCTCCTTTCTTGCTTCTTCCAGATCAATGATTTGTTCATGCTTCTTTTCCGGATAAATATTTTTTCTTCTTCTGCAGTTACTAACAAGATGTTCTAGATTGTTGTACTTATAGCAAACAACATTTTTCTTTCCATTATTTCCTTTATTCAACTTATCTTTACTTAGATTAAATTTATATCCAACCTTCTTTCACTTAAGACATTTGTTGGAGAATGATAAAGAGTCATTCATTTTACTTTTGCAACCCTTTGCCTTTTGACCAAATTTCTTGCAAGAATAACAAACACCATTGAAAGATAAATACCTTTTAGCATCAAGTTGTTTGATATAAGTTCTTTCAAACTTTTTCTTTACATCCTTGATTTTTCCATCTTTGTATCAAGTCTTCTTACCAGTAGATTGTTTTGCTTTAGAACTTTGACCTTCTTCAAATACTAACACACTCTTATCCACAACTGGTCTTTGAGAAGTAATCAACTCATCAAGAATTTTCGAGTGTATCTTAAATTTCTCTTCAAAAATTCTTGCTTTTTCCAAATTAGATCTCAATATTTTTTCTTCTTCCTCAAGCTTTATGCATTCATCCATCTTCCTTTGAATTTCAATTTCTTGACATTCTTTAGTTCTTTTCTTCTCATCTAGTTGTTGCAATAGGCTGGAGAAAATTTCATCTACCTTAACCAATAGATCACATGCTTTAACACTTTTAATTTGTAATTTTTTAATATACTCATTCACTTTCATCAACTTTTCCTTCAGATCTTTTATTTCTCTTGAATATCCTGTAGAGACCACTTCCGAAGGAAAAAAAATATTATACTCAAATTTTGGGAGCTTCCTCAAGCTATTAGGCTTCTTCCGAGGAACCAAGCTCTGATACCAATTGTTGAACATCTAGAATACTGAGAGGGGGGTGAATCTGTATTCAATAAAACCACATTAAAATCCATCTAATCATTATCACAATTTTGACTTAACCAACAAGAGAGAACATAGAAACAAATCAATGCAACCATACACATGAACACCAGGATTTTTATGTGGAAAACCCAATAGGGGAAAAACAACAATGAGGGTTAACTCACAATATATTATATCCAAATACAAAATATTACAGGGCTCACTATCAGGACTCACTATCCTTGAAAATGCTCACTACCTGAATACAAAATATGGCTAACCACCAAGATACAAAGTTGTGGCTCACTACCAAGAGATTGAATTGATAAGATACACCTTCAATGTGCAGGGTTTAGTTCCAATGAAGCTTAGAATATGAATTACTACCTCACACAACAACTGCTCAACCAATCTGTATTGATCCACAACTGATAAAGAATTTAGGCTCGGATCCTCTTTCACCTTCCTTCCACACTTACACACCACCTTCACTCACCTTCTTTCACTTCTTCAAAACATCTTATATATATAGAAGTATATAGATTATTCATCAATTAGGTTGGCCTAATTAGATGAAAACAAAATAATCAAAACTCTCTTTGTCAGCACCATATATAATTTAAATATTTTATCCATGTAGTGCATTATACCAAGTTGGCTATCATCCATAAAGAAAAACTAGTCTCCATAATGTATTGCATATGTTAAGTTGGCCAAGAATAAAACACAATTCTCCAAACCAAAAAATAAACCTCAAAGAAAAAACCTTCTAGATCTAAGAACACATTGATTTCCCATCATACTACCAAAAAAATCATAGCATAAGAATGTTCACCTTAATAAAATGTGAAGTCTCCCACACTGACATACCAAGTAAAGAACAATAATAAGATACAGAGTTGAACTCTGTCATAGATGAAAAATTTATCACAATTAAAAATGTCTCAAGATCCAAGATATAGTTGTTTGAATGAGTCATGATAACATGGTTAAGAGATTAGATTCATATAAGATCTTGTTGTGAATTTTGGACTCAAATACCAACACACTGATCCATCACAAAAGAGTATTACCGGTAGAGAACAACTTCTGGTAAACCAAGTAGACTTCCCATATACTTATCACCATGTTTACATCAATGAAAACATAGGAACAACCAACACAAACCATCCATACTTCATTCTCATGTTTCAAGGCTCCATAATCCCAACAAACAATGTATCAATAAGATACATGTATGCCTAATAATTTCAATATGTATTATAATTCTATTGAATTAAGAGGACAAAATATTTCTTCAAAACATTATTCTCCACCCAATAGGTATTTTGGATGGAAATAACTCTCATTCTAACAAAAACATAACAATGAATACTCACAACAACCACAATATCAACCATGGAAAAAATATGGAAAATCACACCAACTCCACCATACATATCCTACATAATACCACCCACTATATATCCTCTATAAATTTTACCATTGTTATTATTCTATCCATATCATAAATCATCTCCTTTAACATGGTCACCAAGGGCAACTATAATTCCTAATAACTCGGCACTTAATAAGGTGGCTCAAAATACATATAATAGTGAGATTTTAATATTCCCTCAATATTCCATTAAAATGCTTGAAATTAATGAATCACAATTAAAATTTATGAAAATGACTAAGAGATGTGATTCTATTGTAATTGGACTAGAAGAACAACATGAACAATTCTAATATCCTCAACTTAGACCTTATTTTCCTAGAAAGTCCTAACATCTAAGGAGTATTCACACAAAAAAAAGAAATACCTCAATATTAGTCTAATTTTATTATTGATCTCATAAATTTGTGTTAAAATTTATCATGCAATAAGAGATGTTGTAATTTACAAACTAATAGTCCAAGAATTGTGTGAGATGAATGCAAATCTACAAGATCTCTTGCTTAAAAAAAATCTTAAACATCTATATCTTTGTAAACCCATGCTAAAATTACATATTATTCACACAATTATTGGTCTAGGTCCAATAACAAATATTATGATTAGTACAACTAGATAAAATATGAGTTTGCATGCATTAAGGACCACACCAAACATACTACATATAAGTAATCATTTATTGAAAAAGGCTCAAGGTATTATTAAAAATATTATTGTATTTATTGATTCTTTGGATAATTCTAATGACCTCGTGATTTTTATAATGAAGTCAAGTTGGGGGTAAATCCCTTGAATTTTGGACATCATTGGTTGACAATTGATAAATCCTTTATTAATTATTTATCTAATGCTTTTGATAAAACCATGTGTATGGCCTTTGAACCAAATCAAGGTATGATTTCTTGTACCAATTATTGTATATGTAAAAACATCATCAGTGTGGAGTTGAAGATCATATAGTTTCTACACAAGAATTCATGACCATGGTGTATTTTATTTATCCATTTTGTAATTATATGAAAATATATCAATATTTTTATCATATGGATCACTCTACCATTCATTTTTTAATATAAAAATAGTTATTAATAGTATATTTATTAAATATATAAGATTGGTCATGAGAATATGGTTGCAAGTTCCTTATCCTAATTACCCAACACTTTTGAACCAATATTAGTTGATGTTACTTCTCTAGATGAGAATATGAGTCTATATTTTGTTAGCCTTGCTAACTATATGGTGATGAGTTAGTTTCCTTTGTGTTTCTCTCTTGGATATCACATTAAGATTATTGGGTGAAGTGATCAACAATCATGGGGTAGAACTTATCTTTTGTACTAGCCTTGATACTATCAAAATTCATACTGAACCATATGAAGGATAATATACAACTAATTTTATGAGAACCAAGAAATTTTCCATAGGACAACTTGAAGTCATGAAAAATTATATTGAACACATTCTAATGTAGATTATCATACTCCATCATAAAGAGTGGTTCATCCAACTACTTGAAGTTATATGGGCATATCAAACAAGTTGGGAGATTACCACTAGTATTTCACTATATAACCTTGTCTTTTTTAGACACACATGATAACTGAGAGGGGGGGTGAATCAGTTATGCATTGAAACCTTCAAACCATTATTAAGAATTAGTATGAATGTAAAAAATTAAACAACAATACATCCACAAACATTCACAATAGAACACCATATTTTTACGTGGAAAACCCTAGAAGGGAAAGAACCATGATGAGGATTAACTCACTATATGAAAACCAAAACTAATTACAAAGAGGATCACTTCCCAGAGGACTCATTGTCCTAAAAGAGAAAGGCTCACTACCCAGGAAGATCACTTCTTTCAAATTAAAAAGAAACAACTACAAGGAGGTTCACTACCTCGAAGAAACTATATAATCCACCACAATATCTTTTTACCATCCACAACCTTCGGCTCACTTCCTCCAATGACTTTTGACACACTAAAATGTAGACACCTTCTTCTCACTACTTTCAATAGTCTTAGGTGTTCTTGCTTGCACTCAAATCTCAACATATGATCACATAGACATCATTCCATGCCACACCAATCTCCAAAGATTTTACCTTGCATATATATCTTTTGCAACCTCAAAAAACCATCTCTAGGTTGGCTTCAATGAAATGTATGCACCTCAAATGTTAAACCACCAAATAGGTCAACACTAAACACTTTTGTGGTCAAAAGAAGTGAAGGAAAACCACATCAAGGGTTAAATAGGACCCAAATCTTCACCAACATGCTACATCAGGCATCCACAAACCATGAAGCACATCCGCAAACAACTCTAACTCCCTAGGTCAGCCAAACTGATATTAACACTATCAAGCAACCAAATTCACACTTCACCAAGGCCAAAAACATCCTACAGACCATGTAGTAGTATTACACAGCATACCAAATTATTCCAACACCAATAGAATATCCAAAAACATTGACACAAACACATGAAACTGAGAATACTATCATCCTGTACAACCAATCAATCTACCATAGAGATACAACTCATGAAATAAGCCTGTAAAGTAGCTAAACACTAGATAAACCAAGGGAAGGTAGGTACAAACAATATTAGCATATTTCCAAACCCACAAGATAAGAAAATTTAGCACGAATAATTGTAGATCAATTCTATTTCTCCCAGATATCCTTCTTCACAGGCTAGAAATAGTCCAACATACTGTTAAACATATATCTTACTACTGCATGATCTAGAACTTGAAATTTTGGATATAACACCTTCAAAGACCTTTGATCATCACTTTCAAGCTCAACAAGCACATCTTCGAGAGCGAAGAAATGTACAAAAAAATACAACACTTCCCAATCACCTTGTACAATCTTTATACATTTTTTTCTCAAAAGAACTTGGAAACAAGTGACCCTACTACATTTGAAACACTTGATCAACACCATACACACCATCTACAACACTTTCTCAACACCATACACACCTTCTCACCATAACCATACCAAATGTTGACATCAATGACAACATAGTGAAACAATCTCCCCCTTTGTCATTGATGTCAACAACTGCTGAAAAACCATCAACAACAAAAGCAATTCAAACAAATCTCCCCCTTGAATATTTCTTTCCCTAATTTTCATATTTGACTCTCTCCCTCTTTTCTTATGTTCTCTCTCTCTTTATGTTCTCTCTCCTTCTATTTTATTATGTTTTTCAGACTTCTCTCTCCTCCTTTAACATCAATGGCATAGGGCAACACTTGCATAGTCCTCTTCAGGCATAAAATGTGCTCCCCTTACTACACTAACCAAAAATACCACTACCTACTCCCCCTGAGAGGTAGCCTTCATCAATCTAGGATAAAGAATGCATCTTGAATTTCTTCCCTAGATAGATGCACAATCTTATACATCTAGTTGAAAGAAGGAGGGGAAATAACCCCTAGCTTATGTCTGAGATACTCAAATGTATCTTTTGGAAGAGCATTTGTGAATTTTTTTGCTATTTGATCCTTTGTAGGCACATACTCTAACTTCACTTCTTTCTCAACAACTTGCTCTCTTAGAAAGTGATACCAGATAGAGATATGCTTTGTTCTTGAGTGCATTACCAGATTTTTGAAATGTTGATAGCACTTGTATTATCACACAAGATAGTAATTGGTTCATCATATGATATTTTGATATCCTTCAATATTTCCACTAAGTTAAAAATTTCACAAGATATAAAAAATATGAGATCAAAAGATACTAGCAAGTTGATAGGTTTGATATATTGATGTCCAAAAAGGATGTTTGATGTTTATCCAAACCGATGTTGAGGATGGTCTCACAAGACTGATGTTGATTAAGGTTTTTGATGTTTTTGATGTTTGATCCAAAAGACTATGTTTATGCTTCCTAAGAAAACCAAGTTGAAGGATAGTTATGATGTTTGATGATAAAATGACTATTCAGGGCTGTTATGACGGATATTTTCAGTTTTAGGATGATAAATTTAGGACAAATTTAAGTTCTAAGAATTTGTAGGTCTGAGATGGACAAATATTATAGATAAACATGACAATTTAATAAAATGTGTCATGCTTCCCTAGGCAAACACGTCAATGTAGGAAAAAGTGATAGTGTTCAAAGAGAAAACATGATATATTTTGCAAACACAATAATCTGATAACAAGCAAATGCAACAATTTTGACAGACACGACTCTATGCAAAAAAAAGGTTTTGACAGATTATAGTAAATGCAGATGTGGCGAAGTAAGCAATAGTGACAATATGGAGAAAGCAAACGTGACAATTTTAGCAAACACGACAAGATGTAGAGAATAAAAGTGATTGTATGTATAAACGCAAAAATGTATCAGGGTAACCATGACAATTTGTTCAGAGGTGATAAATGATGATAGTCAAACACGATTTTTTGTTACTATTTATGTGTTTCTCAAAAAATTTGGAAAAGTTTAAAGTGTTAAAGTATGAGTGTATATTTTTAAAACAAGTGATATGAACATCAAACATAAACAATCAGGACTAACCCAAATGGTAAGGGAGATATTTTGTAAGCTTTCTTCCACAAATCTCACTAGAAATAGATCGATAGAACAAAATAAGTACAACCTAATTAGTAGTAGATATTTATCTAACTATAGTAGTCTTACCACACTTGCATGTTAATCTGAATCCAAGGAGTGGAAGAGTAGGGTATTCCAAGGTCATGTACCATCTTGACACCCCTCACCTTGAAAGAGTGTGAGCCCTAACAAGAAACCTTATCTACTCAACCAAGGATGGGACATGGTAAGTAACTTCTCGTGATGATGCTATCATTATGCACTATTGTAAAATATGTTTGAAAGGTCTTAGACTTATAGTAAAAATTGGTTCTTAGTGGGTGGAACATCCATGAACACTTCCAACTACTTAGATGTCTCCTTAGGATCTGGAATTACCTTAAACCTCTAGTGAAAGTCTAGTTAATTACATGTTTGGATCAAACTACAACTTTTCCTCTCATCCAGTTTCTATAGCACATCGAAAAGCATCGCTTGAGTTTGATCCCATAGGTTCTCAATAAAGATGTGTGCCAAGGCAAGCCTCCTACCAACAACAAGGGAAGGCTTGTGTGTTTCTATTTCTCATCACCCAAGATCACACATAGGGCAAGGGGAGAGGATACGTAGATAACACTCCTTCAATTAAAAGAAAAGAAAAGAAAATTAGAGGTATTTCTCTTCACCCAAGATCACACAAGGCACAAGGGGAGAGGATACATACACTCCAACTTAAAATACATGCCAAAAAATTTTCTTTTAAGGCACCACATGCAGATGTGATTTAATCTACCAATCAAGAAAGCACACAAGTTCAAATGATAAAATATTGCATAAGGAACCTACAAATAATGTATTAGTAGTTTGAAATATTGTCTTGGACCAATAGAAACCTACAACACAAATGCATTAGAAGTTTTGAATGATTTTTCTTCCCCCGAATGAATGTTGCACAAATATGTTAGATTAAAAGGCATACAACAACAGACAACATAGGTTAGGGTTAGATGAAAATCTAAAAATCAAAAAGTTACTGTAAGAAAATAGAGAGCGAAAATAATAGTCAAACGTGGAATTAGTTGTAGAGGCCACTTTGTTTACCTTAGCAGACATGGCAGGTTTCACAGACCTAATATTTCATGATTGATAAACACAAAAATATTTTCAAACATGACTCTGTTATTATGGCATATGCGGAAAAATATGCAAACGTAGAAAAATAATTAGAAAAATCCTACATAGTAAGAAAATAAATGTGGGTAGATTATCAAATGCGACCAAATTAGAAAACACAATTGGTTCATGGTTGACAAAGGTGGTTGTTTACGGATTTGTAACACACGATCACGCTAGAAACTTGAAAAGCATAAAAAAATCAAGAGAACTTTGTTAAAATAGGGACGTGGGTCCCACCAAGCATGCCAATTTGTGAAATGGGAGAAGTGGAATGTGGAAATGAAACATGAATTATCAACAAAAGGGTTAGAATTTATAATACCCTACTCAAGAAATGATCAAATCCCACTTACAAATGATATTGAGTGCATAAATGGTTAGAAATCAACATATAGTAAATGAAAATTAATTTAAACAATGAAAACAAACTATGTGCAAACCTTGCATTCCATTTTAATGGTGATGGTATGTTGGATTTCTCAATCAAGAAGCTCCCATGATTGCAAAAATCATGAAATGATGATCTAGATGAATGGTAATTTCTCAATGCTCAATGATAGTGATATTCTCAAGTGCTCAAAGTGCTTCACAAATGATCTAGGTATGTGATAATGAGGAATGGAGGATGTTTTATAGATTTCCAAGATTATGATCCATGGTTGAGATTAAACCTTAAGACCCATGAAGGAGAGTGAATCAAGGAAGATGAGGGATCAAGATCAATTTGAACTTAAAATATCTCAACAATTTAAGGAAATTGGTTTAGGATATTTTGAAGTGAAAGGTGAAGATTAGATCAAGAAATGAAGGGTTGAGAATGAATGAGATGAATGAGATATTTTAGGATATTTTGAAAAAAAATATTCCATGGGAATATGCCTTTGAGAGAGAAATTAGGACACTTGAATAATTCAAGATTATTTTATTATGGAGGATTAGGATATTATTTATTAAAAAGGAATATTCTAAATGAGTGGGATGGGAGTTAGATAATTAAATTATAAAGATTATTTAATCATGAGACATTAGAGGAAAATTAGATATATGGCTAATTAAATAATTAAAATTATCCAATTAGGGGAGATAAGAGGAAAATTAGTGAAATAGGATGAATTTATTAAATAATTTAATATTATTTAATCAGTAGAGGAAATAGGTGAAAATGATGTTAATGACGTCAAAAGGGGAATTAGTGATGCAAAGGATGAAAATGATGCATTATGTCGGATCGAGGATGAATATGATGAAAATGCAATATTAATGATGTGTGATACAAATTAGACAATTTTGCATGTCTACGTACATATAAATTTAAATAATATAAATAATATATTATATTCATTATATAATATTATAATATAATATATTAATTATATACATACTTTTAATCTAATATATATAATATAAATAGTAATAACCACTTTCACTTTGCAAAGGGCTCATATGATGCAACTTTAATATGGGGAATGTAGAGAAGGGGGACCGGATGCTTCGAGACTCCAATTCATGGGAGAGTCCTAAACAACAGGTTGCCCTAAACTACCTCAAACTTTGTTAGGCGAATTGGGAAGATTAAGACATTAAGGCTGAAAAGGAAGAACACTTTGGATGTTGTTATCCTTTTGCTAGATCAAATGATTCACAAGGCCAGACAAGTTAGTTTTGAGGGTTCGATTCGCTGTGTAGATAGCTCACTTTTTGAGGACAACAATGTAGATTGCAGACTCCAACACGGTGTGCTAGCCTCTCAGATGTGTGTTGGCATCTATATGGACAAAGGGTCTTAGGAACAAACTAAAACACCAAGAAATCAACTAGCAACCTAACTAAGGGATATTTTATGCTACGAAAAAATATTGGAAATGTGTGAAACTAAAGTACAACAAGAAGAATACTACATCTACACTAAGTTAGAATTGACAAAGAGAAAGAGAGAAAATTGGACCTTTCTACTTAAGAGTCGAATCTTCAAAGAGCTCCATATGAGAACACCTACACACACAAGACCAAGGAAAATTTTTGGGCTATTTTTAGAGGACTGCCTCAGTCAATCCCCTGCTTTGGTGTTTCCACCTCCATAGACAACCAGATAGAAACAACATATGGAAAATGTAGAAACAAAAAGGAAAATAGTATTAAGAGGAATCACCAACAACAAGTATGCTACGTAGATACACAAAGTGATGTAAAGAGAAATGGTAAAAGATCGTACCACCTCCCCAACTACGAGTTCTCAAGGAAAGTAGTGGGAGGAGAAAGCTTACAAGTCCTCCAACAACAATGTTATCACAACAAACATAGTGTAGGAGCCAAGAACCAACAAATTACAACCACAAGAGAGTGATGTAGAAGCTTGAGAGGTGTGAGAATGAAGCCAAGAGTGTGTAGAGAATGAAGTGGAATCAAGAAGGAATGAAGGAATGAGAAGATAGATCATTTGAATGACCAAAAAGAGGCAAAAGACTCATTTCTTAGTGGTCAAGGGAGGAAAAGACATTATATTCCGTCGCCATTGGAGAAATGTAACACCTCTATAGATTCTAGAGACTGGAATCATGTCAAGACGAAAGTGGTGCACATGGATGTCCACACGGTGGGTGCACGTCCCCAACAACATTCTTCCACCGATGCAAAAACAAGCTTCCAAGTGGATGGAAAAAGGTGGCGGATGTGGATTTGCATCATCATATTTTCATTTTTTAAGGTAGGGGTGATGTAAATGGGGAATTTTCCTAGGGTTGTGACAGGTTTTCGCTACGTCCTATCACTTTAGTTGAAAATGCATCAATTATATCGACTGAGTAGTGTTCGAAGGTTGTATGCAATAGGGGAAATCTTGGATAACTCTCTTAGATTTTTTGAATTCTTGAAATGGTTGTAAACAAAAATTTAACTAGAAAGAAATTAAACTAAAAATCATAAAGTTATTTAAACTAGAAAGAATGAGACAACTAAACTAGAAAGCATATAAATTACCTAAGAAACACTTGCAGTAAAACTAGAAAATTAAAATTAAAACAACTAACTATTGACAGAAAGTAAACTTAACAACCTATAACTGACAACCAAAGTGGGTGCTCCAAAATTTCAAATAAACATAACTAAACGATTAAAAACTTGAACTACGACCTGCAAGAATAATTGGCAGAGCTTGATGCACACAAATAACATTCATCCACATTTATCATATACAAAATAAAAGTAACATAATTGAAAATTAAAATACTTATCTATCTACTCTACAAGATTCCCTCAAGTGGCTAGCTCTTGGGTGTTCCTGTGCTTAACTCCGATCACATGTACTTTTGCATCTTCAAAATGAATCCATCCATGATACTTCCATTACTCAAAAAAACAATTAACTCAAAATAGGATTGGCAATATTTATGTATTCATGTAAAGGTGTAATGCAGGAAACATGGTTGAATAGTGCTCAAAGCATATAATAACATTATCACCGTATCACTATTTTTGGTGGTAACATATATATACTAAACTGCTAACAAAATCCTAAATTTTAGATGGTGAAAGATCACCATTGAAAAATTATTTTAACAAAATTTTAACTAACCAATTAACTGAGGTCCATACATAAAACATATTAAAGGCTCAAAGTGGAGTCGTAGATTTTTTAAACAAAAATTAAACAAAAAGCATTAAAAGGACTTGTTCCACTATACACTTCTAAATTTCTAGTGCCTAGACTTCCAACACTCTATCTTCAACTATTTGAAGTCTGCTTAAAGTCGACTCGGTCATGCATAATGTCATGTACAATGAATTAAAAGTATACCATTATATCAGTGTTAGTAAGCTAATTTCTATCGATTTAGGAAATAACTATTTATAAATCTTTTTACAAAACGTAAGCAATTATTAATCCTAAAAATAAACAATTAGTAGGGCTAAAGTGATTGGTAAGAAAAACAAAGGGTTTTTAGCTTATTATAACTATGAGGTTATTGCCGGTATTCGCATGGTGTTATGGTTTATAGGTGGCATTTTTGTTCTTTCCACCAAGGTTCAAACCCCATTGGGGTGGTATTGTTGAATAGTTGTATTCTGGTTCATAGCTTCGATAAAAAGAATTTACCCCTTGAATAAAAAATAAATAAAAATAACTATGAGGTTATTTATACCTCATCACTCTCCCCTTCTTAAGCCTGAGCAGGTCCTCCTTCTCTCTCTTGTTCCCTCTAACTTTCCACATATTTGTTCCTATTTAGTTCATCATATTTGGCACTGAGGTCATATGGATCCTCTACTTCCCTATCCCAATCACTAACACTTTTAATAAAACCCTTATTGTATCTAAACCTTACTTTCCATGAATGCAAGTCCTCAGGATTCTGCTCTGTAGTGACAAGTACTATAGTGGATGGCTGAAGAAGCAATGGAGGTCTATACCTCATTCCTATCCATTTAGTTTTAAGTTGCTGGATTATCTCTACTAATACCTCGGCCCTCCTATAGGACCACCTTATATTGGTAGGTGAGGTCACCTCCCTTCTTTTAAGATACATAGGCAAAGGAGTGAACCACTCCTCATAGGCACTTCATGCTCTTTCTATCAATTTCAGCCCCTAGACTTTGAAATTTTTAAAACAAATCTGAAGATTATCACTATATTTTCTTCTCATAGCTTCATAGTTCTTAATGCCTCATAATTGAGTTTTAAAGGCAAACATTTTTCTGTTAGGGTATCTCATTTGTAGTCCCATTGTTCTTTCTGCCTACAAATACTCTTTAGTCCTTTCATGCCACTGAATCTGATTTTGCATATTGGACATGAATGCTCTAAGTTGTACTTCCCCAAAAAAGAGATTGACAAAGAAATCAATATGTCTTTCCAAAAACAAATTATGTACAAATAATTCACATAGTAAATTATGTTGAGCAGGTGTTTCCTCTTTAAATGTTTTTAAAAATTCCTCATCATCTGGATCATGAGACAGATTGCAAGAATTTCTCAATAATTTCCATCTTAATAGTTGCTCATTCAAAAATATAGAATACAACCTGGATGGTTTCCTACAGGCTAATAATAATTCTCCAATTCGACATGCCTCTATTTTAGCTCGATAAAGCCTATCATATGATTCTTTTAATAAAATTATTTCCTTCTTAAGTATGGCATTCTTTGCCCCTGCTTGTTTCAGGAAATAACATTTTTCCATCCATTTTGTCATCATTGGGGGAATGTGGACTTGGAACCACTCCATCTTGGTTGGCTTAGTCTATATTTATTTTGCTTCCATTTTTGGCTTTATCTTAATTTCTTGCAAATCTTGTTCTAGTTCAACAATCCTACTCAAAGTTGCATTGATTTCATCTTTCTATTTTTCTTATTTTTTAGCAAATGCTTGGAGATTTTGCACTAAATTATTAGTTAAACCTTTAATTTGTTTGTCTTTTTCAGACAATTTTTTTAGATACCATTTACCTTCCTCATTCCATTGTTGCACCTGAAATTGCAACTCTCCAATAATCTTATCTTTTTTCTCTAACTAAGCCTTCAAAGCTATGATTTCTTGATCTCTTTTCTTCAAAATTGTGGTTTTTACATCTATTTCCTCCTATTGCTGATTCATTTGTTCACTTTTCTATAGGCTAAATCTCAGCTGAACAATTTTTGTTTTCAACTCATCTAATTTTGTTTTTATGTTATTAGAACTTTTAGTTTGTGCATTAGAATAGAGAGGAGAAACAAAAGCTTCTACATTATCATCAATCACATTTTCTTTGTCATGCACCTCTAGTGGATCTGAATCGGTATCACTAGCAATTACGGAAGACAATTTTTCATTTAGGTGAGTCATATCACCCTCTTGTGTTTCCATTGACTGGTGAAAAGGAGAAGGTGATTCCAGAGGCTCATCCTCAATAATTACATTGGGAAACTTTTCTCTTATTTCCTCTTGTGTTGTCTCAAATGAGACATTTTCCTTTTCAGATTCATCTAGCTAGGCAGTTTCTACACATGGTTGGACCTTTTTTTCACATGATTGTACAATAGTTTCTTGGGGTTGTCTATTCTACCGTTTCTTTTTGGGGATATGTGGTTGATCAAAATCCACAACACAAGTAATCTCATAAGACAATCGCTTGCTTCTTCTCAAAGGGGAAGGTCTGCATTCTTACATTTTAGGTCTCATTCCCTTTTTATGTGGATGAGCATTCTCATCTTTTGAATTTTCTAGGTCCATATCTTCTTCTTTTTTGGGGGAGCTTCTGATACATTTTGTGAACTTGGCCCTTCTTGAGGGTTTGAAGGGTTTATGGGATTTTTTGGCACCTCATTATCAAGAGCCCCTTCAAAATTTTGAGGTTCAAAAGAAAGTTCTTCTAAATTTTGAGCCACCAGACTGGATGGCTCTCCTTCCTCTATATGTCTTGTGGGCTTAGGGTTCTCAAATTTTTGAAATTTTTTTGCCATATTTTTTTTGTTCTTCCTTTCTTCAAGAAATAAAATTTACAAATTAAATGTATGAGGTCGTGATGTTTTAATGGACCCGACCCAATTTTAAAATTTTCAATCATATTAACAATAGAGTCACTAAGAAAAGCAAGAAGGTTGACTCTGAATTCAAGGTTTCCAGTGCCATGATGTAAATGAGTCAATAATTGAAAGGGGGGACCAACTACTATGGCACATTGCCCTTCATAAGTGAAATATTTTATTACCCAAGAAATTGTCATTCTCTAAGGCTCTAGAATGGACATTCTTTGAAACCCTTTGTTTTTCCCTCTGTTATTTACAACCAATAAAGGTTGAGGTTCTCTTTCCCTACTAAATAGCTCTACCATTTTCTGATAGGAAATATTTGTAGTTGCTGATAAGTTTACACCCTCATTTTTAATACCAAATAAACAAGAAATGACTTGAGGGATTACCTTGAATTTCTTCGTACACACAATTGACTATCCATTTGAGAAGTTCTCTAAAAATTATTTAACCAACTGCTCATTGTTCCCTTCAAACTTCTTCATAAAATATAGCCATCCAACCCTCTGAAACAGCTCTAAAATTTTACGTAGTGCCAATAACTTGTCTGTGGAAGCTGGCTCCAATTTTCGCTTAGCTCCTCCCATGTTGTCCCTTTCTTTTGATTTTGCTTAGTTTCTGCTAAATGTTGTGTTGCAAGAAGGAAGAAAGGATTGACGGTGTTGTCATCGATGTCAACTAGTTATCTACTACTTGTTGTTGGTTTTATATGTTGAGGATATTGAGAAAATTGTATGAAATAAATTTTATAGGTATTCAATTGTTGATCCATTATTTTCCCCTATATTCATGCGGTTTAGATATGTTGGTTATGGTTATTGAAGGTTGCTATATCCAGACTTTTGGTTGTTAGTTTGTTGAGAAGTTCGAGTTGTGTTCACCAGTTGTGAACTATATTTTATGTGTTCTGGTTGAGGTCCAAGACAAATGTTGCTGGTCTGGATTTCTCTTTGATGAAGTCTTTTGACTTGTGGTTCTAGAGTTACGATGTTTTGGTTGCATTGAAGATATTTTTGGTTTCTGGAAGTTTCACGCTTAATTATTCTATGTGTTTTACACTTGTTTGGTTGACCTTGTGTTAAGCACTCTCTTCGAAGTTAATGAAGTGTGCTAGATCTATTTTGGGTCCTAGTGAAGCATGTGTTTGGGTCTCCCTCATTCTAATTCCACCCTCGGATGGTTGGCACCGACCTAATATGAATTTGAATTTGGATGACCGACTTTGGATCTTTTTCAAGGTTGGAGATAGTATAAATATAGGATGAACTAGTAATGAAAAATGTACAAGAGGAAAGAAGGAAGATAAGTGAAAGAGTAGATGTGACATTGATGCTATTCATAAAGTGAGTGTGAGTTGTGTGTGGTAGATCAGTGTGAAGCTTAATGCTAAGTTTTTGGATGCAATGAGTAGAAGGTGAACTCTATCATTCATGCAAGTTGATCAAGTAACTATGGTGGAATCCTTTGTTGCATTTGGATTGTAGTCTCTCTATAACAAGTCTTCTTTGTCTTCTTTGTATCTCTATGGCAGTGAGCCCTCTGGGTTGTAGCCCTGTTGGACAGTGAGTCCTTATTTTAGGTAGTGAGCCTTATCTGAGGTAGTGAGCCTTGTTTTAGGTAGTGAGCCTTGTTTTAGGTAGTGAGCCTTTTTGTAATCAATTTTGATATTCTCTATAGTGTGAGTTAATCCTCATTATGGTTTTTGTCTCATTGGGTTTTCCATGTAAATCTGGTGTTACTGTGTTTATGTGTTGGATTTGAGTTTTTGCATTAGCATTTGATGATTAATCATTTAAGCAATTTTAAGTATTAGTTTCAGTGATTGAATTAAAGGTGAAAATCCATGACAACCGATTCACCCCCCTCTTAGTTTTCCTATTCAACAATTGGTATCATAGCTTGGTTCCTTGGTGAAGAGCTTAACCGCTTGAGGAAGGTTTGAGATGGCTAGCAAGATGGTCTTTGATTATCCAAGGTTTGATGGAACTAGTTATGATATCTGTAAAGTTTTGATGGAAGAATATCTGGAGTATTATGGATATGATGTGGAGAAAGATTACAAGAATCCTTACACTCCTGCTAATGGTCTGAGTACACTCGAAGAAATCAAATTACATGAAGCAAATAATAAGGCAGAGTTCATCTTGAAGAATAGGTTGGTACATTTTGAGTTGATTAAGGTTCAGAATCTAAAGACAACTAAGGAAGTTTGGGATGCTTTAGAAAGAGCACATGATGGTGATGAAAGAGTTAAAGAGGAAAAATTGTAAAATTTGGAAACATAGATTGATCTTATACATATGTCCAAAGATGAAAATATTAAAGCTTGTTTATAGAGATTGGATGAGGTAGTGGCTGGATTGTGATCTCTTGGCGCTACTATAGATGAAACCGAGATTATAAAGAAGATTCTCAAAACTCTTCCTGATGCTTATAGTGAGAAGGTGAGTTCTATTGAGTAAACTATATATTATAAGACTTGTACTAAGGATCTACTATTAGGATTTTGACATCTTATGAAATTGGGAAGCTGAGTCTAAGAAACAGAGGCAAATTAGATATTGCTTTTAAATCTACAAAAATTAAAAATCCAAATGAAGAGAACTTTGATGAAATAGAAGCTAACTTTATGAGAAGAATGAGAAAATGTTCTAATAAGTATGAAGGTAATTTTCCCTTTAAATGCTTTAGTTATGGAGAAATAGGTCATTATGTTGCAAAGTGTCTGGAAAGAGCTAAAAGGAAAAAACAAAGATATGAGAAAGAAAAGAAAGGAGAGAAGATTAACAGAGCTTACTATGTGAATGAGAATTCTAGTATTTTAGGTGAAGATTCAAAATATGAAGATCCATATGACAATTAATGGTTGTTCTTGGTTATTAAGGATGAACCGACTTCTACTAATTCAAAAAAATAGGTAAAGTAAAGCCCTACAGAGAAGGAGAAGGAGAAAAATGAAGGTACAATTATCTTTGCCCTACATTCTAAACAAGAATAATTTTTGGGTAGTTGATAGTGGATGTTCACATCACATGACTGGTGATAAGAGAAATTTTGTTAAGCTTTAGAAATATGATAGAGGCTTGGTTATGTTCAGAGATGATAGTGGTGCTAAAATATGTGGGACAGGTTCAATAAGTTTTGATGGCAAGCATCATACTGACAATGTTTTCTATGTTAAGTGATTAAGGCATAATTTTTTAGCATTGGTCATATGTGCAGAAAAGGATATGATATTGTGTTTAAGGATGATAAATGTGAGATCTAGAAAGGATTTGGAATATTGATTGCTACAGGAAAGATGTTTGAAGGGAATATTTATCAACTTAAGGGTGTTGATGGATGATGCTTTATGACTCAAATAAATGACAGTTGGTTATGGCATAGGAGAATGTGTCACATGAATTTTTATAATTTGGCAAGGATTAGTGGTGTTCAGGCCGTGCGATATTTACCAAGAATTACAAATCATGTTAATGCTATTTGCAAGAATTGTCAGTTTGGGAAGCAAGCAAGAAATCATTACAGATCAAAGGAACAATCTACTACTGGAATATTGGATTTAGTTCATACAGATCTCTATGGGCCTATGAGAGTGCAAAGTCTACTTGGTGAAAGGTACTTTATGCTTTTAATTGATGATTATTCTAGATGTACATGATTACATTTCTTAGAGAGAAATTAAATGCATTAGAAAGATTCAAGGAATTCAAGGCTATGGTTGAAAATGAAGTGAGTTAGAGAATAAAATGCTTAAGATTTGACAAAGGTGGATAATTCACCTCCCATGAGTTTAATATGTTTTGTGAAGTGCATAGAATAAAGAGGCAGTTATCTGCTCCAAGAACTCCTCAGTAGAATGGAGTTATTGAGAGGTAAAATAAAATAGTTCAAGAGGCTGCTAGATCAGTGATTATTAAGTCGGTTTACCAGAAGTTTACTAGAAAGAATATATTCCTACTGTTGTTTATGTATTCAATCAATTTCAAGCAAGAGAAAATGGTAAAAAGACTCCCTATGAGCTATGGCACGAAAGAATTCTTATAGTTAAATATATCAAGATATTCAGAAGAAAATGTTATATCATAAGAGATTAAGAAACTTTGGGTAAGTTTGATGCAAGAAGTGATGAAGGCATATTTCGTGGGTATTCTACTAAAATCAAGGCATACAGATGTTTCAATAAAGGATCGAGAAAAATTGTAGAGAGCTTGAATGTGAAGGTTGATGAGATAATAAAGAATTCTATTGATATTGATCGATATGTGTTTGATGAACATGATTGTGCAAGAATAGAAGAATTGTGGAAGAATAGTATAAAGATGAGCAAGAGAAGTTGGATAAACAAGATGAAAGAGAAGAGGATGCTCCGATGATGACCCCTAGGACATCGAAATATGTATAGAGGAATCATTCAGAAAATCAGGTTATTGGAAACAAGACAAAATGTGTGTTAACCAGAAGCAAAGTTGTTGTTGAAGTAAATTTGTGTTTATTCTATGAGATTGAGCTGAATAAAATAAGTGAAGCATGTAAAGATGAACATTGGAAGGAAGTGATGAAAGAATAAATTTTGTAGATTGAGAAGGATCAAACTTGGGAATCGGTCCCAAGACCGACAAAAAAAAAAATCATTGGATCAAAATGGGTATTCAGAAATAGGTTGAATGAGAATGAGAAGTTTTCGGAAACAAAGTGAGGCTTGTGTGTAAAGTCTACACACAAGTAGAAGGTATAGATTTTTAAGACTTTTGCCTTGAGAGCAAGAATGGAAGCTATAAGGATGTTCTTGGCATTAGCTACTTATAAATATTTCAAAGTCTATCAGATGGATGTCAAGTCAACATTTCTAAATGGTGATTTGGAAGAATAAGTTTACATGAACAACTAGAAGGATTTCATTTAACAAATCAATTGGATATGGTGTGCAGATTGAAGAAATTTTTATATGGATTGAAGCAAGATCCTAGATCTTGGTATGCAAGGTTGGATAGGTATTTGATTTAACAAAGGTATGATAGACAATAATTTGTACTTTAAGATCGATAATGACAAAATCTTGATTGTAATTGTATATGTTGATGATATTATTTTTGGAGGAAATGAAAAGATGTGCAAGATGTTTGTGGAAGAGATGCAGAAAGAATTTGAAATTTCTATATTTGGGGAGATTAATTTGTTTCTTGGGATACAAATTAATCAAAGAAAGAAAGGAATTTTCGTTTTGCAGTCTAAGTATGTGAGAGAGATGTTGAAGAAGTTTGGGATGGATGGTTCCAAACCAATATGTACTCCTATGGTGACTGGTTGAAAATTGGGTAAAGATGATGATTCACCTATGACTGATCAGAGCAAGTATAGATCTATGATTAGCAGATTACTGTATTTTACTCCTACTAGACCGGATATCATGCATGTGGTTTGTCTTGTATAGATAGATTTCAAGAATATCTAAAGGAAACTCATGTTGCTGCAGTTAAAAGAATATTTAGATATTTGAATGGCACTCTGGATTATGGATTGTGGTATCCTAAAGATACTGACTTTACACTTAGTGCCTATATAGATGCAAATTGGGTTGGATGTGTAGATGACAAAAAGAGTAGAAGTGGTGGTGCATTCTTTCTTGGATACAGATTGGTGGCATGGTTGAGTAAGAAGTCAGATTTAGTCTCCTTATCTACTATTGAAGCTGATTATATCACTACTACATCTTGCTATACACAAGTTCTAAGGATGAAACATACATTAAAAGATATCACAGTGCTATATGATGATCCCATTTCTATCTTTTGTGATAATACAAGTGCAATTAACATTTCGAGGAAACCTGTAATGCACTCGAGGATGAAGCATATATCAATTATATATCATTTCTTGAGAGAGAAGGTCATGGAGAATGAAGTAAAACTTGAGTATGTTCTAACGAAGGATCATATTGCTAATATTTTAACAAAGGCTCTTCCTAAAGATACTTTTGAGTATCTCTGGGAGAAGATAGGGGTATTGCTCCTCCTTTCATAAACTAAGATGCATATGGAGATGCGTCAATTCGATGGATTCATGGTTCTATCTTTTTGGACTAATGTTTTGGTGGCTACCTCTCAAGGGGAGCAAGTAGTTTATGTTGCAAGTATGATGAGTATAGTGGTGTTGTCATTAATGTAGTAATTGATGTCAACACAGTATAGGTTGTTGCAGTGAAAGGAATCATGTGATTGCAGGAAATACATGTATAGTTGAGATACTATAGAGATTTTGTGAGTACACGGAGCTATCTTTATGGTGTTGCAGGTGTGTCGATATGATGAGTTACCAAGTGCTTCAGATAAAATTAATAAATAATGAAGATAGAGTTGTGTGTGTGTTCAAAATATGCTCTGGTATGTGCTCTGCATTTATTTTGTGTTGATCCTATCCTTGTGTGGATCTGTAGTGATGCTTATGGGAATCCTTGGGTGATATATCATGGATTATAGCTTCTGGTTTGATGAAGAGTGAAAGTTGTGTTCATCGATTTGTGAACTAGTCTGGTAGAGTTGTTTGTCTGTGGACTGGGAAAAATGTTTCTACTCCGTAGTCCTCTACTAGTTTATTTCAAGTCTTTCGGATCTAGAATAAGGCTTGTAATGGTTTTATTTATGTTCTAGAAAAATTGTTTATGGTTTGGTGCTCCAGAAGACTAGTTCCAAAGTTACTATGTGTGTCTGTACAGTTCAGATGGATTGATGGAAAGTGTTCTTTGTATGAAAGTTGTTGCAGTTACTGCGGATGAATCTGAAGGCTTATAAGAGGTGTTCTATTGTATGGAAAATCATGTTATGTGGTCCACATGTTATCTTCTTGTTGTGAATGCATGTACTTCAATGTTTATTGGTGTTTTCATCAGTTTTGGCCAACCTGGTGTTTACACGTCATGCGAGAGATAAGTATCAACTAAGGAAGTGTGTGATTGATCCAAGATGTTGTTTTGGGTCCTGGTTAATTATTAATTTAGTCCATTTTCATTCTCATCCACTGTGGGAATGTTGATTCATTGACCTAATTTGAATTTGTAAAATAAAAAGTGTGTAGCTGACCTTGGAGAAAGTTTCTAAGATCAAAGTTGGTATAAATACAAGGCAAGATGTTAAGGTTTTAAAGCCACAAGAGTGAGAAGTGAAGTAGATGCAAAATATTGTGTGAAAGTGATCTGGGGTAGCAAGAACTTCAATGTGTTAGACTCCTAAAGGTAGTGAGCTTATGGTGTTTACAATTCTTTGATCAAGGCTACGAATGTGTGCGAGTTGTAGTGGTGGATTTTCTATTTCATTGAGATAATGTTCTTTGTGTAACATTATTCTTTCTATGTTTTTGTATCTATAGGCAGTGAGCCTCCATCTGGACAGTGAGTCCTATCTTTGGCAGTGAGCCCTTTGGTAGTGAGCCTTTGTAATCAGTTTTGAAATTACTCTTATATTGTGAATTAACCCTCATTGTGGATTTTCCCTCATTGGGTTTTCCACGTAAATTTTGTGTTTCTTGTTTTTGCTTTTTGTTATTTACACTTCATGCATATGCTTAATAATAGATTAAAGTGAATGTGATTAGATACAATTGATTCACCCACCTCCTCTTAGTTGTCTTGTGCAATTCAACAATTGGTATCAGAGCTTTGGTTCCTCCAAGAAGAGCTTAATCACTTGAGGTAGATCTGATGGTGCACAAATTGACAATCCATGTGTTTGATGGATCTAACTACAGTGTCTAGAAAGTGAAGATGAGAGGTTACCTGATCTCTCTTGGTTATAAGACTTGGAAAGCTGTTGAGCCAACAAGTGATCCTTCTTCTGCAGATGATACTTTTGCCTATGAAGAAAATGAAAGACAAAAGTATGTAATCTACAGTGCTTTATCTAAGATTGAGTTGATAAAATTTATCTCATTAGGCACTGCTTATGAAGTCTGGGAAGAGTTGAAAGATATCTATGAAGGAAATGATAGAGTTAAATTATCAAAGAAGTTAACAACTCAACGCAAATATCAGAACTTGAAAATGGAAGAAGGTGAGGAAATTGTAAACTACTTTCAAAGAGTTGATATTGTAGTAAATGAAGTCAAAAATCAAGGTGGTACTTTGACAAATAAAGATATAATGGAGAATATTTTGATGACCCTACCAGAGAGTTACAGTGACAGTGTCTCATCCATTGAGGAAGTGTATGATCCAAATAAATTCACTAAAGAACAACTATTTGGCACCTTGACCACATTTGAAATGAAGAAGTTTGGAAAAGAAAAGAAGAAAACAAAAATAGCCTTCAAAGCAACAAAGGCAGAAGATGATCCGGATAGTGAAGGTTCAAAGGAGTTGGAAGCAAATTTTACAAGGAAGCTGAAGAAAGGTACCGATAAGTACAAAGTTATGTTACCTTTTAAACATTTCAGTTGTGAAAATATTGGTCACTATGCTTCAAGATGTCCAAATAGAGCCATACACAAGAAGGGAAAAGACAATAAAGACAAAAAGTTCAAGAAATTGTATTATGTTAGAGAAGATGTTGGAATTTTTGATGATGAATCTGATATTGAGGGTGATAAAGATGAATGCATGTTTCTATCCTTAGAGAATAAATCAGTGTCTACTAACCATGGAATATGTGCAAAGGAATGTGGTCCAAAAAATAGGAAGGAATAAATGGAAAGCACTCTAGTTTCTGCCTTTCATGCTAGACAAGATAAAGACTATTGGGTAATTGATAGTGGCTACTCAAATCACATGACATGAGACAAAAGTAAGTTTACTAAATTTGAAAAGTATGATGGAGGAATAGTCATGTTTGGAGATGATTTTGGTGCAAAGATTGTTGGAAAGGGAACAATTAGTTTTGATGGAAAACACAATATTGATGATAACTATTATGTTAAGGGATTAAGGTATAGCCTCTTCAGTGTTGGACAAATGTGTAGCAAAGGATTTAAGGTTGTGTTTTAGGATAATACTTGTGAGATCAAAACAAATTTCGGAGTAGTGGTAACTGCAGGAAGAAGATCATATGGAAACATTTATCAACTTAAGCATGTTGGTGGTCGATGTTTTGTGTCTCAAGTTAATGAAATTTGGCTATGGAACTAGAGGATGGGACATGTAAACTTTGACAACCTAATCAAGATTAGTTCAAGAGAAGCTGTTAGGGATCTGCCAAAAGTCACAAAGCCTACCTATGCTATTTGCATAAGTTATCAGTTGGGAAAACAAACAAGTTGCAACTTTAAAGGAAAAGAACAATCATCTACCAATATGCTAGAATTGGTTCATACAGACCTCTGTGGTTCTACAATAACAATAATTCTTAATGGTGACAGGTATTTTATGCTTTTCATTGATGATTACTCTAGAATGACATGGGTTACTTTTATTAGGGAGAAAGCTCAATCTCTAGATAGATTCAAAGTGTTCAAGGATATGGTAGAGAATTAAGTGAATCTGAAAATCAAATGTTTAAGGTCTGACAGAGGTGGAGAGTTCACCTCCAATGAGTTTAATATGTTTTGTGAAGAGCATGGTAAAAAGAGGCATCTTTATTCTCCTAGAACTCCTCAGTAGAATGGAGTTGTTGAGAGGAAGAACTGGACAATTCAAGAAGCAACAAGGACTATGATGAGTGAGGAAAATTTTCCTAAGGTATACTGGAGAGAAGCAATTCACATTGTTGTCTATATTCTTAATAGAGTTTAAATCAAAGGGAACAACACAAAGACTCCTTATGAACTATGGTATGGTAAAATTCCTATTGTTAAGTACTTTAAGGTGTTTGGAAGCAAATGTTATATCAAAAGAGATGATGAGAATCTAGGAAAGTTTGATGCAAGATGTGATGAAAGTATTTTTCTTGGATATGCAACCAAAAGCAAAGCATATAGATGCTACAATAAAAGATTGAGAAAGATTGTTGAAAGTGCAAATGTGAAAGTTGATGAAAACATGCATAGTCCAGTTGAAATAAGTTAAACTGAACCAGATGAAATTGTTTTCAGACAAGAGAAAGAGAAGGATAAGGAAGAAGAAGAATAGATTGAAGAAGAAGATACTCCAGAACCTACCCGTAAGACTCTAAAATATGTACAGAAAAATCATCTGGAAGAACAAATAATTGGAGACAAAGGCAAAGGTGTAACAACAAGAATAAAAGCAGTAGCAGTTGAGGTAATTTTTTGTCTACTTTCCAAGATAGAACCTAAAACAGTGTGTGAATCATGCAAAGATGAAAATTGGGTTAGAGCCATGAAAGAAGAATTACAGTAGATAGAGAAAAATCAGACATGGGAATTGGTTCCTAAATCGGTAAACAAGAATGTAATTGGTACATAATGGGTATTCAGGAATAAGTTGAATGAAGATGGTGAAGTAGTAAGAAACAAAGCAAGGCTTGTGTGCAAAGTTTATTCATAGGTTGAAGGAATAGAATTTGAGGAGACATTTGCTCTAGTGGAAAGAATGGAGGCCATTCAGATGTTTTTGGCATTTTCTACTCACAAAGATTTCAAGGTATACCAAATGGATGTTAAGTTTGCATTCCTAAATGGACAATTGGAAGAAGAGTTCTCCATGGAACAACCAGAGGGATTTCAGCTATCAGATCAACTAGATATGGTTTGTAAGTTGAAAAAGGCACTATATGGACTCAAACAGGCTCCTAGAGCATGGTATGCAAGGTTGGACAAGTATTTGACTCAGCAAAGGTTCTACAAAGGCTCTACAGATATTAATCTTTATTTCAAGATTGAAGGAAACAAAATTTTGATAGTAGTATATTTTGATGATATTATCTTTGGAGGAAATGAGGGTATGTGCAAGAAATTTGTAGAGGAGATGCAAAAAGAGTTTGAAATGTCCATGATTGGTGAGTTGAATTTCTTCCTTGGACTTCAAGTGAATCAAACTGATAAGGGCATATTCATTTCACAATCAGAGTATGTTAAAGAATTACTAAAGAAGTTTGGAATGGATGACTCCAAACCGGTTTGTACTCCTATGGTGACTGGATGCAAACTAAGTAAGGATGATGAATATTCTAAAGTTGATTAGAGAAAGTATAGATCTATGATTGGTGGACTGCTATATTTTACTACTACTAGACTAGATATCATGCATGCAGTATGTTTGGTTTCCATATTTCAAGAAGAACCCAAAGAAACACATGTTACAATTGTGAAAAGGATATTTAGATATTTAAAAGGAACTCTGGATTATGGTTTGTGGTATCCTAAGGATACTGATTTTACATTAAATGCTTACACTGATGCATATTGGGTTGGTTGTGTAGATGACCAAAAGAGCACAAATGGTGGTGCATTCTTTCTTGGATGTAGGCTAATTTCATGGCTAAGCAAGAAATAGGATTCAATTTATTTATCCACTACAGAGGCTGAGTATATTGCAGCAACATCTTGTTGTACACAAGTACTATGGATGAAGCAAACATTGAAGGATATAAGTGTGATGTGTGATGATCCTATCCCTATCTTCTGTGATAATACAAGTGAAATAAATATTTCAAAGAATCTGATAATGCATTCAAGGACAAATCATGTATCTATCAGATATCATTTCTTAAGAGAGAAAGTATTGGAGAATAAAGATAGGCTTGAATATGTGCCTATAAAGGATCAGATTGCAGATATATTTACTAAGGCTCTTCCTAAGGATACTTTTGAGTATCTTAGAGAGAAGTTGGTGGTTACTGACCCTCCTTCTTTGAACTAGGTGCACATAGAGGTGCATTAGTCCAGTGGATCTACAAATTCATCATCTATCTAGACTGATGATTGGGGTCTACTCCTCAGGGGTGTAGAGAGTATCATTGTTGTTGTATGATATGTGTGTTGTCATGGGTACACTCCTAAGGGGGAGTGATCAGAATTTTATATGGCTGAATAATCATTTTAAAAAAATTATTTTCCATTGATGTCAAAGGGGGAGAGAGATTCATGTGAAAAAGTCTATCTATATCAAAAAAGAGTTGAAAGGGAGAGAGGATCTTGTAAGGAGAAGAGGGTGCAGGAATGTTGTGTAGGTTGTTTAATCTGCAAAAAAGGGGAAGAGTGTGTATGTTTTCTTTGATGGTTTTTCACATCATGTGTTGCCATCAATGACAAAGGGGGAGATTGCTACAAGTATGAATGAGTATGGTGGTGTTGTCATTAATGTTGTCATTGGTGTCAACATAATACAACTTGTTGCAGTGAAAGGAATAATGTGATTGGAGGTGGTACATGTATAGTTGAGATATTGTAGAGATGTTGTGAGTACATGGAGCTATCTTTATGGTGTTGCAGGTGTGCTGATATGATGAGTTACCAAGTGCTTCTAAGAAATTTAATAAATAGTGAAGACAGAGTTGTGTGTGTGTGTGTTCAAAATGTTCTCTGATATGTGCTTTGCATTTCTTCTGTGTTGATCCCATGCTTGTGCGGATCTATAGTGTTTCTTATGGGAATCCTTGGCTGATATATCCTGGATTATAGCTTTTGGTTTGATGAAGAGTGAAAGTTGTGTTCATCAGTTTGTCAACTAGTCTAGAAGAGTTGTTTGTTTGTGGAGTGGGAGAAATGTTTCTGCTCCACAATCCTCTACTTGTTTTTTTAGGTCTTGTGGATCTGAATAAGGCTTGTAATGGTGCTATCTATGTTTTGGAAAAGGTGTTCATGGTTTGGTGCTCTGGAAGACTGGTTCCAGAGTTACTATGTGTGTCTGTACAGTTTGGATGGACTGATGGAAAGTGTTCTTTGTATGAAATTTGTTGCAGTTGTTGTGGATGAATTTGAAGGATTCTAAGAGGTGTTCTAGTGTATGGAAAATCATGTTATGTGGTCCACTTGTTATCTTCTTGTTGTGAATGCACTTACTTCAATGTTCATTGGTGTTTTCATTAGGTTTGGCCAACCTGGTGTTTACACGTCATGTGAGAGATAAGTATCAATTAACGAAGCGTGTGATTGATCCAGGATGTTTTGGGTCTTGGTTAAGTATTAATTTAGTCCACTCTCATTCTCATCCACCACGGGAATGTTGAGTCACCGACCTAATTTGAATTTCTAAAATAAAGAGTGTGTAGCCGACCTTGGAGAAAGTTTCTAAGATCGAAGTTGGTATAAATACAAGGCAAGATGTTAAGGTTTGAAAGCCACAAGTGTGAGAAGGGAAGTAGATGTGAAATATTGCACGAAAGTGATCTGAGGCAGTGTGAAATTCAATGTGTTAGACTCCTAAAGGCAGTGAGCTGATGGTGTCTACAATTCTTTGATCAAGGCTATGAATGTGTGCAAGTTGTAGTGGTGGATTTTTTGTTGCATTGAGATAATGTTATTTGTGTAACATTCTTCTTTCTATGTTTCTGCATCTGTAGGAAGTGAGCCTCCATCTAGACAGTGATTCCTATCTTGGATAGTGAGCCCTTTGGCAATGAGCCTTTTTAATCAGTTTTGAAATTACTCTTATATTGTGAGTTAACCCTCACCATGGTTTTTCCCTCATTGGGTTTTCCACGTAAATCTAGTGTTTCTTGTTTTTGCTTACTATTATCTGCACTTCATTCTTATGCTTAATAACAGATTAAATTGAATGTGGAATTGTTTAAGATCTGTGGTGAATGTGATTAGATACAACTAATTCACCCACCCTCTCAGTTGTCTTGTGCAATTCAACAGTTTCAAGTGTTGTCATTGTGAGTATTTTTTTTTCATGTCAAAGGAAGATTCAATGAACATATATTTTTCCTTTGCCATTGATGTCAAAGGGGGAGAGAAAGCATGTGCAAAGGAAAGAAAGCTAATAAGAGAAACCAGGTAATGAGGAAGATGATCTTCTAAGTGGGAGAAGAGAAAACTAAAATCCTGAGAAGTATATTTAGAACTAGTATGGTGTCTTTGATGGTTTTTCTTATCATGTGTTGCCATCAATGACAAAGGGAGAGATTGTTGCAAAAATAAAGAAAGGATTAAAGGTGTTGTCATTGATGTCAACTGGTCAACTAGTTATCTACTAGTTGCTATTGGTTGTATATGTTGAGGATATTGAGAAAATTGTATAAAAGAAAGTTTACAATTATTCAATTGTTGATCTGGTATTCGCCCCTATGTTTGTGCGGTTCAGATATGTTGGTTATGGTTGTTGAAGGTTGCTATATCTAGATTTTTGGTTGTTGGTGCATTGAGAAGTTTGAGTTGTGTTCACCAGTTGTGAACTATGTTTTTTCTATGTTCTAGTTGAGGTTCGGGAGAAATGTTGTTGGTCCAAATTTCTCTTTGATGAAGTCTTTTGACTTGTGGTTCTAGAGTTAAAATGTTTTGGTTGCATTGAAGATATTTTTGGTTTCTGGAAGTTTCAAGCTTAATTTTTCTATGTATTTTACACTGGTTTGGCCGACCTTGTGTTAAGCACTATTTTTTAATTTAATGAAGCATGTTGGATCTATTTTGGGTCTCAGTGAAGCATGTGTTTGGGTCACCCTCATTCTACTTCCACCCTAGGATGGTTGGTGCCGAACTAATTTAAATTTGAGTTTGGATGGCCAACTTTGGATCTTTTTCAAGGTTGGAGATAGTATAAATACAAGATGAGCTAGAAATGAAAAATGTACAAGAGGAAAGAAGGAAGATAAGTGAAAGAGTAGATGCGGCATTGATGCTATTCAAAAAGTGAGTGTGAGTTGTGTGTGGTAGATCAATGCGAAGCTTAATGTTGATTTTTTGGATGCAGTGAGTAGAAGGAAAAATCTATCATTCATCCAAGTTGATCAAGTAACTGTGGTGGAATCCTTTGTTGTATTGGGATTGTATTCTCTCTGTAAAAATTCTTCTTTGTCTTCTTTATATCTCTGTGGCAATGAGCCCTTCGGGTTGTAGCCCTATTGGATAGTGAGTCCTTATTTTAAGCAGTGAGCCTTGTTTCAAGCAGTGAGCCCTTTTGTAATCACTTTTGATATTCTCTATAGTGTGAGTTAATCCTCACTGTGGTTTTTCCTTCATTGGTTTTTCCATGTAAATCTAGTGTTATTGTGTTTATGTGTTGGATTTGAGTTTTTGCATTGGCATTTGATGATTAATCATTTAAGCAGCTTTAAGTATTAGTTTCGGTGATTAAATTAAAGGTGAAAATATATGACAACTTATTCACCCCCCTCTTAGTTGTCCTATCCAACATGTCATGGTGTTCAAAAGTTGAAAAACTATTTAAACAAAACTGAGACATAGATTAAAGAAAATGTAAACTCTTCAACCACTCATACTTTAATATGAATTAATTATGACATTTGGCTTCGCTGTACTAAAATCATTACTTTGCATGGAGAAGAGTGCATGAATTGTTGCATCTCAAGTGAGAGTACAATTCACACAATTTACTAAGTTTGGAAAGGGTGGTGGTACGTGCCAATTTATTTATTTTTATTCAAAATAATTACCTACTTAAAGTAAAAGTTTTACATACCTTACGTCCTGTTGATGGTGAAAATGACACAAACAACGTTAAAACAGAATATTTCTACTCTATTTCTCCTGAAAAAGAAAGACAACATGTAGTAGCCTAACTCCCAAGGTCCTGGTAGTTGGTTCTCAATTGTCTGGTGTCACTCAATCAGTTCATGCAACTGTAATATTAAAGGGGGTCTGTGCTGGTAACAAAATATTCAAGCGATGACTCATTTTACCAAACTATTTTAGTAAATCAATGGGGTTTCAAACAAAAGAAAAAGATAGATCAAAGGGGTAAACCAGTAAGTATGAATCAAATTTATCTAGCATCCGAACATATATCTTCAAATAATGAATGTTCTTCCAATCAGATCAAGAAAACCATAACATGACACAATCTATAGCATAATCTATACCACTGCATACATTTTAAGTGCTTAATTAACTTCACAATTACACATCACAAATATTTCAAGGATTTCAAAACAACACACATTCATTCATCATCAAGATTATAGATCAACAAAATTTAATAACTTCAATTCAATGATAACCTAACAAGATAATCCTTACATTTGGTTTCTTCTAATGACTTTCATCACATAAGAAACTAGCATGCTTCAAAACAATCACTGGCATTCAGATAGATTATAACTTATCAGCCTTATCAAATAAAACAACTCAATTGTAATACCATATTGCGTAAACCTATAATTCTATTAACTATACAAAGATCAAGTACAAAGTATCTATGTAATCACTACAAAATTCTATCTCCTAAAATCAGGTAAACCAATCCTATTCTCAATTAGCTAACCCTTACAATATGATACCCACAAGGTATTTATAGATTATACAAAGTTCGAACTCCACTTCTATTTTAAGTCACCCACCCTTTTAAGAACAAAAACTTTCTTGGAAACTCAGATCGATTTGATCTTGAGTTCTTATATTAGACATTCAGTTCAACTGGAGAAAAGAAAAATAGAAGAGAAACATGTCATGCGCTTCAACTGTCAGTGCTGCATGCAACATGAAAAGAAAGGAGAAAGTTATGCATGGAGGAGATTTATGCATGTGAAGCTGGGTCTGCAATGAACTCATCATAACTGGCGAAGACTTGCTGTAATATATCTAATTCTGGCCCATCAACCCAGCTATCTTCAAATTTGATTTGATCCAATTCTGTTGCAGCAAACTCCCTCATACCTTTCATCTTTGTCAACTCTCTTCTAGCAGCTTTTATTTCTTCTTTGACATCCATTAGTCGACCTATCATCAAATCTTCTCCATAATCTTCTTTCTACATGAGTCCTCTAAGTCTTTCATCCCATTTCTCTTTTATTTGACTCAAAGACATGCCTTCCTTTATTAATGTTTTGCATCTACAATGATAGCAATGACTGCTTCCAGCTCCTCAAACTGCTCAGTCAGATTATTAACAGCCTCTTGAACCTCATTCCTATGTTTACACAAGAAATATGCTCTGAATCGAAGTATACGAGAGGTTTTTCCAACAAAATCTTTATTTTCCTCCTCAAGTATGGACTGTTCAAGAAGAGTAGTCAAAGGCAATGTTTTTAACCTTCTCCAATTTTTGACTATACTCTTTATACTCCTCTTCTTGTTTCTCTGATGCTTCAATGTATTGGTGCATTTCTCTTATCAATTCCTCAGTGCCTTTGTAAACTTCAAAACCCTCAACCAAAACTTCACCTACTTCTCGATTCAACTTGTCTACCCATCTGTCTACCATCTCCACTTTACCTCTTACCAGCACCAAATCATCTACCTCCTTTTTTCTTAACAAAATAGGAGTCTCAATGGCTATTACCTATTGTGATCTTGGAGAGGAGACACTTTTCAAAAGTGAATGTAATTGATCCAACTGGACCTTAAGCTCATCTTTCTTTTGTTTATCTTTTATCATTCTTGACTTGGTTGTTGAAGCCACCACATCAATTAGGTTCATCTGTTGATTCCTAGTGGGCCTTCCCAAGTTGACAGTACTCAACTGATAATCTGTTAGCTACATGTCCCCTACCTCCTTTTCTATCATTGGCATGGCACACTCAACAAAATCTCTCCTTTGTTCGTGAGTCTGGTAGAGTGTAGGATTTTTGCCTTCTTTTTAGGCCTCTCTTGTTTGATCTCCTTCATCATATCCTCCCAATTGAGAGGTTGTGAAGGTGTTACTGCCCTTTTCTGAAGGTCTAGTTTTAACCAAGTGGGAGCATATGGAGCAGTATTCATCATAGAAGAAGAAGATGCAATAGTAGTATAAGGTGGCTGCACACTTACTTGGGGTTGAGAATCAACCCTTGATTTCTCTTGTTGTTCTTGCACTGTATGCATCTGTACAAGCCTTTCAACCTCTTCCCTATCCTTTTGTTCTTGTATCTTTTTATCTTCCTCTTCTTTCTTTAACCTCTCTTCCCCTAATCGATCTCTCTCCACTTTTTCCCTTTCCTTTCTTTCCTTCCCTAGAGCTTCTTTTTCTTGGATTTCTTTTTCTAAAGTCTCTAGTCTTTCTTTCTCTAACCTTTCTGCCTCTAGAGCCTTAAGTTTTTCTTCCTTTGCTTCTTCTTCTTGCTGCTCCTTAACCAGCTCTTTGGCATTCATTCATTTTCTTAATCTTTCTGCTTCTTCATCCTTTTGGCGAGCTTCTTCTGCAAGTTTCAACCTAGCAACCAAGATTTATTTCTCCCTCCGGTTTCTTGCCTTCTCTTCTTCAAGGTCATGAATCTTTTGTATTAATTCCAACTTTTCATTCTCTTCTTTAACCTTGAGTTCATACTCTTGTTTCCTTTTTTGTTTCTCTACTTTATCAGCTGTTGCCTTACCTTCAATTTGTTTGGCTTTTAATTGTTGTTGGTGCAGTATAGCATTAGCTTGTACCTTGGCATCAATTTCCTTTTCTTTCTCTAAGGTTGTAGCTCTTGCATCATAATCCTTTTTCGCCTCTTCGAACAGCTTCCATTGCTCTTCCTGTGTCAAAACCTACTCAATATCCTCCTCTAGAGGCACATTCTCTTGCATGTATTTTTCTGACATGGTCTCATCTGAATCTATCCCAACTTCATGAATCTCCTTCTCTAAGGTTGCTTTTCCCATTCCATCTTTAGCCATACTATGAAGAGCTCCCTTTTGAACTTCTTTACTCTTCTTCCTTGTAAGTGGAACTTGTGCGGATGATTCACCTAATGTAGGTGTAGAAATAGTTGATCCCTTTTGTACATCCTCTTCTTGTATTTCATCTTCATCATCTACCGCCTCAAGTTCTACCTCTTCGATGTCTGGGGGAAAGAATTCCAATGGCTCTTTAGGAGGTGTCTTCCTTTTGATCCTTTTGTATCCCTTACCCTTTTTAGGGGTTGGCCCTTGAAGTGCTTTGGTTCTTAACACCAACCAGTTAACACTCATATCCAATACTGTCCTTCCAATCTACTTGATCTCAATGGTCTCTTCAGCATCCCAGTCAATTGGATCCAAGCTCTTGGTGGCAATGTTCAAAGCTTCATAGGATGGATCCAATACAATTCCATCATCCACCAATGTGTCAGGAATGTTATCTTTAACACCAAGCTCTGACATGAGTGAGACAAACAATCTTTCATAATTCTTCTTTCTTAGGTCATATTCATCTTGTCAGTCACTCCAGAAGTCTTCTAATAGATTAAAATGCTTGTCAAACACCAAAGGTAACAAAGCATACATCTTACCCTTTGGATCAAAGTGCCTACGAGCTACGTATAAACCTAACTTAAATTATATCAATTCACTATAGACCACCTTTGCTCCTACCAAGTGTTGACAATCATACTCACCCAACTTCATGGGGAACTTGTGACATCCTTTTTTATGCTTTATTCCAAACCGAGCATCAACTCCAAGAGCCTAATATACAAACTCCATCAGCACTATCCTATTATTGCAACACCTTGAAAGTAGATGTGGATGGCCTTCAAAACCAGCTAACCTAAAATATGTAAATTTGGGGTATTGAATGTACCAACATCCCCATTCAACAATGAATGCCATGGCTTCTTGACTCAACCTATACCCTACATCTCCATTCAATTGCTTGATGACTAGATATATGAATGCATCATTGACTCTCCAAAAATGAGTCTCAGAAACTTGTAAAGACAACTGGTCATAGTGCTCCCACACTTTCTTCTGTCCATCCAATGCTCCCATTATTCCCACTTTGTTTAAACCTGGGAAGATACCCAACCTTGTTGTTGCATACACAATATAAGAGGTCATAAAGAGACACTTAGTCTACCTAATATTGGTCAGTTGATCATGAATAGCATTTGACACAATTATTGGCCAATCAAACTATTGGGATCCATTTAAGATAGTCTGGATGAAAGGAAACATCCACTCCTTGAACTAAAATGTATCTCTCTTCCCAAAAACTCTAGACATCATCATAATTATATCTGATACCTCTTTGTAGAAATCTGCCCTCTTTGGCTGCTCTAAAAGCTTGCTTAAAGATTTATTTTCTGTCTTCAACCACCTTTTGTTTAAATGAGACTTATTGGAGTCCTTATACTTACTATATTTCTCCAAGGCTTCTGCCTCATCCAACTGCACCAAGTTCTTAGGATCAGGGACATTGAATATAATTTGCAATGCTTGAGGAGTAAGATCAATGATCACATTGTTCTGGGAATCCATGCACTGTCTGGTAACAAGATTGTAGGTAGTTGCAGCTGTTAAGATCAATTCTGGGAATTGCATTGACAAAGGAAATACAATAATATGGGTTAAGCTAGAATCAAGAATTCTTTGTGTTCTTCCTGTTACATCTTCCCTTTCTGCAAAGGTGTCTGCATATAGCTCTTCAAAATTGTACTAACCCAAATTGGTATCGGTGATGTCTGACCAATCTTATTCTACTTTGTTGACTTTGATAACAGGACTCCTGTGATTATACCTCAAGGTATAAGGCAATTGTTCAGGCTTGATTTTCTTTGGTTAAGGTGCTGCCTTTGATGTTCCTGCAGGTCGATTCCTTTGAGCAGCTTCTCCTGATGTTCCTGACATCTTCTTAGATTTTCTACAATAAAATTTCTAGTTAGATCCTTGAATATCATCATAAAAAATGCTTTAAAACCATACCTTTCATGCATACATCAGAGGCAGAACCAGGCAGAAACATATTCTAAACAGTCTCTTTTAACATACTGTCAGGATCGGAGTCGAAACTGGAATGGTAACTCTACTAACAAGAAGCGGGCTCGGAGTCAGAATAGAAATTGATTCGGGTTCCTTCAGATTTTCTAATTTTCATATTCAGGTTCGGTTCCGCTCCCACTTCCGCCAGGAAAACATTTTTATAAAGTAAAACTCCTCACTATAGGTGGAGTCGGAGATGGGATGAAAATGGAATCGATACCTTTTGAAAAACCAATTTTTCAAGTTCAAAATCGATTTCGATTCCGCTTTCGCCCAGGTTGACCATGACATCATCCAAGACTTTAATCAATATAATGCAGAACTTCATGATTTCAAATTAGGTAATTTTCAAAACGACATGGGGCTAACCTGAAATTCAACAAGACCATCCCCATATGACCAGGGGCGACTAAATCCTAGGGCATCATATTTTAATCCTTAAAACATGATCACATAAACACACAAAACCCTAATCTAGAAAACATGATAAAACTAGGGCACGGATTAACCCTTCCCATTTTACCAGTTTGAAGGCGCGACAAAACCCTAAGTAAAAATGAGATTCAATTAACCCTAACTCACTGTAAAAATATTAATCTACCTCACTATAAATCCCTAATCCAACTAACGCCATTTAAAACCTAAATTTAATCTAACCTACTGCAAATCAAAATAGCACGACGTGATCATGACTAAAACGTGAAAGCGATTGTGCCCTAGAACAAAAAGAAACGAAGAATAACCAGACAAAAAAATAAAGCAAGAACCTACGCAAACAAACTTACTAAGAACCACGAATTTCATTAAAACGAAATGATTCAAAGCACGAGCAAACAAAAAAAATGAAACAGTAAATAAACGAAGAACAACAACGATAAGAAACCCCACCTCGAACACAAAAGAACCCAGCTAACCTTCTGAACTGGTTCGCAAGCAATAATCTTCTCCTTGTTCAATCGATTTGCTCAAACGAACTCTGCCACTGCTCTTCCTTGCTCTTTAATCTTTTAACAATGATAATAATGATACGTTTAATCCTTAAATGAAGGTAAAAATGAGAATTTCTACCTACACGAGCAGCTGTCATTAATGCATTAAATGTAGTTGGGCAGAGTCGGAACTAAAAGAGAACCAACACCTCACTATAGTGCGACTTCAGTTAGAAAGTCAATGACCAAGAAAATGGTGGGGGTGGAATCAAAATGGAGACTGATTTAGAAACTTAAGAAATTTCCTAACTTAGTTCCCATTCCGGTTTCGGTTCCGCCAACAAAGCACAAAACAAAACTAAACACAAAAAGAGAAAAACAAAAGACTGGCATAATAAAACTTAACACAAGGACTTAGACTAAAACCAAAAGTCAAAAAGCGGAGGCGAAGGTGGAACAAATTTAGATTTTGTAATTTTCAATAAACGCCAACTTAACGCCCACTCTAGCTCCGGCTCCGATGAAGACAAAACAAAAGATCAAAAAAAAAGACTATCGGGATTGGGGCCGAAACGAGTTTTGATTGTGGTTTTAGAACCTGATTTGGTTTCGGCTTTGATTCTGACAGACTACAACAAAAATAAACAAAGTTTTGAAAGCGAAAGACTCCAGACTTTGTTTGAAAAACAACAAGAGATAAAAATAACAAAGGGGGACCCATTTTGACCAAGGCAAAAGATGGGGTGGTTATGCAAGGCATAACACGTCCCATCATCGATTTGAAAATCACTTACTTTTGTTGATGTGACAGTATAATCGGATGGGATGGCAAGGGTAGTAACGAATTTATTATGAATGAATATGGGACAATGAATTAATGTTGCAATTATTATGACTGAAATTAGTCATAATAATTTTGATTTATTATGATAAGAGATGGTAGTGTAGGGTGTGGATTTCAAAGGTGATGGCGAAATTTAATGATGTGCAAGTATATGAAGCTGGAAATATCAGATCATTTTAAGAGGAAGGGAATTTACAAAAGTCGAGAGCATCACTAGAAAATGTAGCTGGGATGAAGAACAAAAATTCCAGAGCATACTGAGAGATGCAACCGAATTGAAGAAGAAAATCCTAGAGCATCATTGAAAGAGGTCGTTGGGATGCAATAATTAAATTTTCGAAGCATGTTGAAAGATGCATCTGGAAGTAGCAACAAAAATTTCTAGAGCATCAATGCCGAAAGATGCAATCGGAAGCAACACAAAATTTCTAGAGCATTGCCGAAAGATGCAGTCGAAAGCAGCCAAAAAAATTCAGGAGCATCGCTGAAAGATGCAGCCAAAAGCAACAATAAAATTTCTAGAGCATCGTCAAAAGATTCCATGGAAGGAGGAAACAAGAAAATTCTAGAGCATCATCGAAAGATCCAGCCGGAAAGTAGCAAGAGAATTTTTGGAGCATCGCTGAAAGATTCCATTGGAAGAAGGAATCAAAATGCAAGACTTTTGGAATTTTAAGATTTTCTGGAGCATCATTGAAAGATGCGCCAAACTGTAGGAGTAAAACATGGAATGACACCAGTCGGGTGTGCAAGTTTTGAAGCATTGCAACAATTGAGCCAACAAGTTCCGGAGCATCGCAACAAGATGCACCAAAATTTGTATTCAATTAAAAATAAAGTCCTATTAGATAGAAACAAAATTTAGCTAAGTCCAAAAGATGAAAAATTCAAAAGAAATGCCCTGAAGTAATTACAAATATATACACATGCATTTTTCTTAACTTTGTGACTTAGATTATGAAAACTACATTGCTCTGCTATAGCAAAGTCAATGCATTGGATTTCTCCTTGCATTTCTACCATTCTAATGAATTCCTCTTTATTGACAGGTTTGTTGTAGATGTGTAATCGATGAACATTGACCAAGAGGGTTCGAGTGTCACCATCAATGGGTTTGAGTTGCACTGCTTTGTTTGAAAATACTTCAGAAATTTCATATGGACCCAACCAATGAATCCTCAGTTTCCCTTGGTGATCTTTATATCGGGAATCGAATAATAGTGCCCAAACCCCATTATGGAACTCTCTTTCCTTTATGTGTTTATCATGCCAAGTGTTTCATTGTTGTTGAACTACCTTCGTTTGGTGGACAACATCCAAATAGAGTTAATCTAATTCACTAAGTTGTAGGACTCTTTCAACTTGGGCTCATTTGAGATCTAAACCTAACTCCATTGTTGTTCTCAAGGTTTGAAGCTCACATTCAATGGGTAAAAGAGGTTTCTTCCCAAAAACTAACTCGTATGGATTGAAACCAGTGGTTGATTTCCAAGTTGTGTTATAAGCGCAAATGACTTCAAGTAATTTTCTGGCCCAGTCTTTTCTCCTTGATGAAATTGTTTTCGTTAAAAAAATCTCTAGTTCCCTATTAGTGACTTCTACTCGACATTTTCTTGTGGGTGATAGGGTGATGAATTCTCATGACTTACCTGGAAATGATCAGTGAAGGCTAACAAAAATTTAGACATAAACTGGGGTCCTTGATCTATGACAATTTTTTTAGGGGCTCCAAATCTCAGAAAAATCTTGTTATACAGGAAGCCAACTACTTGTTCTTCCCTAGTGACTCTTAGAGCTTGAACTTTTGCCCACTTGGTCAGATAGTCGATGCATACCAAAATATACTATTTCCCTTGTAAAGGGAGTCTATAGGACCAATAAAATCCAATCCCCACTTTTTAAATGGTTCAAGAACTACATGGGGTTATAGAGGCATTTCATTGGATGTAATGGGTCTCCCTAATCTTTGGCATTCATCACATCGACGAACATATTTTTTTACATCTTTATGCATAGAGGGCCAGTAATCTCCTGCACCCAAAATCTTATGGGATGTCCTCTTGGCAAAATAATGGCCTCCAGAGGGGTCATCATGACAAGCTCTAAGAATGCTATATGTTTCATCTTCCCTCACACAATGTCGTAAAACCATATATTAGGACCGCATCAAAATAATATTCCATTAATTCATTTAAACAAACCGCTTTCTCGAACGAGGCATTTCTTTTGTTTTGACGTAAAATATGGTGGCAACTCTGAAGTGGCCAAGTATTTGGCAATTTCAGCAAACAAAGAGGATTTAATGGAGATGGAAAAAACAATTTCATCTGGGAATTCATCTTGCACTGGAGCACAATCTCCATTATCTTGTTTGATTCGAGCTAACAAATCTATAACTACGTTGAACTTTCCAAGTTCATCAATAATGGTCACGTTGAATTCTTGTAAAAGCAATAACCACCTGATTATCCTTCTGTTTACTACAGGTTTGTTCATTAGGTACTTGATTGTTGAATGGTCTATGAACATAGTTACTTTGTACCTTGTAATGTAATTTCAAAATTTCTTGATTGCATGTACTACAACAAAAATTTATTTCTCTATGGTGGTGAAATTCTGTTTAGTGGGAGTCAAATTCTTACTAATGAAATAGATAACATACTTTCCCCCATTCTCATCTTCCTAACTTAATACCACTCCAATTGCATCATCGAAAGCATCTACATAAATATGGAATGGAAGGTTCCAAATAGGTCCACGTAGGACAGGAGCAAAGATGAGTTTCTCCTTAATGATCTCAAATGATGATTGACACTTTGTTGTCCACAAAAAATCTACATTCTTTTGGAGGAGGGAAATATAGGGGCTGCAATCTTGCTGAAATTTTCTATGAATCTTCGATAGTATCCAGCATGTCCTAAGAAGCTTCTAACATCAGTTTGGTTTTTTAGAGACTCGATTTGTTGTATTACCTCAATTTTCTTAGGATCCACTTTTATCCCTTCAACTGAAATTTGGTGTCCCAATACTATTCCTTGTTCCACCATTATCATGCTTTTTAATGACTTAGGGATAACCAATAATCCTCACATTGCTTCAATACTTTGTCCAAATTTTGTAGGCCTTCATCAAAAGTTGACCCATACACAGTGAAGTCGTCCATGTAGACTTCCACACAGTCATTCACTAACTCAACGAATATGGCCAGGATAGCTCTCTGAAATGTTGTGGGAGTGTTGCAAAGCCCGAAGGGAAGAACACAATATGCGAATTTTCCCCAAGGGAAAGTAAAAGTTGTCTTGTTTCGGTTTTCAACTACAACTTGTATTTGGTTATATCCGCTAAACCCGTCCAAGAATGAGAAATATTTCCTTCTAGCTAAATTTTCCAAAACTTGGTCTACAAACAGTAGAGAAAAGTAATCCCTATGGGTAGCCTTGTTGAGTTCCCTATAATCGAAACACACTCTCCACTTCCCCATTTTATTTGGGACCACTACCAAAGGTGAAACCCATTTGCTGTTAGAAATGGGATAGATAAATTCTACTTGCAGGAGTTTCTCAATTTCAGTTTTAACAATATCTTTCAAAGCAGGATTGAGTCTTCGTTGTGGTTGACAAACATGTCTAACATCCTTAGTATATATGTGATCGGTACGAACACTTGGGTGTATTCCTCTCATGCCTGTTAATCCCAAAAAAAATCTTTAGATCCATTCACCAAAACATCAAACAATTTATGCTCTTTTGGCTCTGTCAACCAGCTGTTGATATTCAAAGTTTTTCCCAGTAATAACATGATGGTTTTGACCCTTGGATGGTTGGAGGTGACAGTATAAAATTCTCTAGTCAAAGTTCTGAGAGGACAACTATGTGGTATGGCTCTATGGAGTTTGGAAATATCTTCAAAGAAGTGATCTGATTTTGGAATGATATTAGCTAGAGGACAAGGTAATCCCATAAAGTTGGTGTAATCAATTTAAATTTGATCAACATTGATTGGGTCCCCTAGAATCTTTTCTATGTCTAACATTTCTTCATCACCTGAGTCCATGGTAATATTTTCCATATTATTTTCCAATTCATCTTCCAACTCTTCACCATATTGTTTAATGACCACCATAGCAAGTGAGGCTAGATTCTCTTGTTTGTTAGGACCATCTGGTTCATCAACCCAAACTTTGTTATGTTCAATAGGTTTAGTGGGAGGATAGATAAATAAATGTTTGCTATTAGGACCATGTGAAATGGTCATTCCTCCCTCTCTGCAGCCAATCTTGGTTGCAACGGTAGCTAGCCACAGTCTTCCTAGGATTATTGGATAACCATCCTTTGGTATGAGGGACTGGATTACTTGGAAGTCTACTGGGTATTCCCAACCATCAACCTTAACAAGAACATTTTCTATGACACTTTTTGGAATAGCAATGGATTGATTTGCCATTTGCAACACTATAGTTGTGGGACGTAAATCAGTGAGTCCCAAATTTTCCATCACATCGACCATCATTACATTAATGGTTGCTCCTAGGTCCACAAGTGCATTAGGTATTTCTACCTCATTTATTGTCACTGTTATAAGTGGACTGCTTGGGTCATCATATTTCAAAGTTATAGTTTTTCCACCCAAAAATTTAGCTAGGTAACCATTTATGTGAACAGTATTAATTAGTTTTGGTTTCCTTCCTAGTGTTTTGATGCACAATTGTTTAATCAATTGGTTTAGTTCAAGAATCTCTTTAATTTCTTGTAACAAAGGAACCTCGATTTGAAGTTGCTTAATCTCTTGTATCAACATTTTTTCGGTGGATAAAGTCATTTTCAGAGAGTTATTCAAGGTGGTAGGTTTAAGACACTTGGAAAATGTGATTGAGTTTTCTCTTTCAAGGTGGAGTCCTTCTTTAAAATATCAGTTGGACATTGGCCACCCTCCTCTTGAGGTAACTTAGAATTTCCAGATGAGTATTTTGGAAGGGTCTTGTCTTGATTACTCACTGGGTTTTTCTCTAAGGGTGTGGAAGATGTTTTGGTCATTTCAATAGATTCTTTAATCAACTCGTCTAGGATCTCAACTATGGTAGGTTGTTGGAGTGTTTTTCCTGACCTTAACTATAGGTTTCCACAATGGATAACATTTAGTCCAGTCACATTTTCCTATTTCGTAGAATACACTGGGGTATATTGACGATTATTCTTTGGATTAGGGACATGTTATGTCGGAATTTGTGTTTAGTTGACCTGCATTTTTTGTTGAGAGTTATGAGGAGCTGGTAAAATATTCTTCTATGGATTAGGCATCCTTCTTGGCCCGATATAAAACTAATTTTGAGGTTGATTCCATTGAGGCGTGGGATTTTTTGGAGGATACCATTGTTGTTGAGTCTGGTCCTGCCATTGACGGTTCCCCTAGGATTGGTTTTCCCACTTAGGTGGTCCCCAAGGGTAAGATCCCCAATTAGGTGGTGCTTGAGGCCAAGGTGTCACCCATTGATTGTTATTCCAGTTGTTTGGAGGTCGCCAGGCAGGATTTGGATTTTGACCATAAGAGAAATTCCCTCCAGGTCATTGATTTACAAAGTTGACCTCCTCAACCTAAGATGTCCTTTTCTTGGAATTCTTGATTGCATTTAGGATCTCACATTGATCAGTAGCATGAATCTTCTCACAAACTTGACAAATGTTAATTTTGTCTAAAGGAAATTCTCTTAAGAGATGTTTGTTTCGACGCCTAGGACAATAGATGGATAAGGTCTCAAAATTACATGTTTTGGCTTGTATTCCATCCAACATGGTGTTTAACTAAACAAGAATGTCAGTTTTGAGATTTCCTATTTCCTTACATAGTTTACCTATTTCATTAGAACCTCTAAAAAGTGTAGTTTTATGAATACCTACTCGAGTACGGGAGAAGTTTCAGCATAATTCAGTGATATCTTCAAGTCCAAGTTGGGACACATCTCCATTTCCCATTAAATCTAAACTCCTATTATCTTAATCAAGTCCTTTAAGAAATATGGTCTTTAGAATTTCCAAACTTATGACTTCTTCACCACAATGTTTAGATAAGAAGATGAACCTATCCAGGAAATCTTCTAAACTTTCATCTTCATTTTGTCTCAATTTGAATAACTCCTCTTTCCTATCATTGAATCTATAGTAACTTTGGTATTTGTCCAGAAAAGTATTCTCCATGTCATCCCAAGTGGATATCGACCTTGAAGCTAATCCCATAAACCAACACATTGATGCGTCCTTCAAAGTAGAGGGAAAGAGCTTCAATTTTTGGTTATCATTTTTGTAGTCATAAGTTTGACACAAAACTTTAAACCCAAAAAGGAATTGGTCAGGATATTCAGAGGATAAACCTCTGAAGGTTGGTAAGTGGGATGGTGAAATGTTTTTCATAGGCATATCATCATCTTGGTTGAGAGCAATAGGATAGGTAAATGTTCGTGGTCCTGGTCTTGGGTTAGCAATATTTCTACGATCACCCATGATGTCGAAAGGAATGCATTCCTATTCAAAGGTTTTCTCTAATGGTTGAAGTTCAAGAATGTGCAAAGGAATGTTATCCTCGAGAAAGATTTTCTCTAACAACAAAGTCTCTGGGGTATACTGGGAGGCCTCAAGTTGATCTTGCTTGATCAATTCTTCAATAAGTTCTTCAACTAAGACTTCTTCCTCCCTACTTGTGGTTGGAACATCTTTTTGGGGGGTTCTTGGTATGAATCTTTCATGTGGGCCTCATTTCCTAACCATGCAGAAAAAGAATCCTGGCAACTATATATATATATATATATATTTCTAAAAGAGGTATTCAAGCAATCTCATACTAACACTAGAAAAGGAAGGTTCCTTGACAATGACGCCAAAAAGTGAAAGGTTGTTGTTAGGTCCTATCACTTTAGTTAAAAATGCATCAATTATATCGACCGGGTAGTGTTTGAAGGTTGTATGCAATAGGGGACATCTTGGCTAACTCTCTTAGATTTTTTGAATTCTTGAAATGGTTGTAAACATAGATTTAACTAGAAAGAAATTAAACTAAAAAGAATGAAGTTATTTAAACTAGAAAGCATGAGACAACTAAATTAGAAAGCATGAGATTGTTAAACTATAAAGCATATAAATTACCTAAGAATAAACACTTGCAGTAAAACTAGAAAATTTAAATGAAAACAACTAACGACTAAAAAATAATTGTTGATAGAAAGTAAACCTAACAACCTATAACTGACAACCAGAGTGGGTGCTCTAGAAGTTCAAATAAATAGAACTAAACGATTGTAAACTCAAACTATGACCTGTAGGAGTAATTGGTAGAGTTCAACACACACAAATAACATTCATCCACATTTATCATATATAGAATAAAAGTAATAGAATTAAAAATGAAAATACTTATCTATCTACTCTACAAGATTCCCTCGAGTGGCCAACTCTCGGGTGTTCATACACTCAACTTAGATCACATGTACTTTCGCATCTTCAAAATGAATCCATCCATGATACTTCAATTACTAAAAAAAAACAATAAACTTAGAATAGGATTGGCAATATTTATTTATTCATGTAAAGGTGTAACAAAAATAACATTGTTGAATAGCACTCAAATCTATCATAACATTATCACCATATCACTATTTTTGGCGGTAACATATATATACTAAAATGCTGACAAAATCCTAAATTTCAGATGGTGAAAGATCACCATTGAAAAAGTCTTTTAACAAAATTTCAACTAACCAATGGACTGAGGTCCATACATAAAACATATTAAAGGCTTGGAGTAGAGCCGTAGAGTTTTTAAACAAAAATTAAACATAAAGCATTAAAAGGACTTGTTCCACTATGCACTCCTGAATTTATGATGCCTAGAATTTTGGCACTCTATCTTCAACTATTTGAATTTCTCTTAAAGTCCACTCAATCGTGCATAATGTCTTGTACAATGACTTAAAACTATATCATTATATCAGCTTTAGTCAGCTAATTTCAATTTTGATTTAGGAAATAATGATTTATACATCTTTTTAGAAAATGTAAGCAATTATTAATCCTAAAAATTAACAATTGGCAGGGCTAAAGTGATTGGTAAGAAAAACAAAGGGTTTTTAGCTTATTATAACTATGAGGTTATTTATACCTCATCAGGGTGCACATTCACTCTATTACATTTTTGCCCCACTTTAGTGAGCATGCGTGTTGTTGCAAATGTGAGGTAAAGTATAAAGAAGTTCGAGAGAATTTACCTAAGCTGTCGAGGAAGCATATCTTCGATCTGGCCCACCTAGACATGCAGGAGGTAGATCTATAGGTGCTCGGTCCTGCAGGGCAACCTTGATATGAAAGAGAGAGAGGTGGCTCCACAAGTACTCGATCTTGCAAAAAGTGAACAAAGGCTCTACAGGGGCTCGGTCCTGTAGAGAGAAAGTGACTCATAGGTTCTCGGTCCTACAAAGGGAGCACCATAGGTTCTCGATCCTATGGGTCTTGATGTAAAAGGACTCCCTAGGTGCTCGGTCCTGAAGATAACTGATGTGAAAGGCCTTTATAGGTGATTTTTCCTACAAGGAAAGTTTGATGAGGTAATCGATCCTACAAACTTGATTGTAAAAGAGGCTTCATAGGTGCTCGGTCTTGCAATGCAACATGTTGTGTTGCAGACAAAACATGTTAGGTAGAAAAGCTCAAACAAATCAATGTCTCACAAAGCAATCAATTGAAGGAGAAGTTTTCAAAGGGGTCCCTCGGGAACCCTTCAAGATAACAAGGGGCCCACATAGAGGGACACTCCATTTGAAAAGCATGACATTTTTTGTAAATGATTCTATCATCAAGAAATCCTTTTGAAAGATCTCTTTCGTCAAGGAATCTGATAAAAAGAATGCCCTTTCTCGAAGGCAAGTTTTTCGATTCTTTTTGAAGGATGTGATTTTTGAAAAATGCAAAATTTTCATTAAGGGATTCGTTGGCCACCAAATTCACTTTATTAAAAATTAGAGAATTAGTAGCCCCCCTTAGGATGGTGCATGTGAATCAAAGGAGCACATGGCATCCTAAGGAAAGAAAGAAGAGGCAGTGATGTTGTGGCCCACGAGACATAGCGAGAAGTAAACATGGAAATGTTGTCACACATGAAAGGGACAAAACATAAGCACCACAACATCACAAAACAAGTAGAAAGAGAGGCAAGAAAAGATAAATGAAACAAGAGACAAGCAAAGACGAAGAAATCAAGAGACAAGGGGATCTGAGAGTTCGAGTTCAGATAAGCTCTTATAGGTAACCCATAATGTATGTGAACAAAATATCATTAGTCCCCGAAGTTCCCAGATCTGAGGAAGAGCACATGAAGATAAAATGAAAATTAAAAATTGGATCAACATAGAAGGGAGGCCTAAATGCCTCCTTTGCATTGTCCCCAATTGTCGAAAATCAAGATACAACATATAGAAAAGTGATGAAACATATAGAGGAAGTTTACAACATAATTTCACTCTTGTATCCAAGCACCTACAAGGGTAGCAAGGGTCCTCTAGGAACACATAAAGACAACCATAGGGGAAACACAACACACACAAAAATCTAACCTATAGATAAGGAAGCGGTACCCCCTAGTCTTCATCAACCAAGAGTTCATCATTCTCCCAATCTAGATCATTATATGGGGAGGGCAGATGAGCCTGCAAGGGCAGAATAGCGAGGGGAGGACCCTCTAACTCTCCTACAATAAGAGCTAAGGAATAAGGCCCCTCAAGGTCTCCTTCACTCAACTCCTATGAGGTAAAAGTCATAGATCTCGCAAAGATCACTGATAGAGTTGAGACATCATCCACCGAGTTAAACATGCATTTAACTTAAGTGCCATGTGTTAACTAGGCAGGAGAAGAAAGAGGCACCCAAGATCCACCATCAACCTCATCAAAAGGGATAGTGAGAAACTCAAGGGACGTCGAGGCTACCTCCGTCACATTAACAATGCAAGCCAAAGAAAAAATCCCTTTCGAAGAAGGTGATACCTTCTTTTGACCTCCACTTGAAGTGAGGTCATCCTCCAACTTATGCTTCAACAGAGGATGCTAAATCCCCACAGAAGAAGTGAAAGGTGAGGAGGAAGAGGATAGAGACGCAATAGACACCACTGTGGTGTTTGACATGTCCACGAGCTGGGAAAAGGAGGGATGTTTGAAAGGGACATTAGAAGAGGGGGCTCCACCAAAGGAGCGATGAACACCTGCACCCTTTTGGGGTGAGGGTAATCAACATTCACCAAGGGGGCTAGGAGAAAAACCAAGGCAAGTGGAATTGAAGCAGAAGGAGCAGAAGAGGGAGGCACAATAGGAGGTGCCTAAATAAGAGCTATTGGCTCCCCTTCTGCCTTCTACAAGGTGGCTTGTTCCACTTCAAGAGCCTTCCTCCTGTGCTTACGTTCATGCACAATTCGGTTTCATCAGCTCTGGGAACTAGAAGTCGCTACTTGAGAGGGGATAGGAGGCTCTTGTTCAACCATAGGAGTGTCCTCCATAACCGTTGCCAATGGAAGGGCAACCCCCTGGATAGGAGCAGGAGCAGGAAACACAGGAGCAAAAATGACAACAGGTGGAGAAGTAGACATAGGTGCCTCAACAATGAGCATCTTCCCATTCATTGTTTGAGAGTGAAGAGAAATAGGAGGCCGTAGAGGCCGAGACACAAGGGCAACCCAATGAGAGCCCTTTCCCTTACCATACACAACAGGCCTAGGCACTGTGGGAAAGAGTGGAAGTTCAAACACTTGACACTTGGCTTTTCGCCAAGCAGGCACCATTAGGCTCCCCATGTGAGGCATGGGAGCAAGATTCAAAGGTGTCACAACAAGGTGAGAAGCAGAAGTGGATGAAGTAGAAGAAGAAGAGGAAGGCTCTTGGGCGTGAACAAGCTTCCCCTTCCCCTTTTGCTGAGAGGAGGAGTCAACTTGCTATTGCACGATCATGCAACCTTTAACAAAGATGGTGTACGGGGATGTAGGGTAGGTTACCTTCGATGTCGTGCCCCCGGTCTTATATTTGACATAGGCATGATACAACAAGTTCATCCTTAGGGGAATTAGATCGACTAGGGCAGGCCAAAAGTGATCTAATGAGTAGCCCCCACATGACACCAACAGTTTGTATTCGGTGTCATGCAAAACGTGCATAGAGCCCTCGTGAGAAAACTTAAGACACTTATGAATAATCCAAGCAATTCCATTCTTGGAAACTAGGCATGGGATGCTTAGTTTCACCCTGAATAAATCCATCTTTGGAATGATATCAAAACAGTTATTTATGGCCCTGGGCCCTACTAAGACCTAGAGGGTGATAGAACTGAGAGGAGGGATTGGGAGTCCATCATGCGTACATATGGTGGTCTTTGACTTCTCATTTTCCTCCCTATGTAGAAAGTTTATTAACAAATTATCCTCCATTATAACATTCACACGACTCATAGGGTCAACCAAGACACCAATTACGATGTTCCCATTGATGTGAATGTATACAGGGCAAGGCTCTTTGTTCATAGGTAGATCCTGCGATGTGAAATTTATATCTAGTGATCCATTCACATATTGGGTGGGAGAGGGATGTGTGTAAATGAAACCATATTTAAATACACAAGTGGAACAAAATTGGTAGAATCCAAAGGTTCAGACATCCAACAATGACCTATCTAAATCCCATTCCTAAATACCTAGGGACCCTTCTAACTACAAAACTAGGGGTCATAGATCAGTTTGTAAGGCTAAACGCCCTGCAACACATGAACCTACAACATGCCTAGGGGACAAGATAAGGTCCTTCGATACCCAAGGATGAAATCAGAGTAGTTCACATCAGGTTCACCAAAATGTAGAGAAGGGGGACTGATTGCTTTGAGACTCCAGGTCATAGGAGAATCCTAAACAATAGGCTGCCCTAAACTACCTCAAGCTTTGCTAGGAAAATTAGGAAGATTAATACATTAAGGTTGAAAAGGAAGAGCACTCTAGACGTTGTTGTCCTTTTGTTAGATGGAATGATTCATAAGGCTAGATGAGTTGGTTTCGAGGGTTTGATCTACTTCCCAGACAACTCACTGTTTGAGGATGACAATGTAAATTACGAACTCCAATGTAGTGCATTGGCGTTTAGATGTGCACTAGTGTTCGTACGGATAGAGGGTCTTATGAACATACTAAAACACCAATAAATCAACTAACAATTTGATTGAGGGATATTTTACGTTACGACAAAATATTGGAAAAGTGTAGAACTAAAGTATAACAAGAAGAATACTATGTTTATGCTAAGCTAGAATTGACAAAGAGAAAGTGAGAAAAATGGACCTTTCTACTCGAGAGTCAAATCTTTAAAGAGTTCCACATGAGAACACCTACACACATAAGACCAAGGAAAATGTTGGGGCTGTTTTTAGAGGACTGCCTCAGTCAATCCCCCGCTTTGATGTTTCCACCTCCACGGACAACCAGATAGCAGCAACGTATGGAAAATGATGTAGAAACATAAAGGAAATAGTGCTAAGAGAAATCACCAACAATAAGTATGCTACGTAGATACATAAAGTGATATAAAGAGCAATGATAAAAGACAATACCACCTCCCCAACTATGAGTGCTCAAGGCAAGTAGTGGGAGGAGAGAGCGTGCAAGTCCAACAACAATGTTGTTGCAAAAAATGAAGTGTAGGAGCTAAGAACCAATAGCTTGCAACCATAAGATAGTGATGTAGAAGCTTGAGAGTGAGAATGAATCCAAAATTGTGTAGAGAATGAAGTGGAATTAAGAAGGAATGAAGGAATGAGAAGATAGACCATTTGAATGATCGAAAGGAGGCAAAAGACCTGTTTCTTGGTGGTTAAGGGAGGTAGAGACATTACAGTTCATTGCCAATGGAGAAATGTAACACCTTTGTAGATTCTAGAGGCAAGAATCCCATCAGAACGACAACACAATGCACAAACATTCGTGCGGCATGCACGCATCCCTAATAGGATTCTTCCACTAACACGAAAACAAGCTTTTAAGTGGATGGAAAAAAGTGGCGGATGTAGATTTGCATCATTGAATTTTCATTTTTTAAGGTAGGGGTGATGTAAATGAGGAATTTGCCTAGGGGTGCAAATTCGCTCCATTATAGGGAGTGAGAGTGCAAAACAAGGTTTTTAAACCTAAACCTTTTTTGGTAGCCAACCGCATCAAAGCTTCAATTTTTGTGAACCAACTTACTTTTTGAATTCCTTGATCATGTTGTCTACTATGAACAATAGATGTTCACCCTTTCTAATTTTAATGGAAAATCTATCATAGTATAGGGGAAAGGATCTAGTAGAAATTGAGCATGTTTCAATAGTTGTTATAACATTTTTGTTGATTTAATGTCTAATATTTTTAATAATATTACACCAATAGTTATGACTTTATAGCTGATAGTGTTGATGATGAGTACCCATGACTTAATGAAATATATTCCTTAGATCTAAAAAGAAACAATTCATGTGATGCCACACCAACACACTAATAAAATATGACTTAGTGCACAATTATCAGTCTAACTTTTTTATTGGGCTTTTTGGACACCTCAACAAAATGAATGCTAATGTGGCATCATATTTGATGATGTGGCCATGAAACCTTAGTTATAAGCAAGGGACTTGTGAAGTAAGCTATTGTTAAATAGAATTTTGAAAAGAATTAGGGAGTTAAATGTTTGGCAGAATGCCTCAAAAAAATGTTGCCTCATGATGTGCCATAATTGTACAATATGAATTTGTTAAAAAAATTCTTCAAAATTCCAAGAAAATGAAATTGGCAGGTGTAAAGCCAAATCTCATGAATTTTTCCAACATTCTACCTCCGTGTGCAAATGACACTTCTACTTCATTTTCACATGCTACATTTGCACAACCAACCAAAATTAGAAGGATACTCACCATGCATATTCCATACCTAGCCCATCAAGGAGGTCAAATTCTATTTGGACCCCTTGATAATTTTTATATTTTATGATGGGATATAGAGCTAGTATTGACAAGCCTTATAATTTTGTACAAAGAATATTTACTCGGCAAGAGTATGAGATCAAATGTTGATAATATACCCTCTGTATTTCAAATAAGGATTATCAGATAAAGGTGTCAAGCACAAACTCGATATTCATTATTATACTTATCTTTAAGGTGTGTTGGGCTAATCGTCATGATTTAGTGCAAGGACTTTACAAATGATGTGCAAAGAAGGGAAATATTTTCCCAATACAATGATTCATACTATGCTTATTACTAACTTTGGGAAGGATAAGAATTCTTTCTCCAAAAGTCATAAATTTAACTAGAATAAGATAGTCGAGTCAAGAATTTTCTTACAAAGTGGTCTACAAAGAATGAGTTCAACAGATATGGGTGTGCTTTGGAAGACCCAATGCAAGAGAAATTTTGATGGAAACAAAAAAAGAATTTGGAATCAACATTTTAAAATTGAACCAGAAAGAATATTCAATGACATTGATAAGGAAGTGGATACTATTCTTGATCCAATTCTTGAACAACATAGTGTTAGAAAGTTGAGTCTTAGACATTCAAGGAAACATACCACCGTATGTTCTTTGAGATGCTTACCAATTGTCCATTTGGTGGTTATTTTAAATGTGAAGCTATCGGGTGGACTTGGGAATTGTTGACAGAGGTTACAATAAAGACAAGCTTGAACAAAAAATGATTATGAGAAATCAAGTCTCATAGAAAAACTTTGGCAAGTTATCAAGAAACCTAGAGATAATAGTCACACTTATGGAGTCCAAGTTGGATGAGCAAAATGCACAAATATATGAAAGAAAATACCATAATTTTACCTTATTGACCTTCCACACCTCTTCGATGTACCCATTGCACACAAAGATGTGATTGCTAATTGCATTGTCATGTTGATTGTGAGAGGTGCCTCTATTTATGATTCAAATTCATACAACTATCTTGCATAAATAAGCCATTGGCTTACTATGATACTATTCTCTATTTTTAAAAAATAAATTAATTCCTCTCTCCTTATGATCATGTATCCTCTTTTTCACTTTTACAAAATACTAATACAATTTTTTATTAGACCCCTTCTTTACACTCTTTGAAAACTTTCCACTTGCCTTGTTTCCTCATCAAACCAAACATTTGTTAGAAAACAATTTATTTTCTTTTCCCTATCTTTTACCCTTATACACTTTCAAAAACAATACTTGTTTATTTATTGGTAACTTATGAGCCCTTGCTTACTCTTTTCCTTCTTTTGCATTCTAGTGAGATCTAGTCGATTCCCTCGAGGTGGTGGCACGGTCCACTTGCCTTGAATCCTTCTCTCTTTCTCCTAACTATGTCTTCAAAATAAATCAAGAACGAAAAATATTCCATCCCCGAACTAAACAAAAGCCGTTCGAACAACATGTTTGAGGTGGTGGGTCCCGCTCCCACTCGCCGCCTATTTTGACGATGCTTTATCTCCCGTTTCGGTGCATGTTTGTGTCGGTAACCGACCTAGTCTCCGTGTCGTGGGCAACAAGTTAATTGTACTTTCGTTCCATCGACGGATGGTAAATATGTGCGGATATTCTGGAGAAGATGAGAACCGTTGGATAAAGTGAAGTGACAAGGTTTTAATGTAACCGTTTTTGCTTGCTCCCCACGTTACGGAAATCTGGGACATTTCCCGTGCGTTTTATGAATACGTCGTCTTCTCCTGCCGTTGGAGATTTTATTTGTTTGCCAAAATTTAATTCAAAGCTTATTTAGGTCGTTTTTCCCGGGCTTGGCGGGGCGTCTCTTCGGCACGCGTTAACTCAAAACCAAGATAGCGACCGGTTAAGATGAATTGATCATAGGGCGTGGCAGGTAACTCTGGAGCCTGGATGCTATATATTCTCGCCATTTTCCAAGCTTTGTTTAATAATCCTTTTGCACTGTTATAAGCGAAATCCTTTAAAGAAAGAAATCTAAGTTTTACTAGCATCAATATTTGGTTGAAGGGCGAAGACATCCATGGCTACGAAGCTTTCAAGAATGGTAATGAGGAGTCTGCAGGTGCGGCATGGCCTTGTCCGCAGTAATGCCAATTTTATCATGGGTCGCAGTTATAGTGGCGGAACGCCCGCTTTGAGATTTTACAACAGCAGGGCTTTTGTGCATGGTGATTGCTTTTCCTGGAAGATGGGAGATGAATTGAGTAGCGGGGCGAGCCGTGTGCAAGGCTCTCTCGGCTATGGCGCTTGGAAAGGCTCATTTAGATCGCAGAGCACGGTTGCGGGAAAGGCTGTGATAGAGGACATAGACACTGAGGAGAAGAGCGTTGTTAAACAGAAGGGCAGTGCGATAAGTCGGCCTCCGCAGTATGATGAGGAGAATTTAAACTCCAAAGGGTTGGTGCGGTCCAGTTATTGGGGGTTGTCTCCTGCTAAGCCCGCTCGGGAAGATGGATCGTTGTGGCCGTGGAATTCCTTCAGGGTCGGTATACTTTTCCTTTTCACCATTTATAATTTGGTCCCGCTTCTTGCAATTCCGTCTGTTAGGTTGATAGACGAAGAAATCTGTGATGATTATTAGGATTTGACTTAGTTTTGAATCCTTCTTTATACTAATTGTTTACAAGTACCGAACATACATCATCTTTAATGATTATGAATGATCCCCAAGCATCAAGCATCCCCACTTAGCACTCACTACAGCTTGATGATCCTGATGGGGTTCACCACTGTAAAGGACATGACTATTTCATGGGGTGAAGCACTGTAAGGAAATATAGGTTATAGTGAATTATTACTTACAAAATTTTAGTCATGAATATTAATTCTAAACGATGAATCACATAGTGTGAAAGCACCATAGATAATCGTTTATGTGCCACTGCCAGCGCAAGACACTGTGCCCCAGTTCTTTATTCTCTGCTTTTCATTTGTTATAAAATTGAATATTTTGAAAAAAATTAAAATTGAATTTCATGATTATTTTCAAAAAGATTAGGGATAATTTGCTCCTGCGGCAATAGGCCCCAACTTTGTAGGGTTTTGTAGGGTTTGAGTAAGTCTATTCAATTTTGAACGGTTTATGAGAAAGTGTTTTTATTAAGTTTTTATAGTTATCATAGATATTGTTTTGTAAAAGATATTATAGCATTTCTAATGAGAGATCATTTGCAGCCATGGGAGACATACACACCAGACTTGAGCATAGACCTGTCGAAGCATCATGTTCCAAAGACATTTATGGACAAGTTTGCTTATTGGACTGTAAAGGCGTTGAGGCTTCCCACAGATGTCTTTTTTCAGGTGCACAAATGATTCATCTTTTAGGATGGAGGTTATCTCTTTTGCTGTTGTAAACAATCTCAATACTTGTAACTGAGGAGAAAAATGGTGCGGGATGTTCTAATTTCTAATTTGTATGGAACTAAAGACTATTCTTTGGCTTGATGTTATTTTTATAAGTCTGCTCTGCAGTGTCTCTTCACACCAGGAGGGGTGCTCAGCATCAACTTAATGAAGTAAAGCACCATCCTGGTAAGATGCAAATAACAGGTAAGTGGCACTGCTGATGCAGTTTGTTTCCCCTGAATTCCTCTGTTTCTACAGAGGGAAGGAAAATCCCTTAGGAGCCCCCTCTTTTTTTTTTCCTCAACCTAGATGTAGTTAATTTTATCCCAAAATACCAGCTTGTTTACGATGCTATTGGGATAACAATCGCTATCCATGGCACTAAACTGCAATATATATGTCAGAATGTACCAATAAACACAGAGGAACTTCTACCGCCTTAAAATGAGTCACTTTATAGAAATGGCTTATCTTCCTTTTCAAAAGATATGGGAAGAGATTGTCATTTCGTTGGCTCCCTGAGCTTCTCTGCTTGTACTCTGATTTGATCTCACTGATGCGTAGATTCATCAATGAGTCCTGTCAATAGATAGATCAGTTTGTCTCCTTCTTTTCTCCAGAACTGCATATGGTCATTCTGTAACACGTATGTTGCAGTTTAGTTCCCTGGATAGCCAAGGCCATAATTTATTAGTTTTTGTAAACTTTTTATTTGGAAATTCATTCTCACAAAAAAATTGTGTTGCAGAGAAGATATGGTTGCCGTGCCATGATGCTTGAAACTGTGGCTGCTGTACCTGGGATGGTAGGAGGAATGCTCCTACATTGCAAGTCACTGAGGAGATTCCAGCACAGTGGGGGATGGATTAAGGCTCTTTTAGAGGAAGCAGAGAATGAGAGAATGCACTTGATGACATTTATGGAGGTGGCAAATCCTAAATGGTATGAGAGAGCCTTGGTGTTTACAGTGCAAGGAGTGTTCTTCAATGCCTACTTTATCCTCTACTTAGTTTCCCCCAAGCTTGCTCACAGGATTGTGGGTTACCTTGAAGAAGAAGCCATTCACTCATACACTGAATTCATTAAGGAACTGGACAATGGCAACATTCCAAACGTGCCTGCACCTTCCATAGCTATAGATTACTGGAGGCTTCCCAAGGAATCAACCCTCAGGGACGTGGTTATGGTAATCAGGGCTGATGAGGCTCACCATCGCGATGTCAATCATTTTGCATCAGTAAGCTCGCTGTCCTGCACCATCATTCATTTGTAGATAAATTGTCTTTTAACTGTTTTAAGGGGAGTTCATATATCATGAATATGTGTTTTTCATGTGGATTAAATATTTTTCTTTGGTTCTGCAGGATATTCATTACCAGGGAAAAGAGTTGAGAGAGGCTGCAGCTCCCATTGGATACCACTAACTGTCCTAATGGCTTCCATCAATTCTTCCAATAAAACCATGAATACGCTGTTTAATGCAATTTAGTGTGCATATTTGATCAGGTCATGTTTATTACAATTAGAGCACTAAAATATATTCCTGTATATGTTATTACTAGGCTAGCATGATATGCCCTAGGACGGTTTAAGTATGTTTTTCGTTGCATAAGAATTGTATGCTATAATATGAAGCAATGCAACTGAAGAATTAGTAAAGACCAATGCGAAAATTCGGATTCTTTAAAAGATCGATTAGATTTTATTTTTTCTCATCAATTAAATAATAAGATTTTAATTTCAAACTAAAGGAATTCTTGCAGTCGATATATTTAGATATCCCTCAACCCTTATGTTTTGGGAAATAAATCCATTTGATCTAAAATTTAAGAGCATAATATTATTCTATTAGAGTTGGTGGGGAAGACTGAATTTATTACAACTCTGTAAATAAGCAAAGGGGTTTCTTTTTAAAAATTTTGAGTTAAAGAAAGCTTATGAAATTAAACTTTGAACTTTGAAATAATAATAAAAAAATTGTATTGTAAGGGTTGATGTTATTTATAAATATTTTGGGGAGATCATGGCATCACAAAGGTCACCTTTTCTAAGGTATACAATTTAAGTAGAGCTTTTAAGCATAGAGTACATGTAACATGTGTCAAACATGTTAGGAATAATTATGGAGGTATATGAATTTGGTCCCTACGATAGGTAAATGATAAAAATGAGGTGGGCTTAATGGATAAGTATTCTTGTGCAAGTACATATAATGCTATTTTATGCATATGTACCCAATATGACCCCAACACAAAAGCACACAATGGTATAGTGAAGACATGAGATCCCTAGTGGTAATATAGTTATAGGTGCACATTTAGGTATGTAAGCACAAAATAATGTGAGGTAAAGCATAATAATCCTAATGTAAAAGTTTTAAGTAATGTAAACACAATATAACATGGGTGAAGTATGGGGTACCCCCAATGTAATAGGGTGACATGACAATAAAAGTATAATACAATAATATAATTTGTGGGAAATGAGTGTAGAAGACATCTAGGTGTAAGATAAGGGCACGAGAAGGACATAAGGATATGATAAACTTGTGAGTAAAGGTAAGTACCATAAGCATGTCATGATGGTCATAAGGTAGGTGACATGAGAGGATAGTGGATAATAATGGGGAGTAAAATCAAACAAAGATCATGTTAAGTACAATCATAAGGATGAATATAAGAGTAGGAAGCTATAAGGGAAAATGAAAAATCAATGTGGTAGACATGAGAAAAAACAAGGCTTACAAGGGCATATCAATAAGGATATGTATAAAAACATAAGAGAAAATATGTCAAGAAGGAAGGAAAATACCCCAAGTAAGAGACAACTTACGGAATATGATATGTGAAGGCATAAAAAAACAAGAATAAAAAAGAGGCCAAAGTGTAAATAATAAATATGAGCATGTAGGTATATATTCTATAAGGAAGATCATGAATCAACAAACAAATCTAGGGGGATCATCATCCTCCTCATCCCAAAAAATTTCATCCTAATATATTGGTTCTTATATTTTTGATTCATGATTTGCTTTCTTAAAATGTATCTCTTGTTGATAATCCTTTAAAAATATATTAGTAATTTGTTGCATATTAGGTGATATTTCTCTTTTATTTTATTTTTAACTTCAACATAGGGTTTGTTATGGTGAACATGAACAATCTATCGATCTACATTATTTTCTTTTATATGATTTTTGAGGTCATGATTTTGTTCAATGTTTATCTTCCCTTTATCTATAAGATCTTAAAATTTATGTTTGGATGTCATTCATATATTTATAGAAGGTCCATGTGTGTGGCGATAGAAACAAAAGTAATTAGCCTTGTGTGATGCAAGCTTGGATTTGTCCATTGGTTACAAGAGTTGTTATAATACCATATGTGGAAGTTGTTCCAATGTAGTTGTTACGCCTTGCATACATGCCCCAACTTTTGCTTGGAAAAATTTGGGGACCCCTTTTGTTTCTTGTCTTTGGGTCTTTTTTGACAAGGGTTTTAGAGTTGTTTTTTTCTCCAAGTCTTTGTTTTTGTTCTTTTTGCTCTGGCGGAACCGGAACCGGAATTGAATCTTGACTTGGAACTCAGTTGAGTTTCGCTGTCTGATTTGGTCTTGATCTCGCTCCCACTAGTTTCTTTGTTTTTTCCTGTTCAGTTTTGTTTTCTTTTTTGTGGGGCCGAATTTAGAACGAATATTGAATTTGGAACTTGGTAAAGCTCCAAGTTTTGTTCCTTTCCCGTCTTCGACTCTGTCGTTTTCTTTTGTCTGTTATGTCTCGAGGTTGGTGTTTCCGGTCTCGTTGTTGTTTTCTTTTTCGTTTGTTCTCTTTGTTGTTTTGTATTTGCTGGAACCGAAACCGGAATTGGAATCAGACTTGAAACTCTTCCAAGGTTCATATTCCTAGTCTCACTCCACCTTTGATCTCGTCCACTCCCGCACTAAACTGGATCCTGCCTCGCCCGCTCGAATTCTTGCCCCGAGCTCGCCTTAATAAAAATTTCTTTTCAGACCCAGAACAATATAATAACCTAAACTAAACAAAATAAATGTTCACATTTTGAAATGGTTCCGCTCCCACAAGTTTCTAGTTCAAAATTGAATTTGACCCCACATGTTCCTTGTTTTGAAATGGCTCCCACTTTGCTCCCACTTCTCGCAAAGGCATTAAAAGGTGCTCCAAGTTTAATGGCTCCACACTCATCCAGTTCTAAACCTGATTTTGAATATGTGCATGTATGGTTTTGATCCCACAAGAATGATACATAAAAGCTCATGATCAAGGTGTAGTCCCAGTCTCGATCCAGCACATATGTAAAAATATGAAAGAGCCTTCACTCTTGTTCTCTGGTATGCAATGGGGAAGCATAAATAGAGGCTTGTGATCTAAAACCAACGCCTCTAAGAGCTTTCATCTCGTGAACGAATTTGTTGAAAAGGTTTTAAAAACTTTCAAATGGGTGCCATCGGCTAGTGTAGAGGTCGATCCAAAATTTCTTCCATGCTAGCGCGTAAAGGATAGAGGAGTTTGGTGAGATATTGGTAGTTGTAGTTGCGTTGGTAGACACGTATGCAAAATGTGAATGCAGAGAGAAGGGAAGCACGCAAAGCATGTAAACTGTTTTACATAATTCCCCAAATTAAATGTGGAGCCATGAAATAATATCTCGTGTAATATGTTGATTATAGGGACAACTTTAGAATGGATCTTCGGAATAAAACATGACTAATTCATTCATCCATATCAATAAAAGTGATTGACTTTGAGAATTTGAATCGATTAATTAATTGTTGTATTTGAAAATTATTGATTCAATTGATTAATCACACTTTTTTGGTAATGTGCAGGTATTGTCCAGGTTTGAGGAGCAAAATGGTACTTGAAGATAGCAAATCATGCTCAAGGTGATTTGCAAAACAAAACTGCACAGGAAAATGGAAGATTTTTTGAAAATAGAATTAACTAAAAGAAAGTTGAAGGTATGGTGGGCCCACGTGAAGTTATGTCTAAAAGGTGTTGATTTATGGGATTGCAAATTGAAATCAACTAAAGATTAACAGAAGTTGAAACAAAAAGTTATCTTTCTGATTTAATTGCCTACACACAAAAGCTACAACTTTTTGATGTATCAGTTTGGGGAGGAGATTATGGAATTTTGAGCTATTAATTGTCAAATCTGCTCATTTGTCAAATCTGAGCTATTACCAATTAAATTAAATTAATTAATTAATTAATTAACATCTTCTAACATTAAAACCATATTAATTTAATAATCATCTTAAATATTTAAATCCATTAATAAATACCTTTTTTAAACTTTGCAACATAACAATTTCAAAGCAAAATTAAACAACATTTAACAAACAAAACCAACTAGAACCAATGACACACTATGACTAGGGTAATGGATTGACATAGGAATCCTAGCTACTATCTCCCAATCAACATTACTGTTGGGAAATGAACACGCTCAAACATGTGAAACCAGGTGGAGTCGATGTTATGTACTTGCAAACCTGTAAACACGACATATATAGAACATACATATATACATCATAATAAAACACACCATGAAGAGGGAATAACAGAATAACAGAATCGCAGGGCACTCTCAAGCGAGTGGTGTAATTCCGTCCCCTTCACCAATACAATATCAAAAAACTGATGATTCTAACATCAATAATCTACTCATGTACATATAACAATATTAATTTCAGTAACCATTATGCTAATCCAAAAGCATGAAAAAAAAAAACATCTGAATAAAGTACCATCACATCATAACATAAGATCCACATTTCTTTATAGATAGCGATCAAATAATAATCAAGCATCATAGTATATCAAAGTCTAAGACCTAACCGAAAACAAAGCATAACAAAGTAGAACACTGTCTGGTACAAAGAGAAAAACGGAGGGGTGCCACACAAATTGTCTAAGTAAGGTCCTTTAATATCCATTTATTATCCAATATCAAACATATAATAAAATAAAGTGGTTCGTGTTTTAACATTGATTTCTTCCATAATGTGAATGGATTTATAACCTCCTCAAAACTTTAGCAAATGCACTTGATATGGGAAATGGAAGGATACCTGATTTAAGAACTTTGTCACATTTACACTAATACATTCCATAGAAATACTTACATTCTGATAAACCTAGCCTAAATTGTTACTAGAACATAAATTTGTAGACATCTTTGCACTTTATCTATTTTTCCTTCTCCTGTAGGTTTATTGTCAGTAAATAGGACAATAATATCTCCTAATTGAATCTCCATTGTATATTAGGTAGATTAAAGAGGATAACCTCCTTTTAACAAAAAAAAAAATAGACTTCATTTTTTTAAAAAATATTAGGAAATTGGGTGATCTATCACAACTCACATTTGATTAATAAATATATTTATAATTATATCTTAGAAAAAAATGTTTGAGTAAACGGAAAATGGTAGTGTAGTTCATATTTTATGCAAAAGAATCTTTAAACTTAAAAAGTAAAATTGGTAGGAAAGAATAAAATAATTTTTTGAAGTATTGTTGTGGTGAAATTTGATAAAGTTGTGCATTTGATATATTTTAGAATTTAATCTATTAGATATGTTATATAAATCATGAATGTTTTACAATGCTAACAAAAATATCTATAAAGGAAACCAATTTCTATAGTTGTTAAGGGTATCACCAAGGTAATATCATCCATATTATATTCTTTTGAAACTTATAAACCATAAAATGCTAATTGATGTATCTAAAACATGAAAAACACATATTATTAAATATATTTCCAAGGAGATAACATCATTATACATTTTTTTGAATCATAATATAAAAATATTTCCATTCTTACATGTATCTTCAAGTTAGTTGATTTTAGTGTCAATAAGGGCTAAATAATGAGATATATATATACTCTATTTATATGTGGGCTCAACTAGGTGTTAATGCTAGGATCTACAAAAGTAACATAACCCAAATCATGTGCAAGAATAATCCCATAGATTCAATTTAACAAATGATCTTATGATCAAAATAATGGAAAAGAGAGAGTTTCCAAAATAAGATAACTCATAAAATAATCATGAGAGAGGAATCACTAAGAAAGAATGCATAAAGAAAACCTCACAAAGACATGATGAAAAATACAAGGTGAGTGAAAATACATCCAATAGGAGAAGTAACTCCATGTTAGAGCATAATGTTTATCAAGGTATCACATTTAATATAAGTTCTCTTAAGTAACATTTATAAGATTTTAATTTATAATGTTTAGCCTTATATAATATTAATGTGACTTTGTTATATTTAATTAAGGGTTAAATTTATAAATAGTTAATTAATTTTATAACCAAAAGGTTTTAAGGTGAAAGGTTGTATCCTAAACATCAACTGGTTGGATTACCTTAAATATAGGTAATCAAAATGAAAATACATATCATATTGTGGATATATTGTGTATACATTCTTATATATGTGGAGGAAAAATTGCATAAGAGGCATATTTATGAATATATTGTATATGCATAGGAGGTCATTATAGAGAGGAGGGGAAGATAAAACTATGAAAATCATGTTCTTGATATGTAATGTCCCCTTCTAGTTGACATCAATGGTAAGAGGAGATTAGCCTACAATTTTGACCCTTGTAAGCTAATGAGGATGGTTAGAGGGTCTCCTGAGGTTTGTATCATCTCTAGTGTTCAATGGCATTCAACTTTGGTTTTCGTTTGGCATTCACAGGGCTCCGTATGCGTTACTTACTATTTATAGTAAGTCAGAATTACATTGAGGGGGACCCTTACTATTTTTAGTAAGGTGTGTGGTCGTATGCAACTCCATCAACTTAGCTCCCAGTTCGGACGACACTCAGAGATAATGAGTATTCATGAAGATATTAATGTTTATTTGGCTTAAATAAACATTAATTATTTAAAAAGATTATAATATTATGTTATAACTTTAAGTTATAACTTGAGGGTCAAAACGTCATTAAAAGGGGGTCAAATTAATGAATTAATTATTAATGGTCAATTCCTAAGTTTTGAGTGAAATATTAAAAGAATGCAAATAAATAACATTTTAATGTTATTAAATTCCTTTTTGAAGAAGTTCAAACTTTTCGAGAGAGATTATATATTTCACTTAGGGTTATTTTGGCATTCATTCGATTGAGCATTGGTTTTGGTGAAGTTTGTCTGTGAAGGAGAAGCCTAGGGTTTCTATCTTTCAAGCCATTGGAGAACGCTAAACTCTTCACTGTTGCAGCCATTTGAAGCAGTGAAATATCTATTGAATTTGGTATTCTAAGGGCATCATTCAGATGTTCTATTGTGTTGACTTGGAAGACACAAGGGTTTGATTTTATTGTTCAGAGATTGCAAGAATCAAAGTAGGTGATCGTAGATTTATTATTAGCCGAAATAAATCAGATTTAAAAGGTACAAATTGAGGGTTTCAACAATCATCTTGTACCAGGGTCGGCCTTTCTAGAAGAGGGGCGATTTTAATAATGAAGGACTCTTAAAAATAAAATAAAAATAACACAAAAGGGGCACCCAAGCTTAAGGAACCCAACCACATTTTCAGTGATAAAAAAGGCAGCAGATTTGAGGAGATTCGAACATGTTTATGAAGTTGTTTTTTGGCTAAAAGTAATGAACAACAGCTACATGTCATTAGATCTTTTCGGGTATGGCTGTAATAGTTTGTTCTTTTAATATTGAACAATAAAAATTATAATGGAGGATCTATTATCATAGTTTTTTATATTTCTTTATGTAGAAGTTGTGAACTCCAACTTCACAGACCCCGAAGATGACCTGCATGCAAATAACCTGTCACAGAAGAAGACATTGGAGACAAAAAAACAAGGGTGCTCTGAAAGCTGAAAATTGTATTAATTAGAGAGAGGTAATAATACAATGATCAATCCTTAAGAAAGGAGATTGTGCAAAACCTAAAAGAAACCCTAATAGGTAGATATTTAATAATTAATATAATTATTAAATGTTACATTATGCAAACTAAAGTGAAATCTTAAGAGAGGAATAAAGGTTACTTAATTAACATAATTAAGTTAAAACCTTTACTCTAACACCCCCCTTAAGATAAGCAAGAGTGCAACTACAAACATATGCAAGAAAGAAAAAGTAACTACAATGCTTGAAAGTAAACATAGTTTCCGACAACTAGGCCTGATCAGGTACCCATTTACAAATACAATGCAAACTAAATGAAACGGGGTAAAGGAGAAAACCCAGTGGGAACAAAACTCCTCCCAAAAATAGAATGCAAAGAAAGGAATGTGATGCACTAATGAAGGAAGGATAGGAGGTGGATTACATGATACCCCCATATAAAAATTCTATCATATAAGTACATGCACAATGGTTTCCATAAGAGAGATAGAAAGAGAGAAGAAGGCCCCCCCATAATGAAGAAACTCTTGTCACAATGGTAGATGCCTGATGTAGAATCCAAAAGGAGATCCTGAAGTGGAAAATGATATTCCTCCCCTTAGGAAGAAACAAATCCAAAGGATGATGTCAAAGAAACCCTGTGAAGAGTGATGAACCAATCTATCTCAAGATGTGTGCCATGATAGGATGCTGAAGAAACTCTCTATTTGAACTAAAACAAAAGATGTCAAATCCAAACTGATGTGGAGAATCCTGAAATGCAACCTCTGAATGCACTGATAGTGGTCGGCGTATAATGATAACCTGACTGTCAAGGTAAAGGAAATGAATGTCTTCATAAGAATCCTGCAAATCTGTAATATATGACTCAACAAACAAGAAAGATATGTCTGCAACATAAGAGTCCAAAGTAGCTATGTCTGGAAGGTGTATGATGCTTTGCTGCACTGAATCAAGAACAATAGGATATGTTGATGAAGTCTCAGATTGAAGAGTAGGAACTATGAGACAAGCCTATGATCCATCAGAACATGTAAGGGTGTCTAAATACTCAAGCTCCTCTAAAGTATCATGATCAAAGGGTGTATTCTGTCTCCAAAAAATGGGTAAGAGACAATCTAAAGTAGGATCCTTTGGGAATGGAGAGAGATTAGGGTCTCAATAGATCTCCCAAAGATGTGTCCAAAGTGGGTGAGGACAATCAATGTTCGATATAGCCAACACAATGTCATGATCAACACTAGACAATATAATTCCTACTATGTGATCTCTAATGATATCCCATGCTAATTTTCCCTCTGAAGTGGATGGTTCAAGTATGAGATCATACAAATGAGGAAAAATATTAAGCCACCTACAATGTGTAAGTATACCCTTTGCCCATGATTCATAATTACCCCATTCCATAATAACAACTGAAGGGTGAGTAGAAAAACCCATGATAACTCTTCAAATGAAAAAAAATGAGAAATCCGACTTTACTGTATTTAGATCAAATTAATATAACCCATCCCATGCAAACAAAACCCATGTAGGTGACAAAACGTCCAAGTAATTGAGCAAAGTGTAAAAACACACAAAGCTGAACAAAATTTACCTGGTAAATTATCTTATAAAATAGACTATATATATAGAAAGATCACTACAACACCTTTCCAACGCCTATTCATTTGCGCAAAATGGAGCTCAGACACAAAAGATACACCCCCGAGAGTGAAAAACACAAGTTCTGACTTTGACTAGCAAAAATGAATGAAAAACAGAAAAATTAGAAAAAATCACCAACACCACTGGAACAGCAGTGGAACCAGCTTTTTGGCGATATCTTGTTTTTGCAAAATGGAGATTGTATGCAAAAAATAAGCTCGATTCTATGAAAATAGCTAAAAAAAACCCAATTTGACCCTTCTGGCCCTCAGGGGCTAAAACATTTTCAGCCCCTGGTCGTATGGCGACCAGGGGGCTGGCGGCTGGCACTTTGGTGTGCAGATTCTGGTCACCAATGTGACCGACGGAGGGGTTGATCGGCTCACAGGGGGCTAAACCGGTGCACCTGGTTGCCGATGTGACCTTGCGTGCGTTTGTTAAGCCCACGGGGGCTACAGACTGGCAGTGGCGACGAGTATGGGGGCGCCACTTTCTTAAAATTGGTCGCGCGTTGTGCATGCGCATTTTTTAATTTTATTTTAGATTTTTTTTCACGTTTTTCAAGAATTTTGACCTCAGATGGCGTGCTGGGGAGGTCGTACGGCCTCTCTGGCAAATGTTTTTTGCCTCTCTGATCAACTTTGTCCAAAATGGATGAATGAGCAGTCGTTTTTAGGGTTTTGGGCTGCTACAGACTCAATGGCGAGGTCCGTTTGGGCTCAAAATTCTTCGATCAAATAGGTGATTCCCTAGATCAAAAAAGCAAACCCCAAACCTTCGAAGTTCCAAAAACTTTTGAAGACAAATAGGAAGCAACAAGTCTAGAGCTTTGATACCATGTAGAAGTTGTGAAATCCAACTTCACAGACCTCGAAGATCACCTGCATGAAAATAACCTATCACAGAAGAAGACACTGGAGGCAAAAAAACAAGGGTGCTTTGAAAGCTCAAAATTGTATTAATCAGAGAGAGTAAATAAAACAATAATCAATCTTTAAGAAAGGAGATTGTGCAAAACCTTAAAAAAACCCTAATAGGTAGACATTTAATAATTAATATAATTATTAAATGTCACATTATGCAACTTAAAGTGAAATCTTAAGAGAGGAATTTAAAGGTTACTTAATTAACATAATTAAGTTAAAACTTTTACTCTAACACTTTATGTAGTGCATTTCATTTTTTATATAAGCATTACAAAACACAAAAAAGCCAAAAAACCTTTATAAAACAACAAACACACAAAACAAAAAAATCAGCATTGGAAACAAGGGCACACAGTGTTCTTACATGATGTGTATGTAATAGGAACATTATTGTGAGTAATGAATGATGTTTGTGGGATTTTCTTATGAAAAGGGTTTTGTCCATGTACATACTATATTTAATATATTATCTCTATACTTTAAGTAATTTTTATTTTATTTATTTTATAAATATTAATATAGAAACTATTCATAAAAAATCATTTATTTTTAATTTTATATGAATGATTAGTTTCTCAAGATCTTAATATGTAAAAAGATATCAAAATAAATTAGATTGTATTAATATTTTTTTAGATGATGTAATTGTTGCAATTTGATTTTCTAACTATTGTTGAATACATTTACTATGCAAAATGCAGTGTTCATAATAATACATTCATCATGTTGCTTCTCCTACTGCATAATCTATCATCATCAATTGACAAACTATATTGCAAATATTATTAAGACAATATTTTTCAGTCTTGTTGATTTATTGTACCTCTAGAATACATATTATATAGAATCATTAGTTATTTGTTGGGATCATTGCACTAGGTGTGGGCCCCTCAAATATCTGCAACCTTTGTTAATGTGTAGCCAACCTTTCACTATATAGTTCCATTAAATAAATCAAATGGCCATCCATTCCCATTAATATTCTACGCTTGGTGTGAGTAGATGAACAACTCGCCCAACTAGTTCAACTACATCACTAAAACCGTCTTGCAATTTATCGAATCATTGGTGGGCCTCTCACAAGGCTCTAATTCCTTACATCATTCAAAATAATGATATTTGATCATTCAAAACATAAGTTACATGCAAGGTTGGGGAATTATTATTTTGCAATATCAAAGACTAAAAAGTACAAATATATTTCATTCTTTAACTGAGAGAGATGACATGCCTATTAAACCGAGAATTATATTTCAGATTATTCTTTATTCTTTATTTATATTTTAAAAATCATTTGATCATAAAAATGAATAGGTTAATTAAGGAGAAATTATAATGAGAGTTTTTAAGTGTCATTTGTTAAACTTCTTATGGATTGTATGTATGAATGTAAGGAAAATAAAGAAAATACATAAACATTAAAATCAAACAATTACAATCTTTATTCTAATCATGCAAACCTCAAATTCAGTGTCATGTGGAGATGTGTTCATTATAGATAGGGGTGTACATTTTGCTAGCATAACAGTTGCATTCCCTACATGAAAAAACTAACAAACTATAGATGCATACAATAGTGATATTGAAATGATGAATGATAAGTTTGATTTATAGATTTTTGGAGAATTAGATAGATAGTTGAGATTCAATCTTGGATCATAAGTTTGGTCCAAAATTGGGGGAGCTAATGAGGAGAGGTGGCAAGTATGAAAGGGTTGCACATTATTTTTATATTTAATTATATTAATTATTCATGCTCAACTCAAATTGACTGATGAGCAAAAAAAATTGACTAATGAGTTAACTATGTGCATAAAATAGTTAACTAAATGTATTAGGGAGTTAGAGGGAGTACACGGGTGAGTTAAGTGGATTGAATGATAAGTGAGATTGATAGCATGATTGAGCGAACTAGATAGACTACGTAGTTAACTAAGTAAGGTGAATTTTAATGATTTAATTATTTAAAAAATGAGCTATAGGTGCATATTAGGTGAAAAATAATATTAATATTAATGGATCATATGTGGATAGTAAATAGATAATTATAATGTTAATTCAATTTAATTAAATAAGAGGATTTATTTAATTACAAGATCATATACTAAGGGCGATTTGTGATAAATGAATAATGAAATGTTGATATATGATAATGGCTGTAAAGATGATGTTATTTTAGTGTCTACATTTCCCCCTCTTTCAAACGATGTTCAAAGTAATATTTTTTTAAAGAAAATAAAAATAGCTTGAAAGGAATGGATTAAAAAATAAGAAAAAATTGGTAATATGCCCTAATCATGTGGAGGAAATAATTAAATACTAGATAGTGAGATGATGACGCCCCATCAAGAGGTGATTCATCTAAAAAATACACATTTGAGATCTCAAGAAGAAAGATAAGAATAAAATTATGTGGAAGATGAAAAATGATGGAGGAACATGAAGAGATGGATGCAAGAGAAGTGAAAAATAAAATGAAAATGATAAAATTTGGTTTTATTAATGATGAAATGGTTATTTGGAATGTTCAATCATGTTAACATACGAAGATAAACCTTATTTTGATATATGAATAGATATTATGTACCAGGGTATAAAAGACCAAAGTGATAATGTATCTAATGCATGGAGAACTACCACTCATAAGGTGTTTAATGTGCTTGGTGGGTACAAGGTAAGACAACCATAAAAAAAGAGGAAATATATTATCTCAAGGTGATCGAACTTACTAGTTCTTGTGAGAAAACAACCAACAAACATGGCACATAAAATCAATATATCCTGGTGACCATGAGTAGGTATAGTATAAGTCAAAATATGTAGCAAAAGATAAAAAAATATTTATAAATAAAAAATTAAAAAATATATCAAAGATTGAAGATCACAAAGATAAATAAAAGAAACAAATGATCAACTATCAAATAACATACAATAGTATTACCTCTTTTCAAGGTACTAATATGATAAATGGATGAGGATTATGCTTGATTTGTGGAAGGATGCATCCCATGAAAGAAAGTGATAGATAAAGTAAGGAGAATCATGATAGAAAATGGTGTGATAACTATATGTTATCGAGGTTAATTTTGACATTTTTGATTTGACATTGAAAGAACAATGTTTCACATGTGTAGTTTGTGGGTATGAATCAAGTGTTGTTGTGTGAGGTTTGATCGATAAAAAAATGGTCATGGGTTAGTCGAGGACACATGAAACATAGTTTATAATGGAAGGAATTTATATCACTAAGTGAGCCAAAATACATGTTTGAGTATTCATTGCAAATTAGTAGGTAATTATCTACCCCCAACGTAAAACAAAGCATGAAATACTATGAATGGAGAAGTGGACTACTATGATGGAAAATGATAAATAGATGGAGGAAGTAGACTTATGAGTAGATGGTGAATGAGAAAAGCAAAAAAAATCAATTTATTACATATGATTCTTGCAAGTAGGTTCTCGCCATGGTACTTGTCCAAGGCATCACCCAAATTTTTTTTACTTGAGAACCATTTTTATCTTTATTATTTTGATTTTTTTTGTTTTTTCTTGTTATTTTTTTAATTTTTTAAAGTTATTTTCTATTGGGATATTCCTCATATTAGGTATGAAAATGTTAGAGGTGCATGATGTTGATGGGATCATCAAGTGATTCACCCTTGGGGATAGTTAATTGATATGCTCCTAAACCATACTTAGTAATGGTGGCATATGGTCCTAACCAATTAGGATCAAATTTACCCTTATAGTCTCTATCTTATAATTTTTTTGGTTTTCCTTGAGCACATGACCACCAATATCAAACTCACTAGCTATAATTTTATTATTGTAGCTATACAAATATTATTTTGGTACGCTTACATATGGTTAAGGGTGTTGAGGTGTCACTCATTAATTATAGATCATACAAGAATGCAACCCAATACTCATCATCAATGAGATTACATAAGGAAATATGTAATGATGAAATTTTGATCTCAATGGGCAAGATGGCTTTGGAGCTAGAGATGAGTTAATATGGTTCACACTAGTTTGTGTGTGGATGCTACTGTGATAGGCTAAAAGGGAAGGGTCAAATTGTAGATGAATCATGGTTGGAATCATTAGTTATCTTTTTGATGATTTTAAGAGGGTTTCAATAGAAACTTCTACTTGATCATTACATTGTGGGTAATATGGGGTGAACCAATGGTCTCAGATCTGAAAATTCTTGCAAAGTACAAATTTCATTTGTTTGAATAACTATTATCAATAACAATGGAAAAAGGTAAGATGTAGTGACATAGGATATAGTGAAAGATGAATTCAAATATTTTTTGGCTAGTAATGAATGTAAGGGGAATAACTTCAACCCATTTGGTGATGTACTTGATAGTGGTGATGATAGAATCATGACCATTGGAGGAATATGGGTGAACCTTACCAATGAGATCAAGATCCCATTGTGAAAAGGGCCAAGGAGTAGTGATGGGTGTAACACCCCACCACACAAACCCCATAGGACACAAATACTAACAATAACAAAACAATTTTTTTTTTAATAGCAACAACTACATCTAACATAATTGAATAATTAAACAACATAAATATAGATAAGTAGGAGGTTTCTTCCATAATGTGTCAAATTATGATATTGCTATCAGGATTCAACCGTGTAGTTTTTGAGTCAAACTCATTGACCCATGATTCATGAGTATTGGTTCACAAGAACCCATCTCTCATGATATAACATATAGCATTAACCTAGTCCCACGGAGTAACATGGTGCACTACTCGAAAACGAACCCAAGGCAACTACAATGTGAAACGATACCAAACTAAATAAATGATAGAAGCGTGAATAAGAAATCATATAAATATAACATTCATCCAACATGAATAAGATAGATAACTAAAAGCATGAATACCATATTATTACAATTCAACTTCAGAGTTCAGAGCTACATTCGTGGAACATATTTCCACAGATACAACACAATTGGAAACCATTATTACATTACAAAGCTACTCCCCTTATAAAATTTGGAAGTACAACATAGTCCAAAGAATATAATAATGAAGAATTGAATACATAATCAGGTACAATCTTCCTCCGTGCGAAGCTTTGAGGTCACTACATCTGCGAAATATCTACAACATCACAATCGCTGGTGGGGAACCCAATGGGTGCGTAGCACGTTCCACCTAACCATGTGAACCCGAAGGAACAACCTCCGTGCTTGAAGATGAAAATAGGACCCTCATCCAACAAGGTCAAAACATAAAGGACTAAAACCATACAAATCAAGACCACATAACAACATAAAAAGAAACAATGATAAAAAATCCAGAGGCAACAAGAATAAAGGAAAACAATGGGCATAGTGGGAGAGTGTCATCGCATGGCTTTACATGGATTCACCAGACTACATAACATTAGGATCCACCTCCATCTATGTGGATTAACCAGAATACCTAACACTAGGAGCCGCCTCCATCTATGGTTGACCAAACATCCTATCTCAAGGTGTCACCCCATAGGGTGACTCATGCGGAGCCACTTACCTTTTGTGGAGACAAGGTAGTGACCTTACCAACCAAGTTTTCCCACCCATCCTTAGACTTTGAGAGAAGTAACGATAGGGGTGAGGTGCATGTTTTAGTATTGTTATGTGCTAACTAACCCAACCCACTAGATACATTAATTAGTTTATCACTTATTTAAGGAAACTCTTTCATGGGCGACCACTTGTACATTGGCCCCAAGAAAAGAGCCACTCTCCCCTACGGTTACCCCAAAACCAAAACAAGTAAAGGTGTACTTCAATCCTCAAAACATAAAGGGCGTTCCTTTAAAACCAACACATGAGGCATGGCCATCTCGTGACTACTTTAAGTATCAAAACCATGAAACAAGGAGGCACCACCTATACTCATACCCTCAAGGTAAGAAGATATATATATAAAATTACCACAATAAAAGTGCAAGTGCACCATTTCCCCTAGCCTCTGGAGGTAAGTAAACATCTACCCAATGACAAAACTTGAAACATAGATTCCCATAACTAAAAAACAATACAAAAATGAACCAATCCAAAATGAAACATCATTTAACTCATCCACTGAACAAATAGAAAACGAAAGGATTATCACACCCACAATCATACTACTAAGCCCCTCAATCATTAACTCAATCTATTTAAGTAGAACAACCTATCAATGTCTAAATAACTACCTCAAATTAGTGACTACAAACTACAAACAACAATATCGCAAGGTTAACTCCATCGCCTACTAAACACCATACAAAGCCATTCTAATCACATCTTATCTTTGATAAATAGACTGTTTAATATTGTACCCTTATCGAAATAATTTCCAAAGAACATTCAATCAAACAATCATCATTTTATTTTCGAATCATTATAAAGTCTTTTAAAAAGATTAAGGAACTTGATTAACCAATATTTTATAACTACCTAGAGATACATTTTTTTAACAAAAAATTATCCTTTAATTTCCATTAGCCATTTAAGGAAACAATGTTCATATAAAATAAACCTATACTTTAAATATAATAATAAAGATAAACAAAAATATAAATTCCACAATATGAGTGTATAGGACCACTATGCAAGTTATAGATGATCAATAATAAAATAACCACCTAAAATGAAACAAATAATCGAATAGCCAATGCAACACTAATGCGACACTTCAAAACACATTAACATAAAAAATTACTTTATTTTTTACTAAACCAAATAACAGATAATGGAGGCTATAAGGAAACAATCCCTTGGTTCACTCACTACGTAATTATTTAAAACAAACACTACAAAAATATTTTAGAATAATTTAAGAAATCATAAAACAACTCAATGCTTACATTAGATTTCAAACAAAATTTTCTTTTTATCTATACGCGTAATACATACACTTAAAACCAAACCATCATAACACTTAGTCCACTCCTAAATCAATATAGAATCTACGTTTGTTCACTATTTAACTTACATAGAGAAATGTTAGACATTGCAAGACATAAAGGGAGATATAATCACAAAGGATATTAAATAGATTTAATTCAACCTATGACCTCTTAACCTGACCATGCATTTAATCATCTTATAGCTCAATATAATTCACTTTAAATTCTACTCATTTTATTCAAGCTTACAAAACTACAAAAAAAAAACAAAAAAAATCAAAAGAGTTTATTATTAAATTATATGCAATAACTGAAGGATACAAATTCTTTCCAATTTCAACATAAGCCCATTTACATCATTAACTCTCTCTTTTTTTTTTTTTTAATATTGAAAGATTCACGTAAACATTAATAACATGCAATTGTATGTATATATATATATATATACATATAAATTTTCATTTAGTTATTCATCTAAGCCCAAATCACACAAATAGAGCTATTTTTCTCATAAATCTTCCTATCGAGAACCACTTAAACAAGAAAACAATAAGGAAAACTTTATTTAATACTAACAAGAAATTACTAAGACAAACATAATCACCTTCAATAACGAAACCAAAATGCATTGTTCATTTCAATTCAAATTAAAGTGTGAAATGAAAATACATATATGCACACATGCTAATCTATAGTTATATATATACAAATACAAACAAACATATATAAATATATATTCGACTCCCCCACAAAATAATATTCATCGAATTAGATAAATCGAATTTTAAGAACATAACAAAAACTTTAAACAACATTGGTTCTAGAAGATCAAATATACAAGATATCCATCAAACCCTATGCATACTTCGAGTTCACTGAAAACAACAACAAATACAATACATATAAATTTATACATCACAATACATAGTATCCCATGTAAATACAATATAGTAAGCAATATCACATACTAAAGATAGGATATTGAAATAACGGTAATACAAGTATTGAATACTATCTTAAACTATATTAATTGAAATAAAAAAGGAAAGGTAGACCAAGGAATGAAATCAAATTACTGAAGAAAAGAAATTGAATGACTTAATAAACATCATATATGCCAATTACCATGCTATTGAACAACAGCATAAATCATTACATTCAATGGAAAGCATGATTTACTAAACCTAATTCATAGAGGATGAGTGCCATAAAAAGATTCATTAATAACAAAATAATATCCAAATACCCACACATATATATTCCAAACAAAAAAACATCGAATGGAGATAGGTTAAGAGCCACGGCCAGGCAAGGCTATAAGGCTAAGACATGTGAAATTCGATTCCAACAAGAGATCTACAGAGCTAATTTAAAACACAGATAGATCAAATGCTTAAAACGCAATATGGATGTTGCACAAATCACGCGGCTGTCAAGCAGCAATCAGGAAGGTAAGAATAATTAAATCTAATAAATTAATAGCATTAGCCTCCACAACAATACACGTTATAAAATCAAATTAATAATGTGTTAATTAAAACAACATTAAATTTATTAATGATTTTTAAAATTAACAACTAAAATAAATGATTAGTCAAACATTAAAAATTCTATATAAAACAATCAACATGTCAATTCAAACAAAACACTTACACAATCAACCAAGGACTCAAGCGGAGAGGCACTACAATGGATTACAAAGCTTGTGAAAGGTGTGTGAATTAGATCTCCATGTTATTGGAACACTAAACATTTATTTACACTGATGGGTATCTTGCTTTATTGTGGGTTGATAGTAGCCCATTCTCAAGAGATTTTTGGCTATGACCATGCTGCTAGTGTGTACAACACAAATACCATAATGAATCTCTTTAATTACAAGAGAATCCTCTTTCAAGTTAGGAATCTAAGTAAAAAAACATTGAATCTCTTTCAATAGAGTGTATCAATGAGGATGGTAAAGTAAAAATGTTGGATAAATGTTTTTATGTTATGGTCAAGATAGGTTTGACATAAGGATGTGATCATGAAGGTAAAAATATAGATATCATGATATTATGGATTGTTGGGACTGACAAGTTCATAAATGAGTTTTGAATTAGGGACATCATATGCAAGGACCAATAATTTTTTGACTAAGAACTCACAACTAGTTTTGTCTAGTGGCATATCCAAGATATATTTGATGGTGGCCATGACATATTTTGTTTCCTTGTTGATTCTAGGTACCTGGTCAAATTGGATGAGTATGAAGTATTCCTTGAAATTGTCTACCCTATTTTCAAAATGGATTAGCTTATATTTTATCTAATATTTATTGTTGACTTGATTTATGATTAGTTGTGAATCCCCATAAATGAAGAGAGGTGTTAGATGTTTCGTTGGATTGCTATTTTGAGACCATTTGATGAGGGCCTCATATTTGGCTATGATATTTATGCATGGAAAATCTAATCTAAAATATTTAAGAATGAAATCACCTTGAGGAGTGATAAAAATTATTCATATGTCTAATCCTTTGTGGGTATATGAATAATCAAAATCTAATTTCTAGGATTTTGCATCATCTAGATAAAAGATAAGCTCATTAGGAAAGCCTAGAATGAGAAGATGATTATATATGAGGGGTGTATTTGAAATTTGATCTACCATGACCTATAATTGATATATTTTCCATCTACATATTCTCGATCAAATTCATTAAGAAACATGACCCATTTTTCATATGACCTATGAGAGATATTTTTGAAAGAGGAGATTTTAGTGGATCAATTTAGAGATAAGTTGGAACTTACAACTTAGCATGCAATGCCAAAGTTTTTGAGAGTTGAAAATGATAAATAAATATGCACATTCCACAATTTAATAATTAATATCATAGCCCACTAATTTACTACTAATGTAATATAGAGATATTTCATGACCTTATCGATCATGTTGTGCTAGGAGTTCCCCCAGGGTGACTAATGTTGTAGAGATATAAAGTAGTAATGGGATTACATGATATTGGTGGTATGAGAAATCATGGTGATGAAATATTCTCTTTAATTTTATTGAATTATTTTTGATGAGATTCATCCCAATGAAAGACATTATTTTTCTTTAGGAGATGAGAAATGACTGACACTTGTCTACTAGTTGTGTAATGGATCTTTTGATAGCCTAAATTTTTCCCTAAAGACTATGAAACTATTTCATAGTTTATGGAGGTGACATCTATAAAATAGTGACAACTTTGGTAGGATCAAATTCTATGCCTCATCGAGAAATATGAAGCCTGTGATTTTTCTAGATGTAACACTAAAGACACATGTATTAGGATAGAGGCTTAGCTTATATTCTGTCAAATGTTTAAATATATGCTCAATAAATTTTGGGTTACGTTCTCATATTTTTGACTTAGCCAATAAATAATCCACACAACCTTCCTTGATTTGGTGTAACATATCATGAAAGTTGATTTTCATTACACTTTGATAAGTATTTGTTGCATTTTTAATCCCAAATGATATGACCTGATAATGAGTGTCAAGAATAGAGGGGTAAAAGTTGTTTTGTGCTAATCTTCAAGGGTAATATAAATTTGATTATATCCCAAAATACTATCCATAAAGAATAAAACCTTATTTCCTACAATAAGTTCAATGATCAGGTTTATGTTTAGAAGTAGAATATCATCTTCGGGCATGCTTTCTTGAGATATCAAAATTATGAGCAAAACTTGATTCCTTTTGAATTTTTACTAATAAGGATGATGTTGGACATCCATTCTAGATATTAAATTGATCTAATAAATCCAACCTCCAATATTTTATTTATCAGGCTTATTTGGATAACAATGCAACTTGTAGATGCATCCTACAAATATTTTGTTTCACTTTTTTGGCATTTAGATGTACCACTAAATAGTGTAAAAATATGAAGGATCTAAACCTAGTATATCTATGTAGGACCAATACAAAATTTGTATTTATTGAAGATAATTGTGGTGGTTTCTCATTATTCTTTTGATATACTTTTTGCAATATAGTTAATTTCTAGATCAATGTGAGTACCCAAGTTAAACTCTTGTGATTCTTCTACCATGATTGGTGATCAATCATACCACTATGAAGAAATTGAGGGAAGGTTGAGTTACTCATCTATTGATGTTGTAGAGAGGTTTTAATCAATAAACTCATCATATTTATTTTTTCTCTCTTGTTTCTAATAGCAATTCAAAGAGGTTTTCACTAGGGGATATATTTTTTAATTTTTTTAATTTTTGGACTAAGGAACTCGACTTGTTCTCTAAAATATTTTCTTGTATATTTGAAAACCATTCTTGTGGTCACTTTTTTGGGAAATCATCATGGAATCCCATGAATTTAGCTAAAAATTCATCATTTTTAGCATGTATAAAGACAAATACTTTTATGTATATCAATAAATGAATTCTAGAAATAACAAGGGGAAGATCAATGGATGATGAAGTAATGGGGATAATAGTGTAAATATGAGTTTGATAATAGAATGAATAATGAAAATTTTCATATCATGGAAGAGGGTAAAAAATTTAGAAAAGGAGTCTTCAAAGTCCTATCCTTTGACATGTTTAATAATGGGAAAGGATCCCACAATGTTAGATATTTCATTGGTATCATATAATTCTTAAATTAATGTCATATTTCCTAAGACAAATTTGTAGTAGTTAACCTTGATGGTGAGTGGCACAATTATTCCTTGTTCATGGTTTCTCAACCCTTTTCCTTTACATTCTTGTGTCGCCAAAAAGTGTAGCCTTGAAATTTTTCACTCATTTGGGCCCTTTCTTGTGGTCTTTGACCTAGTTTTGCTTAGATTCTATGGTGTCCTGCAAAGGTGTTATGAAGTGTTGTAACAATTTTCCTCACTTTTCTAAGACCCTTTCATCATAATTCACCTAAATAAACCCTTTCCAATCCTCATGTCAAAGTGTTGTGAAGTGTTGTAGCACATTTCTACACTTTCCTAGGCTTGTCATCACTAAATCAACCCTTTCTTATGCTAAAATGACCCCTTAATGCACTTATAGGTCCTATTTTAGTGTGTTTCAGAAGAAAATCCCAACAAACATCAATAATCATAATTTAATCCCTGAAAACCACTTAAATTTGCCTAGGTGGACTAGGTTGTCACCTTGGGCGACTTAGTCCCACTTGGCATAAAAATCAAATTTAACTTAAAATTCTGGTAGGATTTTGTCTCCTAACCCTAAGGTCGGCCTATGTTGTGTTAGTTTTGGGAAATTAGGGAAAAACTTGTATAAACAAGGGTTTTTCTCATTTTTTTCACCCTAATTCATTCGTCTAACTCTCAACAACTCATTCTTCTCAATCACTCATCTCTCCTTCTTCTCAAGCAAGCTAGGTTTTGAGCATTCCAAGTCAACAAGACATCTTTTTTGAAGCATTCAAGGGTAGATTGTTGTAGCAACTCAAGATCTCTCATTGTGGCAAGGTACCAACTCCATTATTTCATGTTCATACTTCATTACATTTTCTATTAATTTTGGTTTAGTTACCTAAAAGGGGTTTAACCAAGATAAACCCCCATGCCCTAACAATCAACATTTTCTCCTTCTCTCCAAGTTGTGTGCAGACTTAGGTACATTGGAGACTTTGAAGACTTGTTGAAGACGTCTCCTTTCTTGTAAAATCCAAACATACACTAAAATTTACTTTTAGGCCTAGAAATCAGAGTTTCAAAAGTGAACATCTATGAAGAACCGATATGTAGACCAAAGGCTTCCATTTCCACTTTCTAATTTAAATAAATACAAAAGTGGACTAAGTCACCAATAATGGCGACCTAGTCCCACTGAACCTACCTTTTCAAGGATTTTTACATATTATGACACCTAGTTGGTAGAGACGGGCCCCAAACCAATTTTTCTAGATCTGAGACTAAGCTACTCAAATTGGCACAAGTGTCCCAGTTAGCTTCTGCAAAATTTTCATCATCATTACAGATCTCCATCTTGTTCCTCTTTAGATTCTAGGTGCACCTTACTCTCCTCTTTCATTTGTATTATAGTTTACTTGCATTTCATAGTTCATTTCTAGGTCTTTTGCATACAACATTGTGTTTTCCAACACTTTGTATTTCAATAGTTTACATAAATCATTTCCTTTTTAGTTTTTTGCATTTAGGTCATCACATTCCATACACATCACACATCTACCCCTAATTTTTGAATGAACACCAAGAATACCTTAGTGTGAAAGAGAGCATTATTCCTCAACCAAACTCCTAGGTGAAAAACCCTAGGAGCCCATTGGGGAATCCTCTTTCCCTAAGCCCTGCATTTTTGGTAGTTCATTTTGGGAACCTGACATTCTTGCACCCTTCTTTTCTTCTTTGGAGTCCATTTTCATCCTAGGTTTGCATTGCCTTGCATTATGCATTAGTTAAGTTGCATTCTAGGGTTCCACATTTTTGCATCTCAAACCATTGTCAATCATCCAAAATATGCACCTACCTTTCTTCTTTTGGTCATCCAACATCAAAATCATCTAAAACAGTTGCAAATTTATGGAAATTTTGAAAAAAAACCCTAACTGGGACTAATTCGCCATTCTGGGCAACTTAGTCCTTGTCCAAAATTTTTGTTGTTTGTTACAACACAAAAAACCTCATTTATGTGCTTTCTTAGGCTCCTAGTATCATACACTATAAGTCTAGAAAGTTGTAGGAACATTTGTTTTATGCATCTAGGTCAAAATCATCATTTTAGGATGGTCATTCTTAAAAATAATTTCATCACTAGATCTAGAAATGATTCCATTTCTACAATTTTGCATCACATTAATAAAAGAACTTTTCACTTTTTCATATATAATGTTGATATTCATAAAACTTTGCATAAGTTTGTTAAAAGTGCTTTTCATTCTTGCATGCACATTATTTACATTTTTAAAACTTAGCATATATTGAATAAATATGTTTTATATTTTTGTATGTACATTGTTTAGATTGTTGAAACATTGCATGAAATGGTAACATATTATTTTCAGTTTTTTTCAAACAATGCTAATAGCTTACAAATCTAGACATGCTAAGAAAAATTTCCTACCCCCTCCCTATGAGAGTGTTTTAGCGAAAGAAGATACAACTTTGGACATTCCTAACGATCATATTTGTTCTTCTCCTAATCTCTCTCCTCTTGGTGACAAAGATATTTCAGTAGAAGAACCAATCAATGAGAGGTATGAGAATCCTAGTTGTTTCTCTCCTCTTACCTCTCTTAATGAACAAGACAACACAAACATAGCTAATCATGAAAATAACATTTATTTTTCTCCTAGTTGTGAAGAAGATACTTTTCTATTAGAAAACACAATTAGAGAAGGTTATGAGAATATTAGTTTTCCCCCTTATCCTAAAGAAACCCTTCCTACACACAAAAAATCCAATCATTGATCATTCCCCTACTTGTGATAAAGTCCTTTTAGAAGAACCAACCCTTGAATATAAAAAATATGTGGTTTGTAGTTCTCCTAAAAATTCTCCTCCTAAGGAGGATATCATGATGCAGAGGCTGTTGGCCTGGCTTATGTTTGAGGATATTGTTGTAGTTGGAAAGTGTTGCATGTTGTAGGTATGCTAATAATGTTGGTGATGAAGTTGTTTCACTTGGTTTCCAAGTGCTTTTGAGAAAATTTGAATAAAAGAGAGTTTAGTGTGACAGAGTGGTGCTCAATGTTCTACATTGCATTTCTTCACAATTGAAGATATGCCCATGCAGTTTGGACATGATGATTAGAGGTGTGTAGAGGTGTTATATATAGATTTTCAAGTTTTGCATCAATTTGTAATGGAAGACATGTGTTTGACAATATGTTTGCCTAGTGAAATAGGATGTCTAGGAGAAATGAGATTGCTCTGCATTTCTCCATAGTGAATTTTATGGTGTTGTGAATATGGGAGCATGCTTATAATGTCAATATCTACCTTCCCTTGAAGTTTTAGGTGTTGAATTGTTTTGCAAAGTTGTCTGGTGTGTTGAATGTTTGTGTAAGTATGTATGGTTGCACAAAATGAAGGTGTTCTTGAATCTTAGTTGGTTGTAGTAGTTGTGGTGAATATTATGATGATGTGGGATATTCTAAGATGTTGTGGAATGTTTCTATGTGGTATATAAGATGTTTCTAGACCTTGAGAGGTGTGTTTCGAGTCGCTTGTTAGTGTTAGTGCAGGTTTGGGTGACCTAATGTGCTAGCGTTATTTGTGGAGGATACTTTTTGTTTGAGGAAGTGTTGAGAAGTGTGTTGGTGTAGATTTTGGTCCTAGCTAAGAAGTGGTGTGGTCTTCCTTCAATTTTTCCTTGGTCAAAGTGGTTGGTGTTGACCTATTTGATGTTGTATGGTTGAGGTGCATACATTTCATTTAGGCTGACCTAATTGAGACTATTTTAGGTCATAGGTAGTATAAATGCAAGGATAATTGTTGTGTGGATTATGTACAGAGTGTGTGATGTGAAATATGTGAATGTGATCAAGTGTGATGATCTGACTGCGAGCCTTAATCCTTATGAATTCCTTATGCAATGAGAAGAAGGTGTCTACATTTCAGTTTGTTTGATGAGTTGTTTGTGTTTCAATGGAACTGTAACTTTGACATATGAGAGATGCATTGTTAGCAGTTCAAATTGGTAGTGATTCCCTTGGTAATGAGCCATCGACAATGAGACTTTCTTTATCTTTCTAGGTAGTGAGCCCTTGGCCGTGAGCCTTATTGTATTCACTGTTGAAACTCATATATTAGTGAGCTAATCCTCACTATTGTTTTCGCTTCTTGGGTTTTCCACGTAAATCTAGTGTTCCTATGTGTTTGATGTGTTTGCATTATTTCTTTAAATGTTAACATTCTATTAATGCATGCTAAGGGTTTAATGGTTGTTATGGGTTTAAGGGTCAATGTAGATATGAAATCTTGTATCAACCAAAAATAGTTCTTTTCTTGCATTGAGTTTGGTAGAAGTTTGATTAGTTCATTCCGTATTTTACCACATCATTGTTTCTCAGCTCAAAGAGTCAAATATAGATTCTACACATCAACATCTATCACATATCCAAATTTTAGATCATTTGCAGTTGTCTATTGAAAGTTATCGCTCTTAGAATTTCACTATGTTTATGAATCAGAGCATTTGGGGCCGACCTGGTCCAGATTATGTGTGGACCTATTCCAGATCATATGAAGCTTAATTGGAAATCATATAAACATCTTGGGTTTTTTGGGACCTATCTTGAAGATTCACAAGTTAATTCACTTCGCATGGAGCTAATTCTTCATATCTTAAGGCCAAAATTCATATTTATTTGCTCATCGGGTTATTAACCCTTGTGGAAAATGTAGACCTATCTTGGATCTTGATAAGAATATTTATAAGCATTGTAATTCATTGTAGTCATCAATTAGTAGTTCATCATTAGATAGATTCAATATATTTGTGTACCAACCTTTCAGGGGCATGTAATAAGGCCTGCTGGATAGTTCTAGTGTTGAAGCCCTTGTGGTAGGCCTATGAGCCCTTGTAATTTTCCCTTGTGGCCAATGTTGCATGTAAGCATTCCATGTTAATGAAGATTCATTTTTGCATATCAATTTTTGTTGTTGTTTCCACTGTGTTGAATTTTCGTTGCACAATTCAGGCTATTCCTTTTGGAACCCTCCTATTGTGATTGCACCACACCCCCCCTCTCAGTTGTCTTGTGAATCTAACATTTGGTATTAGAGATGTGGTTCCCAAGAATAATCTTAACCACTTGAGGTAGATTCAAATGGCACATAGGAAAGGTGTCAAATCTCCTTTGTTCGATGGAAAAAAAAATTACCTACTAGAAAGCTAGGATGGAGTCCTTTATGGTTTCTCTTGGATTTAGTGTTTTGCAATTTGTTGAAAAAGGTTATACTATGCTTGAAAATTGTTTGAAAAGTGATGATGAGATCAAGGATTATGAAAACAATGGAAAAGCAAGGAATGCAATCTTGATTGGTTTTTCTAATTTTGAACTTGGAAAGGTGATAAGAGAATTAAAAATCCAAATTTGAAACCATAAGGATCTCTAAAGATGAAAATATTATTACCTACATGCTCAGAGTTAATGAAGTTGTCAATACCATCAATGGTGTTGGTGGAAAGTTGGATGAAAGTGAAGTTGTGAAAAAGGTATTAAGAACTCTACCTAAATCTTATAGTTCTAATTTTTTTCTATTGAGGAAGCTTAGAATTTGGATAATTATTCTAGAGATAAAATTTTTGGTTCTTTAACTTCTTTTGAAACAAGAGAGCTTGGTCAAGATGCTACAAACAAAGAAGGTACTTTTAAAGTTTGCAAAGTGGAAAAGTATGATGGATTAGATCCAAATGATCTTGATGAGGTGCAGGAAGAAAACTCTCTGAGATTGAAAAAGGGTATTGGAAAATACATAGGTAAGCTACCTTTCAAATTTTTGTTGTGGAAATATAGGTCATTATGCATCTAAATATCCAATAAAAGTTACTAATGAAAAATAAAAGGATCATAAGGGTAAATTTATCAAAAAGATTAATTATGTTGAAAAGGACAATGTTGTATTTGGTGACGAAGAATCAGATTATTCGGATGAAGGAAGTGATGAATTTGTATTCATGACTTTAAATGTTGGAACTAATTCTACTAATCTTGAAAGATGTGTGAAGGAAAGTCCTTAAGAAATATGTCATAACATTGAAGTAACTATGCTGAATTCTTTTCATGCTAAAGAGGAGAATAATTACTAGATCATTAAAAGTGGATGCTCAAATCATATGATAGGTGATACGAGAGTTCATTATTAAGATCTAAAATTATTATGATGGTCTTGCTAAGTTTGGTGATGATACATTTGCTAAGATCTGTGGAAAAGGTTTAATTAGTTTTGATGGAAAGCATAAAATAGATGATGTTTTTATGTTAAGGGTCTCTAGAATAATCTTCTAAGTGTAGGAAAAATATGTAGAAAATGATATAATATTTTATTTTAGAATGGTGGTTGCAAAATTAGAAAAGGAAGCTCTAGTACTCTAGTTGTTACTGGAACAAGAACAAGAAGTAATATCTATCAACTCAAATGTAGTGGTGTAAAGTGCTTTATGTCTCAAACTAATGAAAGTTGACTATGACATAGAAGAATGGGTCACATTAATTTTGATAGCCTAGTGAGGATAATTTCTATTGATTCCATGATATATTTTCTAAAGATTACAAAGCCTATCAATGCAATCTACAAAGAATGTCAAGTGGGAAAGAAAACAAAGAATAAATTCAAGAAAAAAGAATACTCTACCATAGGTCCCTTGGAGTTAGTGCATATAGATCTATGTGGACCTACCAGAATTAGAAGCTCATGCGGTGACAGGTATTTCATGTTATTAATTGATTATTATTCTACTATGTCTTTGGTTATATTTCTCAAAGAAAAATCAAAATCTCTAGAAAATTTTAAAGAATTTAAGGCTATGGTGATGAATGAAATGAATCTAAAAATTAAATGTTTGAGATCTGATAGAGGTGATGAGTTTACTTTAAATTATTTTAATAGTTTTTGTGAAGATCATGGAATAAGAAGGAATTTATTAACCCCTAGAACTCCCCAATAGAATGGAGTTTTGGAAAGGAAAAATAGAACAGTTCATGAAGCAACTAGGATAATGATGAAGGAAGCTAATATTATAGATGTCTATTGGAGAGAAGCAATTCATACTGCAGTCTACATTCTTAACATAGGTCAAGAAAGAGAAAAAAATTCAAAGAACCCCTATTAGTTATGGTATGGTAAACCTCCTACTATGAAATATTTTAGAGTTTTTAGAAGAAAATATTATATCAAAATAGATGAAGAAAACTTAGGAAATTTTAATGCAAAATATGATGAAGGAATAGTCCTTGGATACTCTACAAGAAGTAAGACGTACCAGTGCTACAAAAAAAGATTGTAGAATATTGTTGAGAGTGCAAGTATCAAAGTGGATGAAGAACCACATCAAAGTTAATTACTAATAGAAGAATACGAATTTGATGAATCCCCTTGCAGTGAAGAAAAAAGGTTGAAGATAAAGGAAAATAATTAATAGTTGAAGAGGAAGAAGCTCCGAAAAATAATCCTAATACTCCTAAGTACATGCAAAAGAATCATTCAAAAGATCATATCATTAGAGATATGAGCAAAGGTGTGTTGATAAGGAGAAAATATATTATGATAGAGGAATAAGTAAATTTATGTTTAATTTTTGAGGTGGAACCAAAAAAAATGAATGAGGTATGCATAAATGAGAATTGGGTCAAAGCAATGAAGGAAGAGTTAGAGCAAATAGAGAAGAATCTAACTTAGGAATTGGTTCCAAATAGAAAATAAGAATGTGATTGGTACTAAGTGGGTATCTGAAACAAGTTGAATGAAGATGGAAAAGTTGTCAAGAACAAGGCTAGACTTGTGTGCAAGGGTTGCTCATAGGTTGAAGATATAGATTTTGAGGAAATTTTTGCTTTGGTTGCAAAAATGGAAGCTATAAATATATTTTTAGCTTTTGCAGCACATAAAAATTTCAAAGTTTATTAGAACATAAAAATATGGTCTACAAATTGAATAAATAATTGTATGGATTGAAGAAAGATCCTAGTGATTGGTATGAAAGGTTAGATAAGTAATTATTTGATCAAGGATTTAGGAAAGGTATTGCAGATAGAAATCTGTATTTCAAAGTTGAAGAAGAAAAAATCTTAATTATGATAGTATATGTTGATGAAATAATCTTTAGAGGAAATGAACATATGTGAAAAAGGTTTGCAGTGGAAATGTATAAAGAATTTGAAATGTCAATGTGTGGGAGATGAACTTCTTCTTTGGTTTGCAGATCAGTCAAAAAAAGAAAGGTATATTCATATCACAATCTAAGTATGTTAAGAAAATGTTGAAGAATTTTGGAATGGATGATTCTAAACTGGTATGTACTCCTATGTTACTAGTTGTAAGTTGAGAAAGAATGATGAAACCCATAAGATAGATGAGAGTAAGTATAGATCAATGATTGGTGGACTATTGTTCCTTATTTCTATTAGACCAGATAGCATGCATTCAGTTTATCTTATGGCTAGATTTCAAGAAGATACTAGAGAATCTCATGTTGCAGTAGTGAAGAGGATATTCAAATATTTGAAGGTCATTCTAGATTATGGTTTGTGGTATCCTAAGGATACTTACTTCTCCTTGAGTGCATATATAGATGCAAATTGGGTTGGATGTGTAGATGATAGGAAAAGTACAAGTGGTGGTTCTTTCTTTCTTAGAAATAGGTTGGTTTCATGGTTAAGTTAGAAGAAGGATTCAATGTCATTATCTATTGCAGAAACATAATAAATTATAGTAGCATCATGTTGTTTATAGGTTTTATGGATGAAGCAAAAATTGAAGGATATCAGAGTTTCATATGATGAACCTATTCCTATCATGTGTGACAATATAAGTGTAATCTATGTGTCTCTTTAGTGGTGATATTAGGATTGATATCCCATAATATTTTGACCTTTCTTGGTGTATGGAATTCCCCTTTCTAATAATTCTATGGATTTTATTCCCTAAGGTGTGAATTTTATATTCCATGACTAGTCCTCTCTTGGTGGTGATGTCATGTGTGATATTCCCTAAGATGTGACCTTTCACGTATTGAGCAAAGCCCCTTTGTTTTTTTCGTAAATCACCTTTTAAGGTGGTTTTTTATAACACCCCTTGAGTTTTTGGCCTTATCTTGTTATCATTTATCAGCCTCATTTGGAAATTTCATGCACCTTCTTAGGTGAGTCTGGAATTTTTACTTCACTTTGTTCACATGCATTGAACTTAGTGGTGCATTGGCATTTTTTCTTCACTTTGTTTGTACACACATTGAACTTAGTGGTGTATTGGCATAGAATCTTGATCATTATGTAACACCTTATCAAAGTTATCATGGAGTATAACTATTGGCATGGTTGCGAATGGATGCACACCTAGTGAATATCAAACTTCACTAGACCTAGCGTGTTTCTCATTTTGCTACATTATTCTGGAAGCTCATCTAGTGAATATCGGAATTCACTAAACCTTTTGATGCCTTCAGTTTGTGACTCACCAAGTAAATATTGGATTTTTTTTAATTGTGTGAGTCATGAACACCTTAACTTGGCCACCAAGCATAACAAAACTTTTTTGACAGTAGAGCTATGTGTTTCATGAGTGTCTAGCATAACACAACTTGGTAGCCTTATGGACCCCATAATATTGTTTAATGCATAAGAAAAATGAGAGGGGGGTTGAATTGGTTGTACCTTAAACCTTCAAAACCATCATACATATTTAGATCCATATTAGCTTAATTAATCCTTAATTAGTTATGATGATTTAGCATGAAAGACAAATAACATAAACTGAAATAAATCAACACCACACACAAGGGAACACCACATTTACATGGAGAACCCAATATGGGAAAAACCATTGTGAGGATTAGCTCATAATATAAAGTAATATCAATACTGAATACAATAGGGTGCACTACCAGAGGGCTCACTACCCAAAAAAAGAAAGGCTCACTGCTAGAATATAAAAGAAGATAGAGAGGAATGTTACAAAGAGAAATCCATATCAATGCAACAAAGAAATCCACCATAGTACCACCAACAACTTTACAACTTGACTAAATAATTGTAGACACTTTCTACTCACTACATCCAACAATCTAACACATGAAATCCTGCACTCCACTTCTCAGATTCACACTCTAACACTCTATAATTCACATCATTTGCATCATGCTTATCTCTCTTCACATCCCCCACCAAATCAATTCATTTTTGGAAACACAAGGGCAAACAACAGAGAGGGGGGTGAATCAGTTGTCACAAAAATTATACTTATTAAACTTATTCTTAGATCTGATAAATAAACATGAAAGCATAAACCATCACCACATCAAAGACACACATAACACAAAGATTTTTGCATGGAAACCCTATTAAGGGAAAAACCACAGTGGAGGTTAGTCCACAAGTCTATACTCTGTTAAAAGTATTATAAATTGGGAATGCACGTGCATTCAGGCACACTGCCTAGAGCTCACTGCTCAAATACAAAAAGGCTTATTGCCTAAGGGAAGACTCACTATCTTACAGTCACATTCGAATTTCATCCAAATATTTTGAAATTAGAAAATAACATCTTCTAATGCCTGATTACAGTTCCGGTTAAGCACATAAACACTTTCTTCTACTCACTCTTCTTCACACTTTACTTCTACCTTCAAAATATTAGAACATTATTCACACACAACACACACATCTTGCTCACCACTTCTCTCAAATGGTATAAAAAATCGATCATATATATCCACAACTAAGGATAACATCAACTACATGTCGGCCCAACAAAATATGAAATGTGTACAAACTTTCGGCCCAAATTAATAAACAATTTATCAATGTGAACAAAGGAATGTTAGCCAAAACATAGTAAGGACCCAAAACAACATATCTCAAACATGAAACACCTTAAACAATTATGCCTCGAAGATCCACAACATACTACAATCACCATGTCGGTCGTGATTATGAAAAAGATGAACTCATAGAAGAAAATCAGCAATCGCAAGCACAAAAATCAATGTGAGCCAACAACATAGATAGAGCATGATCTAGAAACATCCAAAAACATCATGAATCACCATAGAATCATCTGCAACAACTCAAATTACTAGAATCATATCATCTTCTTTTAGGAACACCAACTAAAGCAACAAAACAACTATCAGAACACAAATACTCATAACTTAATCAAATCTCCATGCAAACCTCTGAAACTTCATGCGGATAAACTAGATATACTTGTCAAAAAACCCTTTAATTCACAACTTATTATCATCAATATAATGAGCTAGCCATCATACTGAACTTCACTGCATCACCGACAACCTGCAACTTATTTTATTACAATTTTCTCAATATCCTCGACATATACAACCTTAAAGACAGTAATGCCAATAGTGTTGACATCAATGAAAACCACATATCAGAAATATCTAGCAATATTTATATCATCATCAACCTTGAAACCCTTCTCCAAGGTCAACTATGCAGGCCAACTATGTAAATTCAAATTAGGTCGACACCAAAACACTTCTATGACAGATAGAAGTAAAAGTGGACTACACCACTCCTTATCTAGGACCCAAAACTATAATAAAATGATATCAAAAGCTTCTATAATCAATAAATATCCACTTTAATTAGTGTAAACACCAAGTTCGACCATTACCCATATAAACACCATTAAACTTTGATGTGTATGCTTCCTTTGTTCCAACAAAAACTTGCGGACAACAAATGTCACTTGAACACAATCTAGAATATTCCATAAACACACTGAAATCCAACAAACTCCTTTGCAACAAATTTTACCTGTGGAATGTACACACCTAGTTCATTCAAACAACTCGCCCATACACTACAACTTAAGAAACTAACTATTGTGTCATTTTCACACACGCACCCCATCAAGATGGGGACCCCCTCTTTAGGTTTTATGGTTTGGAATTTTGCGTATATTGGTTTCTAACCCAACCTTGCCCAAGAAATGAAGTCCATAATAGAGTTGAATTGGGCGAGATGGAATAGATGATAACCCATTCAATGATTGTGCTAAACCTACAAAAGTCTTAGTTCTTGCTTCAACATATTTATTATGTATTGGCATCTTAACTTCTTGCATCATGATCGAATATTGGGTTTTGCACAAATTGTGACTATCTGAGTCTTGGCATGGTTGAAAATGTTTGCACATTCAAATTTGAGGTGTAAATCCAATGATTATAAGAAGTTCATTAGTTCAAGTTGATATTGGCATTTCTTGCACTAATCTTGCTTTGCAAGCATCATGATCCATGTCAAATGATTTAGGGGGATTATAAGCATTACATAAATTATTGTCTTCCTACTAGGGTTACTACCTTAAATTTATCTGGTTCAAATTATTTTAATTGTTTGAATGTCTCTTTGATCTCTTTTATGTACTTTTTTGTAGGGATGTTGCAATCTATGCCAGTTGGAGATTTGCTACAAGATAAAATACAAGGTTAAACTTAAGGATCAAGGATTCAAAATGTTACTATTTTATTCATCAAGAGGATAGGTGTAACAAGTTTTCAAGAGATTCACTCACATATGGGAACACACCCAGAGGAGATACTCAAACTAATCGAATACACTTGCATATGGATATGTATCAAACTTGATTGGCTACTAAGAAGATTTCAAAGTTTCAATTTTATTAGAACTCAAATATTTAATGTGGAACTAGTATAAGAATCTTTGCTCAACTATGTCCAGCTGGAAGATGTTTGCACCATGTGAAGTTGTTTTATTTCTCTAATTAGGATTTTTGTCAATGCCAAGGTGGCAGAATATTGTTTTCTCTTTAGCTAAAATATGTAACCGATTTATCTGATTTGTTGCTATTGAGGCTTGTTGCCAATATTTAATGTAACTTCCTAGGGCTTCTAGAGGAATTATTTGAGCCATTGATTGGATTTAATCATGTCCATTGATTCAAAAATCTAATATCTATAAAATGTTGTGCCCTCTCATTTTTAAGGGGTTAGATAGAGTTAGATAGTTATATTTTGTGAGTTAGTTCCAGATTAGGGTGTAGGAGAGGAGAGAGAATTGAAGATTGTTATGTAAATGCTGGAGAATTTAATACGATTGGGTCATTGATTTGGTGAAATTTTGTGTTAAGCTTTGAAAGTTTATGGTTTCTTGTTATTGACTCTCAAATGTTAGTCTAGTTCTTTCATGATAAAAGTGAAATGTTAATGATGTTTGATGAATCTGTTGCTCATAATTTTGGTGGTTTGTTTATGGTAAATTGTTGTGTAAAGTTATTCTGAGCCAAATATTGCACTAAGTTCAACTATGATTGATTCTTCATGTTACACCAGTAATTGGGTACATATGTATGAATGTTCATGGTCTGAAAATATTTCAATTACCTTAGAATATTGCATCATTTATGTATAGTTGCGGGCTTTTCCTTGATCAAGCAAAGATTGGTTTCATGGGGATTTTTCCATCTACAACATTAGCCATGGTTGTGATTGATCTCAGGTGTTAGTTTTAGGATATATCTTAACCATATATCTTTTGATCTTCTTTGAATTAGTTTATAATTAAATTAGCATCACCACAATACCACATTTGATGATAATTTTAAAGCTTCCAACATTATTGAATAGTAAGGACCCTTGTGATTACCAACAAATCACATTATCATTGAGTTGTTTGTGCATTATAATGGGTATGTGTAGGATCCTGATGGGCCAAAAAGTGGCAATATCTAAGTGATATGATGGCCCATGTGGCTGGCGATTTTTTTTTACCTAAAATTGATGAAACGAAAAGGGTTTTTAAAGGAGATTCTTAGATTTCCACCAATATAAATTATTCTTTACATTGAATTTAATAAATAATTATTATTCATTTTCTATTTGAATTACAACTAAAGTTATGATTGATAGGATGATTCAAAAACATCTATAACTTTCAAATGGTATCACATTTTTTGAATCTGAAACATGTGTCACATTCTATGCTTTGCATACTATAGGATTAAAAAAATGAATTTCGTGAAGTTTTTACCAAGTTAAGGTGGTTAGACATACGAGTTTTTATATTTTTTAAAATTTGTAATAAAAAATCATAATTAATTATTTACTTGGAAAAAAATTACAAAACAATATGCATCACATCGGGACATGAGTCCCCTACTTATATATAAAATATTATAAAAAATATTATCATTTTATTGTGGAACGGGTGGTCAGAAAAACACCTACTTCTTATTTTTTCCCTAAAATTGAAGTACTACTGCATTGAAATTTCAAATTTTCACCAAATAGATTTTCTTATATTTTAAATAAACCTAGTAGTTTAGAAACTACATTCAATTTTCTGCATATTCTATTGTTACATATTTTTGAAATAATATAGATAACTTATTCGAATTTTTACGTCAAGTTGCCTAACTCTGATTTTCTGAATTTTATTGCCACTTAAGGGCCTATTTTTTCCATGATGATCTTGCACATACCCTTATCAAGACCTAATATTAGAGACATTGGGGTTATTTTCTTAAGTTTTCTAAGGGAAATCGCCTTTCAAGAGAGATAGAGTACTTGTACTTTGTCTATGTTGTGCAGTGCTAAAAACACCATCAACACTAACTTTTGAAGCAACAAACCTTAAACAACCTTGAATAAAGAAACATACCAACACTATCAACATGCATTCAAATATGAAAGAATTGAAACCAAACTATGGAGAAACATAGAGAAAACAAAATTCTCCTAGACACCTTTGCAATACATTGTTCACACATTGGTGAACACAACTTATTTTGCACAATGATCCAACACACCAAATTCTGAATACAACACCTCTGGACACCTCTAATCAACATATTTGAAATGCATAGGTAGATATTCAACCTAGAAGAAATGTGGAGCAACACCATAACACTACTCTACAACCCAAAACAACACTACAAGACATTGCTTATTCTTTTAATCAAATTTTCTTAAAATTTATTGGAAACTAAGCATTAGAGACACATCCTCACCACCTTCATCACTTCCCCAGCCATAGACATAAACGTATCAAAGAAAATTTGGAGGTTGACACTAGTAGCGTACTAATGACAACATAATGCAACTAATTAAAGCATCATCAACAACTACACATACTCTTTCAACCATCTTCTTCTCATATAGTTGACACCAATGACAACATAGGCTTGTTGACATCAATGACAAACCGATATTCTCATACTTGTAAAATTACCCCCCTTTTTCATTGATGGCAACACATGGTGCGAAAAACCATCAACAATAAAAACTTTTCTCCATACCGGTTTCCTTTTCTCTTTTCTCATTACTCACTCTCCTTTATTCAACTACAATATTCTCTCCCCCTTTCTCAACTGACAACTAAACATTTTCACATGATTCTCTACCCCCTTAATTGTCTTATTTTTCACATGACTCTCTCCCCCTTTGATATCAATGGAAAAGGAAAAAATATTTGTGTTACTTGAGTTTCTCCTTTGACATCAATCAAAATTTTAACAACTTCTCATTATACTTCCCCTTAGGAGCACACACACCATACTTCATCAATCAAAAAATATTGCATAATGACAACACATACTCCCTTTGATTGCAAACAAAAAACAATATCACTACCTAATCCCCCTAAGAGGTACCCACCAACATTAGTCTAGACCAAAGAATAGATCTTAAAATCCATTGGATTGATGCATGTCCTTATGCATCTAGTTCAACGAAGGAGGGAAAATAATCCCCAACTTCTCTTGGATGTACTCAAATGTATCCTTAGGAAGATCCTTAGTGAATCTATCAACAACCTGATCCTTTGTAGGCACATATTCAAGCTTTACTTCATTATCTACAACCTTTTGTCTCAGAAAGTGATACCAGATTGATATATGTTTTTTCCTTCAATGCATTATCAAAATATTTTAAATATTGATAGCACTTATATTATCACAAAAGATAGAAATTGGTTCATCATATACCACCTTAATTTCCTTCAATGTTTTCCTCATCCACAACACTTGAGTGTAGAAAGATGTTGTTGTAATGTATTCTACCTCTTCAATAGATAAAGACATTGAATCTTATTTCTTGCTTAGCCATTTCACCAATCTGCATCCGAGAAAGAATGCACCACAACTTGTACTTTTCCTATCATCCACACAACCAACCCAATTTGTATCTATGTAAGAACTCTAAGTAAAATCATTATCCTTTGGATACCACAAGCCATGATCCAGAATGCCCTTCAAGTATCTGAATATCATCTTCACTGTTGCAACATGTGACTCTCTAGGATCTTCTTGAAATTGTTAAAAATGAAGGTAAAATTATAGCTTAAAACTTGTAAATCTATGTGACTATAGATCTAATTAAGTATTCTTTGTGTATGATTAATCTGTTTAGATCAATTATTTGTGAATGATTATTCTATTTAGATCAATTTTATCATTTGTAGAAATATATAGAATATTGTAGAAGAATTAGATAGAAGATGGAAGTGACACAACATATACGTGGAGAAAACCTTTTAGGAAAAAACTCCACCAAATTCAATAGTGCTTGTATTATTTAACCTTAGAATATGATTACAATAACACTATATCTATCCTTGATTTATATGCTTCCTTTTTCTTCAACAATGCTTCTTCACAACCTAAAATAAAATCACATGAAACTCTTATGTACTTGCTGCAATATATAGACAATTATGAGCATGCAAAACTCATAAGATTTGTCAATTACAAGAGCATAAAGCTCCTCACAAAAACCTACACCTAGATTTGGCAAGTAGAGTTCCACCATGTAAACAAAAGTCAAACCAAAGTCTTCCTCAATTTAGGCACCCCAAACTGAACACTTAATTGAACTTTGGTCATGAAGATATCTTGGAAGCTTCACCTCAAAGTTGGTTCCCAAGAATGGGCCCCACTTGACTGAGCCTTGTAAATATATTATCATGCAAAAGGTGTTAACTGAAAGATGCCAACTTGGGCACCCAAGGTGTACCCAAGTCAATCTTAGTTAATTGAAACATATCTCTCCATCAATTCATGCAAACAACATGCATGATTGATCATCCCCACTTAACTAAAAGTATCCACCTGTTATTTTTCATACAATTGAAGTCATTAGTCATGAAACTCAAGTCAACTAACATTCAACTCAAGTCAACTAGCATGCAACTCAAAATAACTACATGCAACTCAAGTCAACTAGCATGCAACTATAAATAACTACATGCAATTGAAGATAACTAAACCATAACTGAACTGAACTGAACAAAATTGAATTGAACTAAACTAAACTGAACTGATACTAAACTGATTGTGCCACTCCACTCTTGTAAATATCAGTCCCTATTTTGTAAGAACAAGACATGCATTAGTAAAGTGTTATCAATCCTCCAAACAGTTAACTGAAGCAAGGTGGGTTCCACCTTCTATGTGGGCTCCCCATGTGCTCCTATTATTTAGGAACTCATTTTGGACAATCCCACATGTTCCTATTATTTAGGAATAATTACAAATGTCAATTTACATGTTCATTTCATTCAAATTCAATCTCTTTCTAATCCTAGTGTTGGAGAACACTTTCCAAGGACTTAGGAGATACATGAAATATGTTTAGAATGCAATTAAATGGCATCCTATTCCCAACATTCTTCCACTTGACACTATACACTACAATTATTCTAAACAAGGAATCATTATTATAAATCAAGTACAAGACTGAAGGCCAATGGCCATTCTACACCAAGAGAACTTATCTGTAGGAACTAGTTTTGTAAGATAATTTGCAGCATTGATTAAAGTGTCAACTTTCTCAATCAATACCTTCCCACTCTCAACCATTTCTCACACAAAGTGATACTATACATCAACATGCTTAGTATGAGCATGATGCATATGATTTTTGGCTAAAAAATAGCACTCAGACTATCACATTCAAATCTAATTTGCTTGCAATTAAAACCAATACCTTTCCCAACTCTCTGTAACCAAACTGCCTCTTTAGAGCCATGTGTTGCAGCCATTTACTCTACTTTTGTGGTGGACAAAGAAAATGTGGGCTGCCTCTTACTCATCCAACTAATTGTAGCTCCAAACAAAGAAAACACATAGCCACTTGTCGACCTCCAATTGTCCAAGTCTCTTGCCCAATCTGAAATAACAAAACCCTGTATGTCCAATGATTTGTGCATAATATCAATATCATTAGCACCATGATAAACCAAACAATAATCAGAAGTACCTCATAAATATCTAAACACTGAATTAACATAAGTCCAATGTTCTTTACCAGGGTTAGACATAAACCTACTTAGAACTCCACTACTTGGGCTATATCTGGTCTTGTACAGACCATTACATACATCAAAATACCAACTACACTAGCATATGGAATTTTAGACATTTCCTGATGATCAAAATCAGATTTAGGAATCATGTCTAAACGTAACTTCATGCCGATTGGTAAAGGAATATTATTTGGTTTACTATCCTTTATGTTAAACCATTTCAAAATAGTATCAACATAATTTCTTTGACTTAAGCAAAGATTTTTTTTACCTCTATCTCTGCTGATATCCATACCCAGGATATATTTTGCAGCCCCTAGATCTTTCATCTCAAATGTGTTAGAGAGTTGTGCTTTCAATTCTTTGATTATTACCTTGTTGTTACCAATAAGCATGCCATCAACATACAAGATAATAATTAAAATCTGATCATCAATAACTTCTATGTAAACACAATGATCTTCCTCACTCCTAACATAACCAATTTTCAATGCAAAAGCATCAATCTTCTGGTACCACATTCTAGGTGACTATTTCAATCCATATAAAGATCTCTTTAACTTGCAAACCAAAGATTCTTTTACTTTTACAACAAAACCATCAAGTTGCCTCATATAAATCTCCTCATCAAGATCCCCATGTAAGAAAGTAGTTTTCACATTCATTTTCTCTATCTCAAAATCATAAGCAGCAACAATAGATAAAAAAAATGCAATAGAAGTTAATTTAGCAAGAGGAGAGAATATTTCATTAAAGTCAACTCCCTCTCTGGGAGTTGCCCTTGGCTACTAATCTAGCCTTGTACCTTTTGAGATTACCATTTGCTCCAATTTTGTTTTTAAAGATCCGTTTACAACCAATGGTCTTTCTTCCTTTGAGTGAACTCTCAAGATCCCATGTGTCACAAGTATCGAAGGAAACCATTTTCTCATGCATATCTTGTGACCAAAGCTTGTTCTCATCTGAAGAAAAATCTTCCCTGTAAGATGTAGCTTCATCATTAGTACTCATCAAAGAAAATATAGAATGGAAATTAGGCGGGCTATACCTATCAACAGGATTCCATTGTCTTGTGGATCTTCTCAAAGGAGGTTCTTCTTGTTCCTCAATATGCTCATCATGAGAATCTATCTCAGAACTCTGTGAGATCTCCTCATCCAATCCATCAAATTGTTCTTCAACATGTGCATCTTCACGCTTCTTAGTTTTTGTCTCAAAATGCATTGTTCAAGAAGTATCCTTCTCTTGAATAAGATCTAAATTTCCTAAAAATCACATCTCTTGATGAAGTAATTTTTCAAGTTAGAGGATTCCAAATCTTGTAACCTTTTACATTTTCACCATAACCTATGAATATGAATTTATGTGCTTTTGGATCCAACTTAAATCACTTTTCTTTAGGCACATGAACAAAATCCTCACAACCAAAAATCCTTAAATGTGCAACACTAGGTTTCCTACCTAACCACATTTCATAAGGGGTTTTATCTGTTAGAATTGTGAAACAAGCACAAAACCACGAGCCACAGGAACAAACAACAAACAAAGACACCTTCCACACAATAGATCTGCAAAACAATATGTGCAATATTCATCAACAAGGAAAAACTAAAGTAAGTGACTTTCAAGAAAATATGAAAGCTCTAAATAATATCTGAGGGATATTTACAAAGAGGGTTGAATGCTTATAAGAGCAAAGCCCTAAGGGGATGAGATCATGACAAGTGTCAACATCACATGAGATGAGACATAATGATCTAATATTAACTCAACTAATAAAGAAATCCTAAGTCTACCTTAAGTGTAAATAATAAATTAGACTAATAATCAATTAAAGATTAATTAATTATTAGCTAATGTATGATAACTTTAACACACCCTCTTAAGATGAACTTAGTGAGTAACTAAAAACCCTAAAAAAAATAGATGATAGGTCTAAATAAAATTTAATTCATAGAGAAAAATATACTTAGATTGACCACACAAAGCATCCCACAATCAACAAGACACTAATGATGTGAATTATATTTTAAATTCATTAAAGGAATATGAAGAATCATATATGACTTACACTTTTTTATTATATTATAATTATACATTATCTTTAGACTAAAATGTGACATGCCATTCTCCCCTTTGCAAGTCCAATTTATAATTATTTATTACCTTTTGGATTGAATCATTCTTCCTTTTGTAAATCCACTTTATAATCCTTTATTATCTTTGGGCTTAAATTTGATTTGCAAATCCACGTCATCCTTTTGTTTGCAATTCCTCTTTATAATTCCTCACTACCCTTGGCCCAAAATTTGATATGCAAATGTATTTCATCCTCCCTTTTATAAGATCTCTTTAACGTCATCTCAAATTCTACGTCACTTTCATGTATTTCAACATTCTTTGATCCTACAACACATATTAGATTAATTTAATAAAAAATTAAAATGTAATGCATATTTAAATAAAATTGTTACAAGATTGTATGCTCGAATTAAGGTTTTGATGTATGCATGTACATTTAGGAAAATATAAAAAACATGGTACATTTATAAGATTTTTAGAGGTCCTCAAATGTTTTTTCATATTTGCAAGTTTTTAGGGGTAACATAACATTTTTTTAAATATTTACAAGTTTTAAGGGATTTAAATTTTATTTTACATATTTGTAATTTTTTAAGGGTTTTGGAATTTTTTTTTTGCATGTCACAAGGTTTTTAGTGGTAAAATATTTTTGCATATTTGTCACTTGCAAGTTAGGGTCCATAAATTTTGATCTAAGAAGAATTTGAGACCATTTTTTAAAAACTTAATATCTTGGAGACAACTATGTCGTAATGATCTTAAAAACCATTAGCATAATATATAATTTCAAAAATTTGTGCATGTTTACAACTTGCAAACCAGTGTTAAATTTTTTTTGTGTATGTTTTCAAATTGCAAGTTAAGATCAAAACCCTTAAAAATAGGAAAACCTTTAGAAGTAATAAACTTTGATTTGGAATCATTTTAAAACTATTTTTTAAATTGAATACTTTAGAGAGGACCAAATTACCTAGTGAAGTAGTGTAATAATTCTAAACTGTTTTGTCAAAATTTGAATCTATGGAAAAAATTTATCCCTTCTACAAAAAAAGTGCAAGAAACGGCTTCAAATAGAGAATATGTTTTCCTAGAGAAGAATCTAGAAAAAATAATTCAATTACCATGAAGAGCTTAAAAAGATCTTTCCAATACCTATAAAATGATCCCATGATAATGTGCCCACTTGTGAGGCATCCTATTTTTTTTAAATCATGTACTTTTTAAAATAATAATGATTTAAGCCTATTATGGTTCCATCTAAAGGGTCTTAATTGAAGGTATTAGTTTTAACATCCTTGAATAGAAACCCATTGGCTTAAACCAAATCCTCAATGAAGTCTCCTATGTAGCTATCAAAATGCTAACAAAAAAGTAAATTTTGAGGAGTCAAATGAAATCATTTGGAATGTTATTTGAAGTATGTAGCTTGTAATGTTAGATTTAAAATAAATAAATGTATTATATATATTTTAAATTTAATAATGAATGTAATTCCATTATGAAAAATAATGCTCTATATTCAAGACATTAGGAAAAATAATAAATATTGTTAGAAAAATATCAAATTTTTTTATTACACTTCTCTCAGTTATGTTTCAATGAAGAAATGAAAATTTGATTTTAATATGTATACTAAGAGAAATGTGTCACAAAATAGTATAGGTGTGAAATTTTTATTAAAAATCATTTAAAAATTAATAACAAATAAAATAGTTAATAAAAATTACCAAAAAAATCTATGCACTAGACATCGGAGTTAGTGATTTAATTCCAAGATATCATGGAAAGTTTTTGTTTCTAGTTAAAGTTATGTGATATTGAAAAATATCTCTCAATAAAGAAGAATAGAAAGAATAGAAATTGACTAAAATTAAAATAAAAAGAATAATTCTTAAAACAATTCAAAATATTACAACTTGAATTCAAATATATATTTTTTCAACTCATTAGTTTACTTTATCATTAAATTATTGACCATCTATTAGTTATAATTGACACAAATTGAAAAATGCTATAAAATATTAATTTTTGAGTATTCCATCTAGGAAAAAATTTGGACACACTCTTTTGAGATCATCTTATAAGAACTTTAAAATGTGTGTAAGTGGGTGAAAGTTATTCTTATTGAGAAAAATAACATCCTTATGACAAAAGAGGGCCCTTGGGGCTTGTTTGTGTAAAGCATGAGCTAAGTCCCATAGGTGGAGTGAAGTACACATGTCATAGAGGGTGGATGAAGGGAAAGAAGCACTAGAGTGTTGGCAACACAAGGGTGGACAACTGAGAGGGGGTGAATCAGTTGTCACAAAATTTCAAACTTATTAAATTTATTAACCCCTATTCTCAGATTTGATCAATAACCATGAAAGCATAAATTAGAAACACATTTGAAACACACATAACACCAATATTTTTACATGGAAACCCTGTTAGGAGAAAAACCACGATGGAGGTCAATCCACAAGTCTATACCCTGTTAAAAGTATAAGAAGAATAAATAGGGAATGCACATGCATTTAGGAACACTGCCTAGAGCTCACTACTCAAATACAAAAGGAAGATTCACTATCTTATAGAAACATTTAGATTACAACCATCTGGATTTTGAACTGAGAAAGTAGCATCTGCTAATTCCTGATTACAGTTCCGATTAAGCACATGAACACTTCTTCACTCTTCTTCACACTCTACTCTGCCTTCAAAATATTTAGAACATTATTCATGCACACAGACTTGCTCGCTCACATTCAAATGAAGAAACAATCGCTTAAATATATCTACAACAAGGAATTACATCACGACATGTCGGCTTCACCAAAATAATAAGCTGAATAAAAAATGTCAGCCCAAAATAATAAAGATTATTGATGTGAATCTACCAAGGTCAGCCACAACATAGTGAAGACCTAAAATAATATCCTTGAACACAAACCACCCTCAAAAATTATTCCTCGAAGATCCACAACACGCTATAATCACCCTGTCGGCCATGAACAAGAAAAACATGAACACACTAGAGAAAATCATCGATCACAAGCACAACGATCAATTCAGGCGTGCAACACAGATAGAGCATGATCTAGAAATATCCACAAACACCACATGAGCATTCACAACAACTCAAATTACCGTAATCACATTATCTTCTTCTAGGAACACCAGCTACAGTAACAGAGTAACTGACGAAACACAAAAACTCATAACTTTCTCAAATCTTCATGCAAACCTCTGAAAATTTCAGTGGATAAACTAGATACACCTAAAAAAAAACCCTTTAATCCGCAACTTCTTACCATCAACATACTGAAATTTCCATCATATTGATCTTCACTACTTCATAGACAACCTGCAACATATTTTATTACAATTTTCTCAATATCATTGACATATACAGTCTTAAATACATTAATGCTAATAGTGTTGACATCAATGAATACCACATATCATCAACACAACATAAAAAATATCCCCCTTTGGAATTGATGGCAACACATGATGTGAGAAGAACTATCAACGCAACTAACTTCAACAATTACTCACCCTTAGGTTTTGACTCTTTTCTCCTTAGATAATTCCCAGTTTTTCACATTGCTCTTCTCCCCTTTGACATCAATGAAAAAGGTACACAAGTTCTAAACTACATATCTGAATCATCTGACTACTCCCCCTAAGTAACAACCACCACAACATCAATTTGGATCAAGATATGACTATAAAATGCATAGACTGATGCAAGACAATGCATCTTAGTTCTGATTAGGAGGGCTAATCACCCCTAACTTCCCTTTGAGATAATGAAAATTATCCTTAGGCAATGAATTGGTAAATATGTCTGCAATCTATTCCTTAGTAGGAACATAATCCAATATGACTTCCTTTTCACTCACCTTCTCTCTCAAAAAGTGAAAATTGATAGATATATACTTAGTCTTTGAATGCAACACCAGATTCTTAGAAATGTTAATTGCACTTGAATTACCACATAATATAATAATAGGCTCATCATACATAACTCTGATATCTTTCAACGTCTACTTCATCCACAATACTTGAGTACAATTATTAGCAACAACAATATATTCTGCCTCTCCAGTAGACAAAGAAATGACATTCTACTTTTTACTTAACCATGAAATCAACTTCTTTCCCAAGAAAAATGTGCCACCACTAGTACTTTTCTTATCATTCACATCTCTTGCCCAATCAGCATCAGTAAAGGCACTCAAAGTAATATCATCATCTTTAGGATACCACAAGCCAAAATCAATTGTTCCCTTCAAGTATCTGAAAATTATCTTCACAACAGTCACATGAGATTCCTTAGGATTGACTTGAAATATTGCAACAATACATACAACATTCATGATATTGGGTCTAGTTTGAGTCAAATAAAGCAATCCACCAATCATTGATATGTATCTAGTCTAATTTTACTTCAGAGAATCATCACCTGTTGTCAACTTACATCTGGTCACCATGGGTGTAATGACTGGCTTTGAATCTTCCATACCAAACTTCTTTAGCAATTCTTTCATATACTTGGACTGAGATATAAAGATACTTTTATATAATTGAGTAATTTGCAATCCCAAAAATAATTTCACCTCTCCAATCATTGACATCTCAAACTCATTTTTTATCTCATCAACAAACTTCATGCACAAACCATCATCTCCTCCAAATATGATATCATCAACAAAGACTTCCACAATCAAATCTTTATCATCATCAATCTTAAAATACATATTACTATCAATAGTATCTTTGTTAAATCCAAGCTTCAACAAATACTTGTCTAATATGGTATACCAAGCTCTAGGGGCTTGATTAAGTCTATACAAATCTTTCTTCAACTGAAAAACCATATATCCCTAATCAGTCAATTGAAATCCATCAGGTTGCTCAACATACACCTCTTCTTCCAATTCTCCATTTAGAAATGTTGACTTGGCATCCATATGATAAACCTTGTAGTTTTTGTAAGCAGCATAAGCAAGAAACAATCTCACAGCTTCAATTCTAGCAACAGGGGAAAAAGTCTCTTCAAATTCAACTCCTTCCATATGAGAATATCCTTTATAGATCAGTCTTGCTTTGTTTGTGATAACTTCACCTTGCTCATTCAATTTATTCTAAAAGACCCATTTAGTTCCAGTTACATTTTGTCCTTAGGTCTAGGAACAAGAATCCATGTATTATTCTTCTCAATTTGATGTAGTTCTTATTTCATTTCTTCAATCCAATGTTCATCTTTTCATGCTTCATTTACATTACTTGGCTCAGTCTTTGATATCAAACAATATTCTTCTGCAATTCTTCTCCTAGTTTGGACACCTTTGTTCTTATCACCTATAATCTGATTTTTTGAATGATTTAATCTCACATACCTTGGAGTCTTAGGATGTTCTTGAACTTTAGGCTCTTGTGATCTCTCTTGTACACTTTTACTGGTTTCTTCTTCCTCTTGATCTTCTTGATTCACCAAAATGATCTGAACTTGATTTGAAGTCTGACCTTTGTTTGTATTATCATTATGATCATCAAAATCATATCCACAGGTTCTAGATGGTCTAGCAATGTCCTCATCAACCTTAACATTTGTGCTTTCAACCATTTTCCTCAATCTCTTGTTGTAGCACTGGTAGGCCTTACTCTTAGTAGAATAACCAAGAAAGATTCCTTCATGACTCCTAGCATCAAACTTTCCTATATCTTTGTCTCTTCTGATATAGCATTTACTCCGAAAGATTTTGAAATATCCAACAATAGGCTTATGACCAAACCATAGCTCAAAATGGGTCTTACCAGTATCACCTTTGATTTGTACCTAATTGAGGATATAAACAAAATTACTCATAGATTCTCTCTAATAGATATGAGGAACATTTCCTTCCAGCATCATAGTCTTAGCAACATATTGAACTATCCTATTCTTCCTTTCGATAACTCCATTTGTCTGAGGGGTCCACGATGCAGATAATTGTCTCTTTATCCCATGCACTTCAAAAAAAGAATTAAACTCATGGGAAGTGAATTCACTGTTATAAACCCTAGATTAGACATGCAAACCTAAACACCTTCCACAGAAGAGAAAACATAAAAAAGCAGAGCTTTGCATGCGAATGTGCAAAAATGATATATTCAAGAATCCAATGTTACAATGAGATGATTTGCTTTATAAAAGCAAAGTATGCAACCCTAATGTTGACCTAAAAACAGTTCAACTAAATAAAGCTTACTTATTAATTAAGTAAACTAATTATTACCTAAGCAAAACCTAAGTAAAGTTATGCAAGTGTAATTAAATATTAATTACACCAACACCCCCCCATAAGTGCAACTTAGGGAGACTAAATAAGCATGCACCTAAAACTAAGATGAATGCAAGAAAGCATGAATGGGTCCCGACAACAAGGCATGATCAGGTACCCATGTACAAATGCAATAATGAGGTAGAGAAGGAAAACCCAGTGGGACAATCCCCCCTACAATGAGATGACTGCTGCAAAGAAGCACTGGAAGAACACTGTGGAGTAACACTGGAACTGCAATTTGGCAAGCAAGGAAAGATACTTCTGTCTACAAGAAACCATATCAGAATCATCATAATGTGACAGCAGACCCGATGCCACGGAACACTCGAACACACCAAACTAGAACAACCCTAGAATCCATAAAGCAACAGTAGATGAAATGATGATGACAGAATCTGGAAGCCGTGAATCTTGATGCCGATGCCAAAACTGAGACTGAAACTCTTCCATGGGAAAAAGTACCATACAGACTCGGAACAATAACCACAAATTTAGTGGCCCTCAAACTGAGATGGATCCGATGCAGATCACTAACCATAGGCTCTCAATCTAAAGTGTGAACCAAAATGAATCTGGTATGTGTCAAGCTAAGACAAAATATGGCCAAAAGAAACTAATAAACCAAATTACAACCCATGCGAGTTGTCATCAAAACAGTTCAACTAAATAAAGCTTACTTATTAATTAAGTAAACTAATTATTACCTAAGCAAAACCTAAGTAAAGTTATGCAAGTGTAATTAAATATTAATTACACCAACATTCACCACCTCTATCTGATCTCGGACACTTAATCTTCATACCTGTCTCTATCTCAACCATAGCTTTAAAGATCTTGAACTTCTCTAGAGCTTCAGATTTCTCCCTTAAGAAAGTAATCCACATCATCCTAGAATAATCATCAATAAGAAACATGAAATACCTATAACGTTGTAAACTTTTGACTCTAGAAGGACCACACAAGTCAGTATGCACAAGCTCCAACAATTCATTTGAACAATGTTGTTTTCTCCCAAATGAAATTCCAGTTTTCTTTCCTAAATAACATTCCTTGCATATGGAATTAGAAGGTTTTACCAACTTAGGAAGATCTCTCACTGCCTGAGTAGAACTTATCTTGATAATATTGTCAAAGTTTACATGAAACATTCTCCTATTCCACAACCAACTTTCATCAACTTGAGCAATCAGACAACTTTTACTAGCAACATTCAAGTGAAAGATGTTACCTTTTGTTTTTGTACGTGAAGCAATCACATTTATAGAACTTCCCAATATTCTACACTTTTCATCCTTGAATTGAAGATTGTATTCCTTATCAACCATCTATACGACACTTAAAATATTATGCTTCAAACCTTCCACATAAAGAACACCATCAGTAATATGCTTACCATCAAAAGAAATACATCCTCTTCCACAGATTATATCACCATTGTTATCACCAAATCTTACAACACCACCATCATACTTTTCCAAGCTCACAAATTTTATTTTATCACCTATCATGTGATGAGAGCATCCACTATCAATTACCCATTCATCCTTCTCTTCAACTCAAGTAGCTAGGGATTTCTCCACATTTGTACAACTAGTAGATTCAGTAGACATACGATTAATTTCCTTGATAGAAATAAACACAAACTCATCTTCACTTACATTCCCTTTATCAGATTCATCATTGTCACACCTTCATTAGTAGCATAATAGCACTTCCTTTGAAATTTATTCTTGTTTGGTATTGACTTAGGAACTCTTTCTGGACACCTTGATGCAAAATGACCTATCTTATTGCAAGAAAAACATTTAATAGACAAATTTCATTTATACTTACCTTGTCCTATGGCTTCTCTTTTGACAATAAGTGCTTCAAGCTCATTCAATTCTCTCTCTTCTTCTTCAATCTATCTTATTTCTTCCTCATACTTGAATACCTTTCTAGAATAAATTTCACCTAGATCATATCTCTTCTTATCTCTTTCGATGGTAGTAGCTTTGAATGTAGATTCTATCTTAGGAAGGGCATCGCCGAATTCACTCAATGAAAAAGTAGTAAGTTTACCAATCAACATATCTTGGGTTACATTTGTCACAATATGGAGCTCATCAATAGTTGTAGCTTTGATTTTTTATGTATTAGGCAAGGATCTAAGCACTTGGGTATGTGCAGGATCATCATGGAAAAACTAGGCCCTTAAGTGGCAATAAAATTCAGAAAATCAGAGTTAGGTAACTTGACATAAAAATTTGAATAAGTTATCTACATTATTTCAAAAATATGTAAGAATAGAATCTGTCGCAAATTGAATGTAGTTTCTAAACTATTAGGTTTATTTAAAAAAATTAAAAAATCTATTTGGTGAAAATTTGAAATTTCAATGCAGTAGTAATTAAATTTCAGGGAAAAAATAAGAAGTAGGTGTCTCTTTGACCACCCTAATCACAATTAAATGATAATATTTTGTATATAAGTAGGGGACTCATGTCCTGATGTGATACATATTTTTTTGTAATTTTTTTCCAAGTAAATAATTAATTATGATTTTTTTATTACAAATTTTAAAAAATATAAGAACTCGTAGGTCTAACCACCTTAAATTGGTCAAAAATTCATGAAATTCAATTTTTTTTTAATCCTATAGTATGCAAAGCATAGAATGTGACGCATGTTTCAAATTCAAAAACTATGATACCATTTGAAAGCTATATATGTTTTTCAATCAGCCTATCAATGAGGACTTTGTCATAATTCAAATAGAAAATGAATAATAATAATTTATTAAATTTGAAGTAAAGAATAATTTATATTGGAGGAAAGTTGAGAATCTCCTTTAAAAACCATTTTAGTTTCATCAATTTTGGGTAAAAAAAAAGTTGTCAGCCACATGGGTCATCATATCACTTAGATATCGCCACTTTTTGGCCCATCATGATCCTACACATACCCACTTTAGCAAAAATCTCTTATTCATACAACTATCCACTAGCACATCTAATACCACACATAAGTTCATTCACTCTATGAATGAAAGTAGTAATATTCTCATCATCACCCATTCTCAATAATTCATATTTCCCTTTCAGACTTTGTAGCTTAGCAATATTCACATTAGCATCACCTTCATACAAAGTTTCAAACTTTTTCCAGATCTCATAAGCAGTCTTTAGATCCATAACATTCGTCATCTTAGAATTAGTCAAAGCACTCAACAATGCTTCCTTAGCCCTGATATTGTATTCAACATCCCTAATTTCAGTAGTAGTAGTAGGACCATTTTGAGGGATAACATACCTATTACTTGTAATGCTCTATTAGGATTCACCAATGCATCTCAGATGACACTCCATTCGAGCCTTCCACAAAGAATAATTTATTCCATCAAATCTCAGACTATCCTTCTTATATGTCTCCATCCCAGATCACCTCAAGTTGTTAAAATTCTTCCAAGGAACTTGCTCTGATACCAATTGTTGGCAACACAAGGGAAAACAATTGGGAGGGGGGGTGAATCAGTTGTCATAGAATTTCAAAATTATTAAATTTATTAACCCCTATTCTCATATTTGATTAATAAACATGAAAGCATAAATCAACAACACATCGAAAACACACATACCACCAAGATTTTTACATGAAAACCTTGTTAGGGGAAAAACCACGGTGGAGGTCAGTCCACAAGTTTATACCTTGTTAAAATTATAAGAAGAATAAATGGGGAATGCACATGCATTCATGCACACTGCTTAGATCTCACCGCTCAAATATGAAAGGAAGACTCATTGTCTTATAAGAACATTCAGATTACAACCATCCAGATTTTGAACTGAGAAAGTAGCATATGCTAATGCTTGATTATAGTTTTGGTTAAGCACATGAACACTTCTTCACTCTTCTTCACTTTTCTTCACACTCTACTCTTCCTTCGAAAGATTTAGAACATTATTCGTACACACACACTTTCTCGCTCACATTCAAATAAAGAAACAATCGCTTATATATATATATCCGCAACAAGGAATTACATCACTAGATGTTGGCTTCAACAAAATAATAAGATGAATACAAACTGTCGGCCGAAAAAAATAAAGATTATTGATGTGAATCTACCAAGGTCAGCCACAACATAGTGAAGACCTAAAATAATATCCTCGAACACAAAACACCTTCAAAAATTATTCCTTGAAGATCCACAACACACTACAATCACCTTTTCGGCCATGAACATGAAAAAATGTAACACACGAGAAAATCATCGATTGCGAGCACAACGATCAATGTGGATGTGCAACATAGATAGGGGACAATCTAGAAACATCCACAAACACCACAAGATCATTCACAACAACTCAAATTACCATAATCACATTATCTTCTTCCAGGAACACCAACTACAGTAACATAATAACCGATGAAACACAAAAACTCATAACTTGCTCAAATCTTCATGCGCACCTTTGAAACTTTTTGTGGATAAACTATATACACCCAAAAAACATTTAATCCATATATTATTACCATAAACATATTGAATTTTCCATCATATTGATCTTCACTGCTTCACAGATAACCTGCAACATATTTTATTACAATTTTTTCAATATCCTTGGCATATACAATGTTAAAGACATTAATGCTAATAGTGTTGACATCAATGACAACCACATATAATCAAAAAAAAATCCAACATAGAGTGATAGATATAGAAAAGAGAATAGACCAAGAAGTGTTGGTTGTAAATCCATTTACTAGAATTGAGAGCTAGGGCCAACAAGGTTTGCATACTTTTGTTTAGCCTAATAAACACACTAGCAATTGTTATTATAAATAGATTATTTACATATCTAGTTAGGATATTTTATTTCTATAATTGACACATTCACACCTAACTTAATTTTACTTAGGTATTTTAGGCTCATCTCACTTCATAGCATTGAGAAATGTGTCCTCATCACTTGAGACACCTATTGCATGCATACTTGCCACTTTCTTGCACACTTGTCAAATGAGCTCACAAGTGTTACACATTTGGAGGGGTAGTTAGTCATTGTATCCTAAATTATGACCTCGTCTACCTTACCTATATATGCAAACTTCATTGTATATTTATAGGCATACTATTGTGCTCATATTTTGTTCAATAGTGGAAGGTTGTCACATTCTTTCAAATCTTGGCATTCTCCAACATGGCATCAGAGTCATGAGAGCACATTCCTTCCCACATCAAGGCAACTCACACACATATCCATATCATTAGAGTATCATGAAGCCAAACAAAAACTATCATTGTATCTGAAAGGATCAAGAAATGAAGATGAGCCTTTTTTTGGAAAAATTTAGTAATTTCATTTTTTAAATTTTTTTATCATCTGTTGTACTATACAAATATGTATGGTATAGAATTTTTTTAGAAAAATAAAAAATTTAGTAGAGGGCCAAAATCTCCCTCTGCCCATCTACTTGTAAATTTTTTGCCTATTTGTAGGAATTTTTGGCCTATTCGGCATATTTGTAGTTTTTTCACTATGTTTGGAGTAATTCACCATTCTTGTTTTTTATGGAATAAAATCATTGTTTGCAAGGTTTCAAATTCATTTTTGGAGGATTCACCATTTTGGATTAACGTTGACCATCATTGGGCATAAAAAATAAGAGCTTTCACAAAGATAATATTGTGGATGGTCTTTGGTTGCTTGGATAGGCTTTCATGCCCTACATGACCCCTTCTACATCTAGTGCGACTTGGTAAACTTGGTGGCTACTTTACTTCCGTCAACCAAACAACAAGCATCCAACATATTATTATGCCTCTCAATAACTCTCTATACCCCTTGACTCAGCCTCCATGGTTGTTTCCAACAAGCTTGCATCCTCCTTGTGGCGGTCTCATATATATTAACTATTAATGTTTTATTTTTGATTTCTTGATCAAAATCTTCCAAGGTCCATTTTATTCATAACTTGTTTTGTAGTGGTTCACCACTAGTGGTTAGTTAACTTCCAAGACATGTTTAGTAAATATTTTGACTTGTATGTTGATGATCATGAATAACATCAAATCTTTTAAGTGAGGCTATTTTCATTTTTGTATAACTTGCAAATAGGGAATCAATTTTTGAAGTGTGAATAGTCGACAGGAAGTTGGTTTTATCACCAAAATTTTTAGCTTTGGTGTTTTTTAATATCATTTCTTAGAATTTGAATTTATTTTTCATTGTAAGATAATTTAAACGAGACATAACTTTCACCCTGATTGTCAAAATTTTGCATTTTTTTGACATATCATAATTTTGTAAGGAATTTGAATTCTTTTGTATTTTTAGATTTAGATTACCCATTTTTTATATTTTTAAAAATTACCATGTATTATAAATGATTAACTTGGCATCCTATATTCATACAAGTTGTAATTCTCTTGCACATTATTCTAGGGGTGTCTATATTTCCACACTAGTAATTTTGGGGGGGGGCTCTCTAAATCAAGGGGGAAATCTAGGTGTTTCTTCTTTTGAGTTTGTTGGTTCATGTGATCATATATCTCACACTAAATACCTTCCATTTGAGTATTCTTTGTAATCATCCCAATAAATGGAAAATCAAATATGGGTATTATCCTCAACAACAAAGTGTTGAAATGAAGAAACTTCTTCTTGATCATGGTATTGACTTACCTAATCATCTAATTCCACCATGTGAAAAAACACCATCCAAACTCACTACTTGACATCTCGTGTGACACAATCATTTTGGGATGAATAATGTAGTCGCATGGCTTGCATTCAGGACTTATCTCCTAAAGCTATTGCTACATCTTAATCCAATGTTGACTCATCCATGAGTTCTAGTGATTATTTGCATTATTACATTGCTATTGTTGTTCCAAATCTTCCACATTGGGATGTATATCTACCAATTATCACATATTTTTTTTAGAATCCCAAATTATAGATTTAGATGAAACTATTGAGGATATCCAACCCCTCTATGATGTCAACTTTGGTGAAGTTTCATCATCATTTCCATCTTTGGATCTTGCTCTTGCCTCACCTACATAAAATTTTATTATGAAAAATTGTGCATATATTTATGAGTTGACCTATCTAACTTAGTCATCATCTATGTTGACATCATATCAAATTCTCATTACTCCAGTTGTCACCATACATCTATGGTTCATGTTCTTGAATCTTATATGATACTTGATCCATATTATCAACATTTGTCACAAATCAAAATTTCTTGGGGGATCATTGAACATAATTGGAAGACATCATTAACATCATTTTATTCTTTAGATCATGTACACAATTTCAAGACATTCATCTTACTTCTTTCATATTCCTATCTAGAATGGGAAGTAATCCTGCACACATTCATGGTGTTATTTCTTCCCAAGGGGATAAATTTTGTTCAATGATCATGGATCATCTTTAGCATCCAATTTTGATCATATACCAACACTACATGCATCATTTTGAGGGGGCTACATGGTTTCTCTTCTCCTATCATTTTTGAGAGGAAACATTTCCTCACATGGAGTTCATTACTTCTCGATTTCTAGAGGGTCACGTGGACCTTATATATTTTCTCTCTCGTTGGTGGAACATTCATTATAATTTATACTAAAATTAGTTCTTGGGGGGCCATGATGAGTCCTCCTTCTATCTCCATCTTCTTCACTTGTACATTTATCGTATTTGTATCATTTCTCTTTTGGAGAAGAATTTTATTTCCTACTGTATTTTCTCCTTTTCTCTACTTTATGATAAATTTGAACATGAGTACCTAAAAAAGTCTAATAGCCAAGAATCATCATTAGTACATACATTACTCCCTAAGTTAAACTTAAGGGGGGTGTTATTTTAAGTAGAGTCTTTACATATCTAGTTCTGGATATATCCTTTCTAGGATTAACCCATTCACACCTAGCTTAAGTTTACTTAGGTACGTTAGGATTTTGTCTCACTTCATAGCATTGAGACATGTTTCCTCATCACTTAAGACACCTATTACATACACACTTTCCACTTTCTCACACACATGTCAGTGAGCTCACAAGTGTTGCACGTTTGGAGGGGTAGTAGGTTAGTCTCCTACCTTCTCACCTCATCCACCTTGTCTATATATGCAATATTCCTCATTTTATTTATAAATATTAATATATATATTGATAGAAATACTATTGTGATCATATTTTTTCACAAGTGGAAGGTTGTTTCATGATTTTAGATCTTGGCATTCTCCAATAGTAATTACCTACAAAAGTGAAAGTATTTGGGGTACATGCACAAACACTACCTTTATTAATTACATGGTGGATACGATGTATATGAGTGTCTAAAATACCTTTACCACTCAAATAAAACCTTAAAATGTGTAAATTTATACCAATATCCACTAGATGATGCAAAAAATATATTTCACCAAATATACTAGAGATGTGAGATATAATAAAAATAGTATGACTAGTATGGGTTATATGGAAGTCATATGACCAAGGGTGGGAAGGCCTTCTAAAAAATCAGTTTTTTAGTTCCAAACCTTTTCGATTTTACTATCGACCATATATATTTGGGTCTTTTGGACTAAAAAATGAGGTTGTATTTGGGATAGGATGCACCAAATGAAAAAGTGGAAAATTATCTTAAAAATAGAAGGGGCTTATAGATTTAGAGCTCTAATATGATGTTGAAGTTATGAAAAGAACTTCCCGAGACTATGAACCTTTTGTAACACCAAAAACCTTCCACAAGACACAAAAGTAAAAAAAAACAATTATATTGCCAATGCTAGTACAATATAATGAAAATATACAAATAGAACCTTGTATATATAGGTAAGGGTGAGATAAGAGAAATATTATTGTCAAAAATTCCATGATCACATGACTTGAAACAAAAAAAGTAAATTCCCTAAGTGAATTTAACTAACTAGGTGTGAAAAGGGTCTAAGAGGGAACTTGGATAGGTAATAGACCCCATTCACACCAACACAAAATATAAAATTATTTAAGTTAAATATTCCTAATTTTTAAGAGATTGGAAATAGTTTAAATAGAGATAGAATCATTTTTTATAATCTTGTATCGAGTTGGTCATTTGGAAAATGCAAAAAGTCATGATAATCAATTTTAAATGTTTAAAGATTGGCTTATGCATGTAGATACTACCATAATAGTAATGGTTATTATAGATGCCTAAAATGCATTTGTAAGACCCCACTTGGCATGTGAATAGTAAAAATCTCATCTATTCTATGTTTTCCTAAGTAAATGGTAAGATGTATTGTGAATGATAAGTAGTGTGATTATGTGATAATACTTTTGCATTTAATTTTGACATTTTTATTGACTCTACCATGAAGGAGTTAGGACTTGTAAATTGTGAATATGAGTTGAAAATTGTAAATGAAATGGTTGTACAATTAAGTCTTATTTAAGCTATTAGGTTAATGTGATATATGATTTTTTCTTATGGTTTCATTGATAATGTGCAGGAAAGGAAGAGTATTGGTACAAGAAGGGAAGATCATTGAGAACACATCAAGATGACATCCCCTTATGACCAAGGAGTTGACCTCCCTTTTTGAGCTTAGAAATAAATAAAGTTGATATGTTGTAAAATTAGGGTGGTGAGGGTTGTTATTAAAGGGATAATTTGGGGGTAGGGGTTAAGAACCCTTAACTAAGTGTGAAACTTGGATGGATCTTTAAGAGGGTCTTTAAAGAGGGTGTTTGGTCAATTTTTTTGGTTGGGATACAAAAATGAACCCCCTAGGGTCCATACCATAGTGGTAGGGGTCAAGTAGGCATGCAATAGGGCCCCAAGGACATGATTTGTCTCCTGAAAAGTCTTCATAATGGGGAGTGACGAATTTTGAGAAAAAGACGCTTATTGGTGGAGTGAGGTGCATTTCACACCTCCCCATTCAAGGGTTGCAAGTGGGAAATTCCTATATATCCCAAAGAGGAAGGAAGAGTGGGGTGCTACCCACTTCTCCTCTTGGAGAACTTAAGTGGAGATGGTAGAAAGAATGAGAAGAGAGGATTCCACCTCTTGGAAAGATAGTTCAATCAAGATGGATTGGCTTGGAGAGGAAATATGGATACAAGAGTTCAGTTCCTTTAGTTAAAAGAAAAGAGATAAGTTCTTCCTAATTCTAGTTACTCTTGTTTATTGGTTGTAAGAAAGTAGCATAGTGAAGTGATTATGGCTGAAAATAGAAGTAGAGAGCCTAGATGTATGAAATTGGAGCTACGTTAGTTTTATCCTTTAAATATATGAGAAAAAGAATCCATTTATCATCATGGAGCTTAAAGAATTCCTTGCTCATGGGTATGGCTAGAACCCATGAGGCTCCATGATGCCATTATGGTAGGGTGGAGAGAAAGCCCATGTCCATTTATTTGTGGTTCATCTATTGATGTGTGTGGTTGTAATGAGCATAAATAAATAAATAATACTCAATGAGTTTTGTTTGAACAAAGTGTTTTTTTATTTTGAGCATTTGAATGAAATACCATGTAGAATTAATTGTAGTTCCTTGAAACTTGGATGAGCATTCCAAGCTCTTTTTTAGAAATTCATTTGCACATTGTAAATATTGATTATTTTCTTTTGTAGACAAGGAAATTAGAAAGGTTAATTCACCCAACTAAAAAGGATATTCAAATATGTTGCAATTTAAATATATATATATATATATATATATATATATATATATATATAATATATATATATATATATATATATATATATAATATATATATATATATATATATATACGCATTGTTAGTTATTTTGATATATTCTTGTATATTTCCCAAATAAGAAAGGACAATGGATGGGAGGTCAAACAACTATGGTGGCTATAAAAATACTTGAAGTGGTATCAAGGATTCCTTTCCAAATCATATGGAAATTCTGAAAGGATATTCAACTAGATATTGTGTAACCTCTTACATTAAAGGAAACTAAACACACTAGAATGAAATTTCTTCCTCTCTTATCCCTATCATGATGAATGTATATAATGTTAATATATTATTTAAAATATATTTATTTTTTCCTTAAATCTCTGAGAATATAGACCATTCTGTAATGGAAAAGAAGGTTTTAGTTAACAAAAAAAATCCAGACAAAATTACCTATAGAAAAAAAATGAATCCGATGCAAAAAAAATTATTAGTTATAGCAATAGTAATATTATATATGGATTGATTCTTATCTTTGTTCGAGTGATCGTAGAGTTAATTTTTGTAGAAAATAAAAATGTATTTGTGAAATGAAAATATATGTACTTCAACAAATTATAACAAAAGGGGAGAAATTCATACAAGAAGGTTTGATTAAGTAGTATTATGAATATGAAATTTAGTGATTTCTTTTGAAGCTCAAAACAAAAAAATATAGGTATAGATGTAAATTATGTGGAACCTAGGATGAAGAATCTACAATAAACAAATTTAATAGATATGGCATAAAGAAAAGAAATAAAAATTAGTAAGTCAGATGAAATAGTAGAATCGTATCCATCAAGATAAAATCACGATCAATAATAGATGTATACCTCTCAACAAGCTACCTAAATAATAAGGTTGTTGCGAAGTGAAACAAAGTAAAATGAAACAAAATAACGATTGCATTAGCACTATATTCACTAAGCTGCTATGGCTACAACAATAGCACATGGTCTTGTGGCAGTAGCAACAAGGCTCCCAATAGTCATTCTTTTGTAACTTTGGCTTCCTTCTAAAATGCCCTTTTCCCCTGCATAAGAGTCGACCCAAAAGAGGTGTCCTCATAAAAGCTTATGAAATATGCTCAAATCGGAGTGGTCAACAAATTGAAACAAAGCTTGATTGTGATATTTCCCACTTCCTCTGAGATGTATTTCCATCTGGGTGATAAGTAAGGAGTCGAATACTAGAGGTTCATTTATCATTAAGACTATATCATCACCACTACCAACATCAACTACATTTTATGATAATAAGTGGTATGTCAAGATGACATTGGTATCAAGTACAACTACTTGGTGTTAGGCTATCAAAGAGGTCACTAAATTTTCCACAATGCACACAATAATTTAAAATAGTAGAGGAGGAGTCCACGTCGTACTACAATTCTTCTATCGACTACCAATATAATAAATATTGTAGTGATTATGGCACAAAAATCCCTCCCAAATAGGTTAATCACTCATCAACTCCTTTGAGTTGCATTGAGATGGAATTCCCTTGGCAATATAAGCAATCAACACCATTTCCCCCTAAACCACCAAAAACATGGCAATTAGGGAAAGAGGATTCCCTAATGAGCCTCTTGGGCTTTTCACCTAGAAGCTAGGTTGAGAAATGTGGCTCTTTTTTGCACTAAGGGTTTTTGGTGTTAATTCAAAGAGGGTTTAGAGGCTTAAAGTGATGTGTGTGAAATTCCCTAAATGCTGAAAATAGAAAATGGAAATGATTTATTAATGCTAAACTAAGAAATGTGAAGTGCTGGAAAACACACTATGATATGAAAATGACCTAAGAAATATAAATAAACTGTAACGAAAATGAAGGGAAGGGAAGATGTGCACCTGAAGGCTGAAAGGGTATGGCATGGAGGTCTAGAATCCTGGAAAAACTAATGCAAAACTCAAGGACACTTACGCCATTCTGGGTGACCTAGCCCAATGGAGATGGTGAAGAATGAGAAAGAAGAAGGAGGTGGTCAAACCCCCAAGGACTTGAGATTCTAAGTCAAAAATACATAAATTCAAGAAGACACATTCAAGGGTGAATGAATTGTAGAAAAATGAGATACATGATCATGCGATGATGAGGACTAGAGTGAAGAGAAGAAGGAAAGGTGAAAATATGTGCTCACTCTGGGGCCACAAAACATCAAGTTGTCTATGGGGTGAGTTGTACCAAATAAGATGAGAAACATAGGTGGCTATGGGGAAAGTTGTGCCATTGGTTAGGCTTCCCACTTAACCATACCAAAGTTATACCTCTTGATAAATTTGATAAGGTACCACAAAAGGAAATGATGGTGTAAGGAATGTTCAAAGGTATTTTTCTTTATTCGTGAAATATATCATCTTAAGGAACATTATGCACAATGTCTCCAAGAGAGGAAAAGTGAAAATGGACTCATCTTGTATCCAAGAGAGGAAGAAATCATCTTGTATACAAAAGAGGAAAAATGAAAATGTTTCATCCTGAGCAACATTGTATGTAATGTTTCCAAGAGAGGGGATCACAAGAAAAATAAAATCACACAATGAAATTTGAGTGGTGATGTATGCCCCCACTTCAAAGGAATTTCTACACACTGTTTCAAGTGAGCAATTGCTTTAAAGTAGAAGAAGGAGAGGAAGAGGACATGAGAGCTTGTTCAAAAAGCCCTATGTTGAGTCATATGTTTCTGAGAAGCTGCATCATGAGGAGGGGTGTATGTCACATGCGAGTCAATTTTAGATGTAATACCCCTCCATTTTGTCCTTTTGACTGAACAGTGTTCTACTCTTTTATGTTGTACCTTTTGTTAGTACCTTGACTATGGTACCCGACTTCTATTTGATCGCTATCTATAAAGTGACGTTAATGTCCTCTTTTGATGTGATGGTATTTTAATATGATGTTATCGTTATGTCATGTTTTGAATTAGCATTATGGATGTTTGAATTAAAGATGTTGTATGCTTTGAATTATATTAGTATGTTAGAATTGTCAGTTAATTACATTGTATTAGTGAGGAGGACTGTATCGCATCACTCGCTTGCGAGTGCCCTACGATTCTGTGATTTCCTCTTCATGGTGTGCCTCATTTATGACATATTATTGCATGTGGATATGCTCTTTGTTCATAGGTTGATAGGTACATGGCATCAAATCCACCTGGTTTCACAGGTTTGAGCGTGTCCAATGCCCAATGGTATTTGATTGGGAGATAGTAGCTAAATTTTCTGTGCCAAGTCGTCACCCTAGTCATAGTGTGTCGTCTGGTGTGAGTTGGGTTAAGTTGTTTTAATATTGTTCAATTTGCTTTGTTTCAGTTGAATTCCAAGCTAGAAAATGGTAATTAATTGCTTTATATATTTAAATTTATTGATTAAATTAATTGGGTTATAACGTTAGAGACGTTGTTTAATTTATTAATTAATTTAATTTCATTAATAGAATGCTTTAATCTTGGATTAAGATTTATTTTATTAATTAATTAAATTAGATTGTGTTAAATTAAATTATTTGTGTTGAAATGAATTAGATTATTCATTTTGGAAATGCATGGATATTTGGTTTGAAAATGAAAATAAAAGAAAATGTTTAAAAAGTTTAATTTAGTAAATTTGAATTCAATTTTTTTTTGAAAATTAGAAAAGAAAAGATATTTTTTATTCTATTTTGGAGAATTGATGAGGGTGGTTGTAGGAATTTTAGAGTTTTTTCCTTATGATTGTTTTGTTCTTCACAAGTTTGGATCATGGAGTTTTGGGAAAAAATTGAAATAGAAAGAGGAAGATTTTTTCAACTTTGTGGGTTTTTGGATTAAAGCTTAAGAAATCTGTGGAGCTAAAGTGGGAATGAAGGCATCATCAGGCTCTTCTATAAACTTCAAAGAAAAAATAGGTTCTTATCTTGTATTTAGTTTTCTTTTGTTGTTGTTTGAGATTCAATGGCATATGTGTTGATGGAAAATATTTGAAATCTATAGTTGAGTGCAAACCAAAACTATTTGGAATCTTGCTTTCAAATTTGGAAAAAGATTATTTCAAAATTGAAATGAACTCTTGGTTATAAATTATTATTCCAATTCTATTTTTTTCTCAATTTTGTTCTTCAATTTGTTCGAATTTTCAATCTTGGAGGAATAAAAATATAGGTGTATATATATATATTTTATTTATATATATATACATATACTTGTATATATATATATTTTATTTATATATATATACATATACTTGTATATATATATATTCTTTTTATAATTCTCCCCTTGTAAAGTTATGCTGGTAAAATGGTTTTTAAAAATTGAAAAAAAAAAGAAAAAATATAACCAGGGTCGGATTTTAAACCTCTGGTTTGTTTTTGGATTTTGTTTTTTTTATTATTTCAAAAGAAAATAGTAAAAAAAAAAGGGGGATTCAAATTTTTTATGGGGCTGGGGGATCACCCCACAGTCGCCCCCATAGGAAGTGGCGTGGGGGAGCCGCGCCCAACTCCCTCCTCCACTCGGTGGACCCTGCAACCGCGACCACCATTAATGGTGGTTGGCTGTGCAATGCACAACTGCACCATCATTAGTGGTGGCTGGCAGTGCACAGCACTGCCCGCACTGGCCGACACCGCCGATGCAAGGTGAACCAACCATCGCCAGTGCCAGCACGCACTACGACCGCCGCCTACGAACCCACTGCCGCCATCGCCACTGTATAGAATCTGCGCGACCATGGAAAAAACATGACCAACCCTAAAACATGAGTGCGCGGCTCGAGACCAACACACATCCCCAAAACAATAACAATAACAATAAAAATAAAAATTAAAAAAAAATAAAAATGTATATTTAATATTATAAATATTATGTACATATAATATTTAGATATTAGTATATATTATTACATATTCAATATTTTATATTATATTTAAGTAATATTAAAATATTAATATATATTAATATATATGTAATGTTTTATATTATATGTGTTAATATTAAAATATTAATATATGTTATATGATTGGTTATATATTTATAGTTGGGAATTTTAACTTTAATATATATATGTATATTAAAATATTGTTTAAAATGGCATGATTGAAAAATTATATGGGAATTTGAAGGGATTTACTTGCATGTATTTATGTGGATTTTATAAGTAATCTAAGGAATTGATTTAAGTGTTAAAATTAGTATTTCCCCTTCTTTACAATTGATGAGGTAATTAATGATATTAATCAATTATTTGGTTAAGGCAATTATTATCTTTGTTGTGAAATCAAATTCTGAAGAGAAAATGGATTTAGAATATCCAAAGGTAGTTCCTTTCATTTTCCTTCAGTGATTATGTCTTTTGTGTTCATGGTTAGGGAAGTGGGTTAAGTTTATCTTTTATTTGTAAGTCTTCCAAATGATCCATAGAGGTTGGGGGTTGTCGTTTTGTGATGTCAACCTATTATGAATTCCCTTGAGTAGTGCATGGTGTCAAGTCAGTGTTAATACCTGGTTTCCATGAACGGGAATGTTTTGTGCCTCCTGTTGGATTAGGAGTGGATTATGTGAGTTATGTCTCCTTGTAAGGAGTGATTGTGTTATGTGGTTTGTTACCTCCAGTGTTTGGAGAGGATTTTGAATTATGTCACCTTCTGAGAAAGGAGTGGTCAGGTTATCTTGTTTGTTGCACTTTGTTACCCTTGGTGATTGGATGGTGTGTGTGTTGTCAAGTAGAAGAGTGGCTTCCATTTGGGGCCAGAGCCCGGAAGAGGTAAGATTGGGTAACCTTCAAAAGTAGTTTAATCAAGTGATAACTACAACAATACTTAGAAGATTAGGTGGTATTTCTCACTAATCAAGATAATTATGCCTCACTCATGGACCCACGTGTTCAGTTAGGCTTGGGATGGGTGGGAAGGCCTGGAGCGGCAAGGTCATGTATCTTGTCTGTACAAAGGGTATTTGATCCCACATTAGTAAGTATGAGGGCCGAGGATCGGTAGAGGCCACCTGGATAACCCATTATGGGGGCTAGAGCCTATGAAGATCCGTAGTGGGTAACTCATGATGAACTGTGTGATGACACTCTTTCTAGGACAACAGTTGGTACTTGTTTACTGTGGGTATGGTTTCCATAACATACCTGATGTGACCATGGTTGGTATTTGATTATGTGTGTATGGTTCTTGCAACATATTTGATCTGTTGTTTATCTGGAAGCATTGTGACCTTGTTAGAGTTGTACTTGAGTTTTACGCGTGTTGTTCTTGTGTTGTACTTGTTAGGTACATGTGATTGGTTGTTTCAGTTTGGTTTAGTTTTGTGTTAGCCTATGTCTAGAGGTATATGGTTTTGGCTAGGACTCCTTATTACTATCTCCTAGCATGGGGGGTGGGTCTTTGTGTTCCACTTGGTTGGGTGGTGTGCACCTAAATCCATTAGGCCTTCTTCATGTTTGTATGGATGAGATTTCCAGTTGGAGAGCTCGTGGGATTCAATTTTAGTTCTTGCTTTATTTCTTTTCCGTTGCTCTTGTAATTTATTACCCCTCATTTGTTTCGAGGTGGAAATTGTATTTGTAACTTGATTCATTGGATTTGCCTCATTCAGGGAATGAGTGATGTAACCTTATTATTTAATGAATGGATTAATGAAATGGAAAGTTATCTTTATGCTTGATATAAATTATCTTAATTGGAATGTATGTGTTTATTTATTATTTAAAGAATTGGTATGGTTTAAACTCATCTTTTTTGTTGAGGTTATATATAACCTCAGTCTCGTAACCTTAGAGGTTGTTGGCATTAGTTAGCGAACTTGCTTTAATTGTACTTAAATTTTTTTTTTAGCCTGTTTAAGTAGTTGTTTGCAACTTCCTCTAGGGTTGCATGGTGGGGCATTACACATGGTATCAGAGCCTAGGTTTAAATACTGGGTACTCTGGGATTATGATGGAGCCATTAAGCTTTTAGTTGTGTAACTTGCCTAATACCTTGAAGTGTTTGTGCAGGATTATGCCTCCCAAACCGAAAAGAGGTAGAAGGCGTGGTCATGGCCATTTAGGTGATCGTGGTGAGAGTCAGCATGACTCTCCTCCTCGTGTATCAGTTTTTCTAGATCAAGAAGAACCTCAGGCATCTCAAAATGCACTAGGGGTCAGAGAATGTCAACAAGATCTAGCAGGGATTGAGGTAGTGCGTAGAGTGCTTGAGGAGGCTTTGGCACTCCTTGGTCTGAGGCACGTAGAGGTTTAGGTTAACCCAGTGGTGAGGGAAGCTCCACCCTAGTCTGAGTCACACATGAGGGACCTACTCAAGGCACACCCTCCATTATATGATGGATCAGGTATTGGTTTAGAGGTTGAGACTTGGCTTATAGACCTAGATAGGTGTTTTTCCATGCATCCATATGGCAGTAACACCAAAGCTCATTATGCCATCAAGCAGTTGAGAGGGTTCACATCCACATGGTGGAGGCTAGAGGAGCAGAAGCTCCATATTGATATACACTCAGTATATTGGGAGATCTTCCTAGAGCGATTTAGGGCTCAATTCTTATTTGAGCATTGATGTCAGCATCGAGGCAATGAATTTCATGCCTTGTGCCAGATGGCCTTATCTATTGAGCAATATGAGCGATGCTTTTATGAGCTCAAACAGTATGTAAAGATTGGTGACGATAAGGGTATGTTGGTACACCATTTTGTCAGGGGCTTAAATGCCCATCTCAGCGGCGGTGTGAGGGTTTTCAAACCCAAGACCATGGAAGTGGCAATAGAGAAAGCACACCTTATTGAGGAGAATCTGAGTATGGCACTTGGATATTACATATGAGTGCAAGTTGGTAGTAGTTCAACAGTAGGATCTAGTGCTTGAGGAGGACAGCCTCAGGGAGGTGCACCTTCTCGATCTCAGCAGGGACCATCACAAAGTGGTCAACAGTAGGAGAGTGCGCTTGGAAAGCATAAGGACTCTCAGCCATGTTAGGATGATGGTGGTTGTTCACCTAGGAGGAACCAAAACTGGTGGCGCAATAAGCGCAATCGGTAGGAGCAGCCAACCCAGAGTTCACAGACTGTGCCTGATTGGGGTAGTATGCAACAATCTACTACACCTATAGGAGATATAGGATTTGGCCGTAACACGAGGTGTTACTCTTGTGGCCAATAGAGCCACCTTGCCAGGAACTATCCACATCAGAATACTTTTGGTTTTGTTCAAGGCTTAGCAGTTTCAGAATCGATAGTAGGAGATGCAGGTAGATCTCATTGAGCTTATGTTGCGGTTGATAACCATCAACCTAGGTATCAGGGAGCTGTCGTTGACACTTCTGGAGTTGGTTGTCCAGTGTAGTATGCTTGTCCCCAGGGGTCAAGGTTTTGATTTGTATGTAGTTTGTATGAGGGAGTTATATCCCTATTCGTTTGCAAGCTTCCATGAGTAAGCCTAAGCCTAGGGGGGGAGGATGTAATACCCCTCTGTTTTTTTCTTTTTATTGAACAATGTTCTACTATTTTATGTTGTACCTTGACTATGGTACTCGACTTCTATTTGATCTGTAATGCCCCGCCACGCAACCCTAGAGGAAGTTTCAATTCACTAAACGAGCGTACTAATTTTTTTTTAAAAGAAGTGAATTAAACCCACATGTTCAACTAAATTGACAACATCCCCTAGGGTTACATAACTGAGATTACTTAAAACCCCAATAACATACATCAACAAGAATACATTGAAAGTAAATAACACAAGTAATAACATTCAACATCATAGACAGAAACGAGTTATGATAAAGCATTCATTTACATAAATCAATTACAAAGGATCTATTACAATCCTCATTCCCGGAATGAGTACAAATACATAAGTCTGATTATTACAAGGTCCACCTCATACACAAGAGGGGTAAAACAATATCATTACATTATGAGATACAAAATACAAGAATCCAAAAGCAAGACAAGTGAGATGTCCATCAAGAAGTCTCGCCACCAAGTGCAGAAGATCAAGGGGACCCAACGGTTATGGTGCATGTTCCACCCAACCATGTGGTGCCCGAAGGACCACCCCCCATGCTAGGAAATAGTAACCAAGTAACATGGATGAGAAACCTACCACCTCAAACCAAAGGCAGACTCATACTGATACAAACTGACTCAACCACACATATGTACAATAAAACAAACACTAATCAAGGTTACATTGCTCCCAGACATAATATAATCAAGTGTGCTAAAGAAAACATACACACAACATAAACACGGTGTTATCCTAGACAGAGTGTCATCGCAAGGTTTGTCATGAGATATCCTCTGGGCATTCTTCATAGGTTCTGGAAATCCTGGTGACCTCAACCGAATCCCGGCACTCATACTAACTCAAGCGGAATCAACTACCTTTCATAAGGACAAGGTAGTGATCTTGCCATTCCAGGCCTTCTCACTCACCCCAAGTCTAAACAACCCTTGTGCCTGTGAGTGAGGTTAATTTATCTTGGTTAATGTGAACTACATCCTAATATGCTAAGTATATTTACTTTAGTTCTCAATTGTTAAAATCACTTCTGAAGGTTTCCCGGTTTACCTCTTTGGGCTCTGGCCCCTAACAAAAGCCACTCTTCTAATTGGATAACACACTACGAAACTAACTCCAAGGGTTACTCAAGTGCTACAGAATTGAACCAATAAAACTCTCTCCAATCCTAGGAGGCAATACAAAGAATTCCACTCCAATACCCAGGAGGACAAGATAAATGTAACACTACCCAAGGAAATCAAAAACATTATTTTAACAAGGGAATGACCCATGTTTAACTGGAAGACTTCACAACTCAACTTCTCAACAATCATTTACAAATTATTCAGTAAAAGGGTACATCAATGAACTCATGCATTGGAAAAGGAAATACTACATTTGGTTATTCTAAAACCATATTCCTAATCTAATGCTCTTCGCAACGAAGTAAAATGATTCATTCAAGGCTTTATATCAACCAATCAAAATTTTATTAAAAGTGTAATCTCTCCAACTAAATCAAATCCTGAGCATTAATGAGTTCGACTATAGTTAAATGTCTAAGTAGCTGAATGCTCTCGTGTTTTAGCTAGGTATAAAATACACACAATTACAAGAAAAAACACCTCATAGTAATATGCACTATTAAATCACTATTTCATCTTGAATCCAATAAATCGATTATACAAGAATAATCTTTAATTAAAAATTCATATATCCTATATATAATATTAATTAAATTCTATACATAACTATATGCATATTAAATATTATATATATATTCATATATAATATAATAAAAAAATACATATATTATATATATAAAAATAATTAAATATTATACATATATATAAAAAAAATATTAAACAAAATAAAATAAAATAAAATAAAAACGAAATTAAATAAAATAAAAGTTAAAACGAAATTTAAAAAAACAAATATAAAATAAAACACATAAATAAAAATTTAAAAACCAAAACAAAATCCAACTTAAACGCGGATGTGACAGTGCTGTCACCGTCCGTAGTACACAGTCTACGTCCACCCGCAGTCGGCGTACCCTGCACCGACTGTACTTACGTACAGCGGTCGGGGGTTGTGGGGGCCACAGTCCCATTGGACAGTGCGTCCCCCGTACGGGTGGCGCACTGCCCAGTGGGCACTGCGCGTACCCACTGCGCCCATATACAAAAAGGTGGGGGCCAAGCCCCCCACAAAACAATAAAAAAAAATTTTAAATAACAAATTTCGGATGGAAAGAATTTCGTATGCAGGTACGATACATTCAGGCCATACGCGGCCAAACAAAAAAGCATAATACAGTTTAACAATAAAAAATTTATATGTATGATTAATATAAATTGCATATATCATATCCAGAATATGGTATATGCAATGTATATTATCATATGTATAATTTTTTTCCAGAATTTTCATTACTAGTGAAATCGAAGAAATAATATATAAACAACCAGAAAATAATTTTTTTTGCAACCATTGAAACCTTTCCAAACAAAGATTAAATTCAGAATAACAAATGAAACCATTCCTTTTCCTTTGTGTTTTCAAAATTCTAAACACAAGAAGATTGATACAATGACCTGGTTTTCTCTTCCACCATTTTTTTTAAAGGGTTTGCATTTCAAAACAAATAAATCTGAATAACAAACTATTGGAGTTTAACCTAGGGTTTCAAGAAAAATCCCCCATTTGCAAATTTCTTCTCATTTAAACAAAATAGGTTAAACTAGGAACAATAAAACAAGAAAATAAAAGGAAAACCTGGTTATTTGCAGCCACCAAGATTATTGATGCAGACTTTCCTTTGAGCTCTTCACAATTCTTTTCCCACAATGCCAAGAAATTTCCAGCAAGCTTCAATCTACTAGCTCCACCTTCTCCACAAAATTTTCTCTCCTTTCAATTTAAATCTCCAAACAGAAAATAATCTTCAAAACTTTCATGTGCAAAAACCCTCTCCAAAAATCTCATACCTGTGAAAAAAAGAAGGAAGAAGAATCCCCAAATTTTTCTGCCCTAATCTTATAAAACATCATTTCCTCAAAATTCCAAAATAACCTAATGCAACCCTAATTCACTTCCAAATGCAAGAATTGAATTTACAAGATAATTTCATTTCTCCTCTTTGGAAGACCCTAATTTGACTTTAAAGAAAATTTTCAATTTCACATAATTCCCTTTTTGATTTAATTTAATATAATAATCAAATACACTTCCTTAATTATTATTAAATTATCTAATAACTAAATCCAATCCCTTGAGATTTAAATTTAATTAAATAAATAATTTAACTTTAATTAACTTACTTACAATTATTTAATAATTAAATTTAATCCCTTGGGATTTAAATTTAATAATTAAATAATTTAACTTTAATTAGCTTACTTAAACTTATTTAATAATTAAATTTAATCCTTGAGATTTAAATTTAATTAATTAATTAATTTAAGTTTAATTTCAATAATCATTTTAAAAATAACCAATAAGCATAACATTAATATACTATAAAATAAACATTTCTTCCAGCCAATGCAATTTTCAAAAGAACTATTTAAAGGTTCAACACATTTCAAAACATAACATAACATCCAATAAGATACAACATGACTCAAACATCAAAACGGACGACACACTAAGGCTAGGGTGTAGGCCTGACACATGTTACCAAGCTACTATCTCCCATTCAACTTAACCGTTGGATCGACACGCTCAAACCTGTGGAACCAGGTGGAGTCGATGTCATGTACCTGCAACCTGTAATCAAATAATCAACATAATATATGCAGTATATAATTCACACCGTGAAGAAGAAATCTCGGAATCGTAGGGCGCTCGCAAGCGAGTGATGCGAACCCGTCTCCTTCACCAATACACTCATCAAAGACTGACACTAACGTCATATCAATAGTTTCATAAATAATCACATGATAATTCTACTGTCAGCATTCATTCATCAAAGCATGTAAAATCAAATCAGATAATCACATCACATAGTAATAGTTTGTCGCTCAAGAGTAGCGATCAAAATATCATAATAAAAATATGTCCAGTATCACAGTAGCTGTAAACCAAGCAAAGCATAAACAACATGAAAGTAGAAGCAAAACGGAGGGGTATTACATGATCGCTATCTATAAAGCGACGTTAATGTCATCTTTTGATGTGATGGTATTTAAATATGATGTTATCGTTATGTCATGTTTTGAATTAGCATTATGGATGTTTGAATTAAAGATGTTTTATGCTTTGAATTATATTAGTATGTTAGAATTGTCAGTTAATTACACTATATTGGTGAAGAGGATGATATCGCATCACTCGCTTGTGAGTGCCTTGCAATTCCATGATTTCCTCTTCACAGTGTGCCTCATTTATGACATATTATTGCATGTGGATATACTCTTTGTTCGTAGGTTGACAGGTACATGACATCGACTCCACCTGGTTTCACAGGTTTGAGCTTGTCCAATGTCCAACAGTATTCGATTGGAAGATAGTAGTTAGGTTTTCTGTGCCAAGTCGTCACCCTAGTCATAGTGTGTCATTTGGTGTGAGTTGGGTTAATATTGTTCAATTTTCCTTGTTTCAGTTTAATTCCAAGTTAGAAAATGGTAATTAATTGCTTTATATATTTAAAGTTATTGATTAAATTAATTGGGTTATAACGTTAGAGACGTTGTTTAATTTATTAATTAATTTAATTTGATTAATAGAATGATTTAATCTTGGATTAAGATTTATTTTATTAATTAATTAAATTAGATTGTGTTGAAATGAATTAGATTATTCATTTTGGAAATGCATGGATATTTGGTTTGAAAATGAAAATAAAAGAAAATGTTTAAAAAGTTCAATTTAGTAAATTTGAATTCAATTTTTTTTTGAAAATTAGAAAAGAAAAGATATTTGTTATTCTATTTTGGAGAATTGATGAGGGTGGTTGTAGGAATTTTAGGGTTTTTTCCTTATGATTGTTTTGTTCTTCACAAGTTTAGATCATGGAGTTTTGGGAAAAAATTGAAATAGAAAGAGGAAGAATTTTTCAATTTTGTGGGTTTTTGGATTAAAGCTTAAGAAATCTATGGAGCTGAAGTGGGAATCAAGGCATCATCAGGCTCTTCTATCAACTTCAAAGAAAAAATAGTTTCTTATCTTGTATTTAGTTTTTTTTTTTTGTTGTTTGAGATTCAATGGCATATGTGTTGATGGAAAATATTTGAAATTTGTTGTTGAGTGCAAACCAAAACTATTTGGAATCTTGCTTTCAAATTTGGAAAAAGATTATTTCAAAATTGAAAAGAACTCTTGGTTATAAATTATTATTCTAATTTTATTTTGTTCTTCAATCTGTTTGAATTTTCAATCTTGGAGGAATAAAAATATAGGTGTATATATATATATATACATATACTTGTATATATATACTTTTTATAATTCTCCCCTTGTAAAGTTATGCTGGTAAAATGTTTTAAAAAAAATAAAAAAAATAAAAAAAAATATAACCAGGGTCGGATTTTAAACCTCTGGTTTGTTTTTGGATTTCATTTTTTTTTATTATTAAAAAAAAAAACAGTAAAAAAAAAAGGGGGAGTCAAAAATTTTATGGGGCTGGGAGCTCACCCCACAACCATCCCCATGGGAAGTGGCGAGGGGGAGCCACGCCCATCGCCCTCCTCCACCCGATAGACTGTGCAACCGCGACCACCATTAATGGTGGTTGGTTGTGCAATGCAGAATTGTGCCATCATTAGTGGTGGCCGATAGTGCACAAAGTTGCCCGCATCGGCCAACGTCGACGACGTTGCTAAGCCAGGCGAACCAACCACCACTAGTGCCAACACCCACTGCGGCCACCGCCACCATTGTGTAGAATCCGCGCGGTCATGGAGAAAATGCGGCCAACCCTAAAATGTGAGCGCGCGACCCGAGACCTGCGCGCGGCCCCAAAATAATAACAATAAAAGATTAAATATATATATATATATAATATGTATATTTAATATATAAATATTATGTACATATAATATTTAGATATTAGTATATATTCAATATTTTATATTATATTTAAGTAATATTAAAATATTAATATATATTAATATATATGTAATGTTTTATATTATATATGTTAATATTAAAATATTAATATATGTTATATGATTGGTTATATATTTACAGTTGGGAATTTTAACTTTAATATATATATGTATATTAAAATATTGTTTAAAATGGCATGATTGAAAAATTATATGGGCATTTGAAGGGATTTACTTGCATGTATTTATGTGGATTTTATAAGTAATCTAAGGAATTGATTTAATTGTTAAAATTAGTATTTCCCCTTCTTTACAATTGATGAGGTAATTAATGATATTAATCAATTATTCGGTTAAGGCAATTATTATCTTTGTTGTGAAATCAAATTCTGAAGAGAAAATGGATTTAGAATATCCAAAGGTAGTTCCTTTCATTTTCCTTCAGTGATTATGTCTTTCGTGTTCATGGTTAGGGAAGTGGCTTAAGTATATCTTTTATTTGTAAGTCTTCTAAATGATCCGTAGAGGTTGGGGGTTGTCGTTTGTGACGTCAACCTGTTATGAATTCCCTTGAGTAGTGCATGGTGTCAAGTCAGTGTTAATACCCAGTTTCCATGAACGGGAATGTTTTGTGCCTCCTGTTGGTTTAGGAGTGGATTATGTGAGTTATGTCTCCTTGTAACGAGTGACCGTGTTATGTGGTTTGTTACCTCCAGTGTTTGGATAGGGTTTTGACTTATGTCGCCTTCTGAGAAAGGAGTGGTCAGGTTATCTTGTTTGTTGCACTTTGTTACCCTTGGTGATTGGATGGATGGTGTGTGTGTTGTCAAGTAGAAGAGTGGCTTCCATTTGGGGCCAGAGCCTCGAAGAGGTAAGATTGGGTAACCTTCGAAAGTAATTTAATCAAGTGATAACTAAAAAAATACGTAGAAGATTAGGTGGTATTTGTCACTAATCAAGATAATTATGCCTCACTCAAGGACCCACGAGCTCGGTTAGGCTTGGGATGGGTGGGAAGGCCTGGAACAACAAGGTCATGTATCTTGTCTGTACGAAGGGTATTTGATCCTACATTAGTAAGTATGAGGGCCGAGGATCAGTAGAGGCCACCAGGATAACCCATTATGGGGGCTAGAGCCTATGAAGATCCATAGTGGGTAACTCATGATGAACTGTGTGATGAAACTCTATCTAGGACAACAATTGGTACTTGTTTATTGTGGGTATGGTTTTTGTAACATACCTGATGTGACCATGGTTTTTATTTGATTTTGTGTGTACGGTTCTCGCAACATACTTAATCTACTATTTATTTGGAAGCATTGTGATCCTGTTAGAGTTGTACTTGAGTTTTACGTGTGTTGTTCTTGTGTTGTACTTGTGAGGTACATGTGATTGGTTGTTTCAATTTGATTCAGTTTTGTGTTAGCTTGTGTCTAGAGGTAGATGGTCTTGGCTAGGATTCCTTGTTACTATCTCCTAGCATAGGGGGTGGGCCTTTGGGTTCCACTTGGTTGGGTGGCATGCACCTAAATCCGTTGGGCCTTCTTCATGTTCGTATGGATGAGATTTCCAGTTGGAGAGCTCGTGGGATTCAATTTCAGTTCTTGCTTTATTTATTTTCCGTTGTCTTGTAATTTATTACCCCTCATTTTTTTCATGGTGGAAATTGTATTTGTAACCTGATTCATTGGATTTGTCTCATTCAGGGAATGAGTGATGTAACCTTATTGTTTAATGAATGGATGAATGAAATAGAAAGTTATCTTTATGCTTGATGTAAATTATCTTAATTGGAATGTATGTGTTTATTTATTATTTAAATAATTGGCATGATTTAAATTCATGTTTTTTTTTTTTGAGGTTCTATATAACCTCTGTCTCGTAACCTTAGAGGTTGTTGGCATTAGTTAGCTAACTTTCTTTAATTGTACTTAAACAATTTTTTTTTTTTAGCCTGTTTAAGTAGTTGTTTGCAACTTCCTCTAGGGTTGCGTGGTGGGGCATTACATAAGACATGTCATCCACATCATAAGCTTTCTCTTATATGTTCATGAAAGTTTAATGACAAGTTAAAAGAGACAACGACAAGTGACATATGAGAGAAAAGGATAACTAACCCCTTGCCCCCACTTAGTGCATGACAAGAGTGAGCCAATAGGATTGATGAAATATAAGGTAGAGTGAAAATTAGTATCAGTTAGAGGAATTAGCTGCCTCCACATAAGGAAGAGCACCAAGCTCATTAAGATGTTGGATTTTTATACTCAAGGCCTTACACTCATTAGTGTGATGACCATGAACTTGGTGGTAAGCACAAAAGGAATGTTTGTTGGAACATTTCTTTTGAGTTCTCGGAGGAAGAGAAATCAAGTGATCTTGGAGGAGTCTCAACAAGATACCATATTGATAAAGGGTAGAAGGTGTTCCTTGGGTGTGGGACAAAGAAGTGTCTTGCTTAGTAGAGGATGTCATACTTACACAAGATACTATTAATTGTGATATTTTGTGTACTCCTTTGGAGGAGTGTGTAAAATCCGAATCAGTAGTGTTATGCGAGATGACTTTAAGTGAAGGTTTCTTTGTTTAGTGTGTTTGTTGCAAAGTATATCTTTTGGGAGGTGATTTAGAAGGATGGTTTGGGATGGTGTTGATGTTGGAGGAAGGTTTGATGATTTCGATGAAAGGAAAAAATCCAAGACCATGATGCATTGTTTGTGTGCTAGGCTCAATAAGGTTGTCGATACCTTGTTCATTAGCACCACATCCTTTTCCACTATAGCCAAGTTGTTTCATGAGCTCATAACCTTTTCCATATATGTTTTTCAGCTTTTATGGATCAGGTTTTTGTTCGTGATTGGTATTGGTTAAAGTAGTTGAGGTGGATGATTTGAAAGGATCTACTAAGTCTTGTGTTGAAAAGACTTAATTTCCCCTTTTAGATTCTTTGTTTGCGATCTTGGATTCTCCTAGTAAAGGAGGTGTGAAGTTTAAGGAACCCCAATCACTAGTGTGCTTGTTGTACGGGTTCCACTTGTGTGGTTGGTGTTGAGGTGGTGAAGGGTTTGGATTTTTTTTTCTCTAGTTGTAAGACACTGAATGGCTGAGGATCGGCATCAAGTGTGTACACTTTGTTGTTGTAAATGTACTTCATCTTACGGTGAAGAGTGGAAGGCACTCCATTCATTGCATTAATCCATGTCCTGCCTAAAATGAGGTTATATGAGAGATCATGAGGCATAACATGGATCAGTGTGTCTAATGTGGCCATTCCAACTATAAGAGGCAAAGTGATCACACCAAGCAGATTTTTTCCTTTACTGTCAAATCCACTAATAGATAAGGAGGTATGTTGAATGGTTAATTTATTGATATGGAGCCTATCCAAGAGATTGACACTACACACATTAACGATGAATCCATTATCAACAAGGGTTCACTTGATCCCTATGTATTTGTATTGAGATATGATTACAAGAGCGTTAGCTTGTTTTTTCACTTCCAAAGGAGGGAGCTCACTTTGGTGGAAAACAATGTCAGCCTACAAGCCTTGAATCATAGCTTATATGTCATTGGTTTGTGCATTAGAAGGGATAGGAATTTTTTGTAAGGCTTCCTACATAATGCTGTGATATTTAGGGGAGGCTTGAATAAGCTCCCATAAAGATATTTTATCAGGGGTACTCCTTAGTTGGTCAACAAGGTCATACTCCCTAAGGATTGAATTGAAGCAAGGGGCAACAAGAAGAATGTGAAGGGATGAAGGTAAGGGTGTTGAAGTTGATGGTTGTTGGCACAAATTGTTTCTAGTGTAATGTGTATGAGCAATGGTATTATGACTCAATTTCTGCAACACATTATTCATGGGCGGGTAGAGGTTAAATTCGAGTTTAGATTTGTTTGAAGGGGGGTACAGAATGCGTTGAGGTTGAATAATATTAACATACCCTAAAGAAGGAGAGTCTAACATAGACTCCACATCTTCTTGTAAGGGCATAATATAATTATTAGGGGAATGATCAATGATGAGAGTATGATGAGAAGGTTCTATTTTATTTTTGAAGGTCTCATTCTCTTGTTCCATACTATCTATCCTAGTAGGAGAGCTTGGGAGAGGTTCATCACTAGCTTCATCACAAGGAGGGGAGGTATCAAGAGAAGGACCACAAGGATTTTCAAAGAGATTATCCAAAATGGTTGGAGCATTAGGGAAGGGAGGGTCAAGAGTCTCATGAATTTTAATAGGTCTATCTTCTAACACCAACCTATCCTCTTTGCATCGAGGAGGGATATGAGAAGAAAAAATTTGAGGGTCATGGGTAGGGAGACTAGGTAAGGGCATGATATTTTCATTGTGGTGTTTAATGTTTTGCAAAGCAGAAGGAGGATGAGGAAGATGAGATATACCATCATGATCCTCAATGGTTGTGTCTTCTTGCACTAAGATACCTTCATCATGACCAATGGGAGAGATATAAGGAGAAGAACAATTATGATTACCATGATTATCATGATTATCAATGTTTATATCCTCATCGGTCTAAGCTTTAGTGGATGAGTTAGAAGAGATGAATTCATCAAGGGATTCATCTATCATGTCTAAGTCATCACTACTAAAGGGATCGCTATCTCTAAGTTTGTGAGTGGGTGCATGTGATGTTCTTAATGTGTTGTTTTCATTTTGTAAGGAATTTGATTTAAATGATCTAGGAACTAATGAAGAAAATGAAGATTGAAAAAAGTATAATGCTATCTACAAGTACCATGAATGATATTGAAAATGTTAAAAAAGCTATGTAAACTTAAAATGCAAGTTTTAGATTTCAAAGAAGGTAACTTATTAATTACACTATGTAATGAGCTGAAAATGGCATGTTGTAATTGCAAAATTGAAAATGTACAATGCATGAAAGGAGATAATTAGGATAGATATCATGAAATGAATGCTATAGAAATACAACCAATTGGTATAGATAGATACTAGCACAAAACAAAAGCATAAAATTAGAGTTTTCAGCTCTTTAAAGGGCAATTTCATGGACCTAAAGGGACTAGGTCGCCCAGAGTGGCGACTTAGTCCTGTTGGTGATTTTTTTGAGATTTTGCAAGATATTTTGATGGATTTAGGTGCTTTTTGTATTAGGTGATGCAAAACTAACATGAAAATGAAATTTTTTAGAGATGTGTAATGTTTTAAGATGCAAAAAATGCAACCTATATGCACTTTTACTAATGCAAATTTTAAAACCCTAGAATGCAACTTCACTAATGAAACATGCAATGCAAGTTAATTCTAGGAAAATGGAGGACTCTAAGCTAGAAAGGAAGGGTACAGGGGCGTCAGGTTCACCAAAATGAATGACCCAAAACATGGCAATTAGGGAAAGAGGATTCCCTAATGATCCTTTGGGGTTTTTCACCTAGAAGCTAGGTTGAGAAATGTGGCTCTCTTTTGCACTAAGGGTTTTTGGTGTTCATTAAAAGAGGGTATAGGGGATTAAAGTGATGTGTGAAATGATTTATTAATGCTAAACTAGAAATGTAAAGTGTTGGAAAACACACTATGATATGCAAATGACATGAGAAATGTAAACAAATTGTAACAAAAATGAAGGGAAAGGAAGACATGCACTTGGAGGCTAAGAGGAAATGGCATGGAGGTTTGGAATCTTGGAAAAATTGATACAAAAGACGATAAGGACACTTACACCATTTTGGGTGACCTAGTCCTTTTTTCTATAAAAATTTGCCAAAACCTGTTTATGCTAAAAGGGTAGTTAGATCTACAGAAAACCCAAAAATTCTTATACGGTGGGACTGGTGGAACTTTTACTTTCTTCCCCTCTGTGGTGGGTTTTTTTCTTCGTTACCTTTAACTGGTCTGGGTATCAGGGTTTTCCTTTTTGAGTGTTGACTTGTTATCGACAATGATCATTCACTTAAGTGATGTTTTATCCCTCTTTGGCCGTAACTTTACCGACCCCTTTTACCCCTCCTTTCAGTTTTGTGTCTTGACCTTTCTGTTCCTATGGTTTTCGGAAGATGAATTATTACAACTTAACCATTGATTAATCTTTTTGACCTCAAGGGTTATTTCCCCGTCTGCCTAGTCAGTCCCCTTCTTTAAAAATAACTCTTCCGCATGTGCAGATTATATTGGCCAACGTATATAGTGATTTTGATCTTAACTGTTCATCGCATACCTCACAAGGTTTTTGCTTACGTCATGAGAAATGCTATGAGGCTTGCGAGATGTTGCCACCTATTGCATTTGCTGGTCAGACCGGTTTTGATCGCCGACCGAGGATGGATGCTGATGACGATAGCTGTGTACTTGTCGGTGCATGACGACCGTCCCTCGTTGACCTTGCACAATTAAAACGTCAATTTTAATAATGTTGTGAGGTACATGATTCATTGACATGTGGACGTCGATGTTACTGATGGATGAATGTGGAGGGACCTGTTCCATGCTGATGTGGTGCCTAATGGGTGGATTGTCTGTTCGCCTGGTGATTGGAAGGAAAATGTGGCATTTTCAAATTATTTTGACTTAACCTGGGCCATTCACCTTGCCAACACTGCTTTTGATCAATGACTCATGTTCACATAAACTGGTGTTGTACCTTCATCTCGCATGAGTGAATAGTAATGGTTGAGTTCGACTCGGCCTGCATAATTAAATGCCAAAAGATCAGTAAATTAATATTTTAGTGTTGCATTTCTGGATTGTGAAAAATTGTCTGATGCTGAAGGAAACGACTATTATCACAATTCTCCTGTCTCGCTGCATTTGACGCTCTGCAAGATAAATCGTAAGTAGTACGTATGCCTTCTCTTGTGTTTTCAAAAGGTGTTAGCATTGCTTATTGAACAATTGGTGACCATTTTCTTTTTGGTTCCTAAAGAATTGTTTAGCAAATTTGCTTTTAAGACCTTATATAGGTAATTGCTAGAGATTTTTTGAATATAGAAGAATTTTCTGTGACGAGAATAGAAAGAAAGTGTAATTGTTTGTCATTTAAAAAACCTAGCTCAAATTATCATCTGTTTGATATAAATGGAACCCATGGCATGAATTGCTAGTTCTGATGCTACGCCTAGGGGTTTTTCACAAGATATTATTGATTTGTTGAAGCCCTCTACAAGCAAGAAGCAGGAGGGATGGGTATTATTTTATAGACCCTTGCTTTTGGAAGGTTTAGTGGATAAGCAGTGTACAATTGACAATGCTGAATTGCCATAAACTGGTCGGCAGTTGTTTTCCAATTGGTTTAGGAATAGAAATTTGGCAGTTCCTTTGTGTAATCCATGGAGATTGGACCTGGGTAAGCTGGTGGTACCGAATGTCTATGAAGATGTAGAAATATTAAAGGATATTGCTGCGAGGTACGACCCTGTGGCCCGAATAGTTAGAACACATCTTGGCAAGCAAATGATCAAAGTAACCAGGGAGGAAATCACAAAGATTTTTGGTTTGCACGAATGGAGCCAGGATATGATCCCTATCAATTTGGAGGTCTTCAGGGAGGAATATAGAAACACCAAGGGTTTGATTAGAACATCCCATTTGATACCCCATTTGGCTGTATCGGGAAGAGGCAAGAATCAGAAGAAAGTTGTTATTGGTAGGAATGAGCCTGAACCTTTCCCAGTGGACTATTTCGCCCCCCATTTTAAGAAGACCGTTTGTGCATTGTGTTAGGTCCTTGGGATTGATTCGAAGAAAAATTTGCCTATAGAGTTGATGTATATGGCTGTAAACATCCAACACCCTTATTATAATGTGGTATATGATTTTGCCACTTACCTTGCAGAGAAAATGCATTCTGGTTTAGGACCTTTTAAGTTGGGGAAGAATTGGGTAGGATTCAAATGGTTTTCTCTATTAATCCACATGTTTTTGTATAGGGGTCAGAGTGTGTTTGAGAAAGACATGGAATTGAAGAAAAGAGAAGGAGACATTGAGATGCCTGTCCAGTATTGGACTAGGGTCTTGGACATGCATGATTATAAGTTTGATTATGTAACCTTTCACAATGTTTTAGGATCCAAGTTAAGAAAGGCCTTGGTTTTTGATTCCCCCAGGATTCCAAAGGAAATTCGTGATTTCCTAAGACCTATGGAGAGGAGGCCTGAGTTGAATTTAACACATAACTGGGGGGATATTATCCCCAATCATAGGACAACAGTTTTCAGGGTTTTTGGCACAAATGCCATCCCATTTGCTCTACCTAGGGAGGCCCCCCTTAGAATTGGTTTCATAGAAATCACGAGGCAGTTGGGAGCATCTCAGGATTTCCATTTGCCTGTTAAACATAAGAAGGGATCTTTCTTCCCTGAATATACATCTTTTTCTGATTTTGTCATGACAAAGGGAGGGTGGAGGAATTTGCACTTATTGCTCAAGCCATATAGGCTAAGGATTGTACGCCCTAGGAATCATGATCCTGAGGGTTTTATCTCCCAAATGAAGGATAAGCACCGGACTGGGACCTTCTTCCACAACTTTTACTTTCCTGAGGATATCATTAGGAACATTTTTGATTTGAACTTACAAGATGAGAGAAAGGAAAGGTTCATTACCTATTCAAAAATGGTAAGAAGTAAATAGGAAGAGATGCCTGATTTTGATCCTATACCTGGTGCCAAAGATGAGCTTAGTAAGGAAATTTATGCTCTTGACAATTTTGAGAGCGTAGTAGGGGTCTTAAGAGAAGAAAGGATTCTAGAAGAAAGGGGAAAGTCACAAGTTACCGAGGAGTACCCTGAGGTAAGAATTGAAGAGAGGCCTACTTATCAGCCTCAAGGGAAGATAAAGGTATTTTCTAGGAGAAAGGGAAGCAGAACATAGGAGGTTACAATGAGGGGCACACCACTTGTCCCAAGGCAATAAGTGCCAGGTACTATTGACTTGGATTCTCCTCCAAGGTTTTTAGAACAGATTCACCCACCATCCCCAAAGAGGTAGAGGACTGAAAGTGTAAGGGATGTTGGCCGTGAGGGTAATGATCAAGACTACATCATTTTAACTCCAGATGAAATGAATTGGGAGATGCGATTAAACCCAGTTGACACTGCAACAAGTTCAGAGGCAATCACCCTAAGATTGGGGAAGGATGAGATCAAAGGAATTACAAATAATGATGTCTTAAGGATGGAGGCTTGCAAAGAGTTCATGATGGATGACTCTTTTATTCATACTCATGATTTTGAAGATTTTTTATGGAGAGATCATCTCTCATTATATTCTGAGAAGGTTGCACATGAGAGAAGTCTCCATCCAGAGCTCCCAGAGTAGGTAATTCAGTCGAGGGTTAGATTGCAGATGAAGGAAGGGTTTAAGGAATTCACACCAGAGTAGGCTAGGGCATTAGCTCAAAAGTGTGGAATATTGCTACTCCCTGAATGGGATATTGTTGATGCTGTGGTGTTTGACATAGTAAGAAGGGCCAATAAGACGCTTCTTGCAATTGAGGAGGAGGCTACATTGGCACTTAAAGGATAAGCCTTTAGTGAGGAATGGGATGCTCTGGAAATTTTGTCATCCATTGGGTCCCAAAAGCCTGTTGTTGAAGAAACATCTGACTTTAGTGGTCATTTGATTGTAAAAAGAGTTGCTGACACTCCTGCATTGGAGGTTGTTGACATGGTTGTGGATGTTGTCTAATTTACTAGGGAAATTTTGGAGGACTTAACTAAAAACCAAGATACTTTGAGGAGCCAGTATAATGACATTATTATTGAGTATAATAAGAGTCAACAAGGGGTGGAAAAATTGGAAAATGAGATGGGCTTACTGAGACAACAGATGGAAACCTTGAGGTCTCAAAGGTAGGGTGGCTCTAGCCATATTATTTCTAACCTACCAGTAGAGGAACCTCAACGTTTTGCATAGGAGAAATCTTGGGCTATTGTCCCATATAATATGGGACAAGTTCCTATTGCAATCAAAAGGGCCAATGGCTCAGGTGGAGATCTTTCTAGGGAAGTTTTAATCCAATAGGTTAAAAAATATAAGGAGATGGTAAACCAAATTCTGGATGCAACAGAAAGGAGTAACTTAGAGATTGTTGACACTGTGCTAGTATATTTACATAAACGGGTCCTGAGTAAGCTGAACATTGTTCATGCAAATTACACTTCAATGTTGCAAGCACTCGAATTGTTTCCAAAGGACAGAGAATTGGCTATCTCTTTGCTAAATAGGTGGGGCCCTAGAATGGAGAAGTTAAACTTTATGGCAGTTGGGGCAATACAGCATGGGGACAAGTACCTTATAGTCATAACAACATATCAATTTATTAAGGGTATTGTGGAGCAAAGTTCTAGGGGTTTGTTGCTCCTATGGAGTCCAAAATCAAAACATTGAAGGATATTTATGATGGAAAGGACTTGACTCCACTACCTCATATTTTGCATAGTTAGGATAAAGTCAAGCCTTTGTAGGTGTGGAAGGAGCAGATGAATAATATAATGATTTCTCAAACACATGAGATATGCAAAAATGCTGATATTCGCATGTTGGAAAACAAGTTGGAAAAGTTATCATTTGTCATTAGTTTCCTGGAGAACTTTGATAAATCAACCACGTCATTGATGATAAAGTATGCACCTTACCAAAATATGGTGGATCAGGTGGTGGCTTTCAATTGGCCGTTTGAGGAGGATTTCGAGTCATGGAAAAGGGTGTTCACTGATGAACTTGAATTGTGAATGTCCTGATTGAGAATTGCAATTTGGTCATGAAAACTATGGGTCTGGCCTTTGATATTTTATTTTAAAATGCTTTCTCTCTTCAAATCCAAGTATAGGATGTTCAAATGGAATAAGTGCAAAAATGGTTAAAGATGCTTTGGTGTAAGGCGAGCGACTCTTGGAGCAATGGTTTCTCTTCCTCCACAACATACTAATGATAATTTTCATTTTGGATTTTCCTCTCTTACCAAAAAATGATGTAAGATAATTGATTAGAGATTAGCGGTCCAGTAAGAAATGAACATGTGTACTCTCCGGCCTGAAGCTTGTTGGCTCCCTTGTTTTTTATAAAAGGGAATTCTGGGCCGAGAGAGGGGTCTGTTGAAAATTACTCAAGATACGTAAGATAAGAGTCAAGTAGTACAGAGGGAAGAATATGTCCAGGCTTTGAAGTTTTGAGTCAGATTTGAGAACTTAGTAAATCATGGGGTTCTTGAGCATGCTTATGTTAACTTTGTGATTGTTTTGAATCTATTTTCTCTCCTATTGTAATAGTTTGCATGAATTATTAATGAAGTATCAATCCAAGATGATTTTCATTAATTTCCATTTGTGATTTACCATGGATTATGTTTGAATATAGCTCTGGTTCAAAGGACCAGTTAAATGCTTCAGTTATCCAATAAGTTTATGTGAATTAATACATAGGATTTATCAAGGAGTAATAAATTCAAGTATTGATATATGGATTGTAATGCCATTCGTATAGATCATGGATGCTTTTGATGAAAGTTACCCTATAGTTCAGTTTCCTTTTTGAATCCATGCGTTAGGATATGGCATTGGAACTCTGACTGCTCCTTGTCCTTTGTATTTTGTGTTATGGCTTTAGGGAATTTCATTCAAATAATTCATATCAATACCCTTTGGTGTAATTCCGATTCCTGGTTAAATAGATCCAAAGTCTTTTAAGAATCAGCCAATTTCTTAAAGGTTTATGTCTTTTAACATTAGTAGGAAGTTATTTGTTGTTTGTCCGTATGTGAGCAAATGACAACGTGTTTTAGGAAAAACCTCCCGGATCTTACAGAGTCTGAAGTGTAGGAGAGATAGCAGCTTTACTACTATCTTCTTGTTAAGTTGGCAAAGTGCTTCCAAGGATTTAAGAATTTAAGAATTGAGCGTGGCAAGTTCATAGAAGCTCTTGTGAGTTATGCTTGGGTTATTATAAAAAATCCAACAAAATTCCAACTCCGCTAGGGAGCTAACAAATGAATAGTCTCTAAGTGCAAATTTGGTTTAAGTCAGAGTCAGTTTTCGTATTATAATTGTTTTATCCTATCATGGCATTTATTATGTTGAATACATGCATCTAGTTTTCCTATGTTCCTTGTCAGTGTTTCAGGTGATGTTTGAAATCTTGTCCAAAGTCATGAGTGCAAAAGTGAAGTGCAAATGTTTCATCATTCCCAATATTTGGGGTGGCGACTCTGATATCTCGAACAACAAATTTCACATAAAGTGCTACAAGAAATGTGCAAAGGAAGGTTCTCAAACATCGTAGGGCATGAAGAAGACAAGAAATTATACAAAGAAGAATCCTGAGCCAATGATAGAGCTCGAGCGAGGACAGGACAAGAAATGAGTAAAAATAAATGATACCCCAAGTAAGTCTGTTTCATCTCCTATTGTCGTTTCTCCTACTTTAAATACAAAAATGAATAGTGCTTTTGTAAGTGAAAATTCCTCAGATATTGTTATATCTAAATTGGATCATGGTAGTTTTCCTTTTGAAATGGCACGAGAAATTGAAGTTGATATGTCTAAAGAGGAGGAGCGATGGGGTTTCTAGGAATAGGATAAAATGTTCCCAGAAGCTACAACACCCGGTACCATGTTCGTTTTCACTGGGAAAAATTTCAAACCTCGGGGAAAACCTCTAAGTGAAGGGATTCCTTTCATTCAAGAAGAAGATCAGGTAGAACAACCTTATTATACTCCGGCTCCTAGTGAGGCAGGGGATATTCTATAAAATGAGATAGACATAGACAAGGATATGCAAATCTTGATTGAGGAAGAAAAGAGGTTGCAAGAAGAAGAAGATAATAGAGACAAAATAAGAAAAGAAAATTTGGAGAGATGTCAGGCTACACAACTTGAAATAAATGTACAAAAGAAAAAGGTTGGGAAGATGAGGGAAGAGGCAGCTAAGAGAAAAGCCTTTGAGGAAAGGGTGGCCAAAGCGGCTGCCGAAAGGGCAAGTGAAATGCCTAAAGTAACAATCTCTATGGTAGTTTCTTCTACTCCCACATATACTTCATCTACTCTATCTACCAAAGGTGTTGATGCATTTGTGGGATCTAAGAAGATAACCTTTCAAGGCCATGGGAAAGCCCATATTGACCAATCTAGGAAAACTTCTCAAGCTTTTTCAAATTATAAGAGTTCTGCTAATGCTAATGATGAATTAAATGGTATAGTAGGCAAAGGGGTTGAAATTGATCTCAAAGCATTATATTTCCCACAAAATCCTGAGCTCTGAAGGTTACAACTATTGAATGATCAATTGCAATCTGATCTGAGGAAAGCTGAAATAGAAGCTGCTAATGCTGAAGTGTCATGAAAGATAGCCTTTCTTAAGATGTCTTCATAAATCCCTCAAGCTTTTGGTTTGGGTAATAGTGAAAATGAGTCATTAAACAAGAAGTCTGAGAAGCAAGCCTATACAAAGGGCTGTAGTGGTAATTAGGGAGCTGGCCATAAGATTATCAGTTCATACTCAGAAAATGGAGATGGAAGCACTGCAAAGGTTAAGCAATTAGGTAGTGGCGAGAAAGGTAATGGTGGGGATGATAAGAAAGACATTGAGAAACACAATACCTCCAAAAATGGATGTGGAGGTAGGGCACCTCCAATTGATAGATATAAGTAGTTATGCTTTGATAATATTAGGGGGTATCCAAATCCAGTCCTGAATAATGCATGAAAACATCTACCAAAATTCACGAGTAATAATGCTTTCAGTGGAGAAGACCATTTGAAATATTTTCAAGGCTTTGTCAAAGATTTTGAACTCTGGGATGATGATGTAGCTATGAAATATTTTATGCAATCATTGGTGGAGGATGCTAGGGATTGGTATCGAGAGTTACTTGATGGTAGTATTGATTCTAGAGATGCCTTTTATAGAGTTTTCAGGGAGCAGTATGGGGACCAGACTGATCCTAGATTTAAGTTAAATGAATTCAATAATATTACTAAGGGACAATGAACTAGTTACTGAGTTTAATGCCCATTTCCAGAAGGCTATGACAAGAGTCCCTGCATACTTAAGACCCAATGAAAGTGCATGTTTAGTTGTATACTGTAACACCTATGATGCTAAGATGTGCTATTTACTGAGGGATAAAGATCCTCAAAATTTGAGGCAGGCATATAAGATGGCAGTTAACATTGAAAATAATAGAAGGGCTTTGGGTAAAGTAGGAAGAGGAGAGGATCCTAAAGCATTTAAAAGCATGAGAAATCAAACAGAGAAAGTTGGTAAGCCTACTGTAGCTGATGATAAGATAGATCAAGTCCTTACTCTGTTGCAAAAATAGGTAAAAAATGATAAGCCTCACCTCCAAAGAAATGAGAGACCCCCAAGGTTACAATATTATCATTATAATACCAATTTGAATAATGGTAAACCCCTATGAGAAAATCAGAAAAGTAACCAAGTTCCACTTGACCCTCTACAGAGGCAGTCTGTGAATAATGCAAAAAATTTACCATGGTGTGAGGTATGCGGAATGCCACATTCTCAACAATAGTGTGCAGTAGCACAATCAATGTTGGACTCTTAGGATGATCAGGGAGATTCCCAACCTCCCCAAGACCAGGACACAATGACTAATGTATTACTAGGTCCAGCTGATTTGGCCTATGATGATTATTCCTCAGAAGATGAATCTTGTACCCAGGATATCAATACTTTGAGGTAACAAAATGAAACATATCATCAGGAATTTTTTCCAAATGAAGGAGATAATGATGATTTTTTGGTGAATGAGTTTGAGATAGATGATACAGTGTTGAGGAGAACTTCTGATGAAGAAATTGAAAAATACACAGTGGCTTTAGTTGCCAGGGCAAGGAATAATATACAACTAAGAAATAGGATTGTCCCTGGTGATTCTGGTAAGCCTTGTAGTTTGTTTATAAAGGAGGAGGTAATTAAGACAAAGGCAAGTTTGGAGGCCACCAATGCAGATCCAAAGCCTAAGGAGATGAGAGAACCTAGGATATGGGCAAAGAAGGTAGACAAGGCCAAATAAAATAGTGAAGTTGTACTCCAAAACAACAAGGATAGTAACCAGAAGTCTTTTGACAAAGAAACTTCAAAGGGAAAAGAAAAGGTAATTTCTGAAAAAACATGCTTTCCTGATTTACCAAAGTATACTTTGATAGATATGTTCCAAGTGCTTTCGCAAGTTAGGGTTACTGTTCCTTTCCTAGAAATGATGAGGATAGATGAGCATAAAGACAATACTATTGCACTCATAAATAGTATTCCCACAAATAGAAAAGATGAAGTAGTCTCTGATCAGAGTGATACAGAAAAACAAAAGACGGTGGAAGAAGTCACTACAAAGAGTCCACAAATATATTGGGGACTACGGTTACAGCTAACCCAAATCATGTCAATCCTTTTTTCTTAAGCTTAATAATTGATGGAAAAATGCTAAGAAATTACATGATTGATTTAGGAGCATCTAACAATGTGATGCTAGTAAAAATAGTGCATGCAATGGGACTGAAAGTTGATAGTACATATGGTAAGTTCTATGCAATGGACTCTGGGGAAGTACCTGTTATTGGTATCATAAATAATGTTCTGTATAGATTAGCAATTTTTCCTAAAAAGGAGTTACACATGAGTGTTACGGTGGTAGATATTCCACCAACCTATGGTATGCTACTGTCCCGGCCTTGGAGTGCTTCAATGGGTGGAAGCATACAGTGTGATTTATCCTTTGCCACTATTTCTATTGAATAGAAAGATGTTAAGGTAGATAGGGAGAAAAGAGCCCCCCACATGATTGAAAATGTGGAGGAATCATTAGAACCTATTATAATTAACTTTGTAGAAACTAATTTGGATAACTTCCATGTTGAGGAAGATAAAACAGAAGAACATATCTGACCAACACCTATTGATAAAAAAGCTTCCAAGGAATTATCAGAAGAAGATTTATGGATCATGCATTTTGATGGCGCTTGCTCCAAAGAAGGCTCAGGAGCAAGAATATATTTTGTTTCACCACAAGGTAAAAATTTCAAGTATTCATTCTTACTGCAATTTTATTGTACTAATAATGTTGTTGAGTATGAAGCTCTCATACTCGGTTTGAAGATAGCCTCAAAACACAGTATTAAGGTGTTAAAGGTTTTGGGAGACTTTGAGTTAGTGGTTTCCCAAATAAGATCTCGCTTTGCAACTAAGGATAAGAGACTTAGACAATATCAAAATGCAGTATGGGACACTATTGAAGAGTTTGGTGCTTTTGGCATTGAATGGGTTGAAAGAGGACAAAATGCTAGAGAAGACTTACTAGCAAATATTATTGTTAAACTTGACGATGTCACTTTTGGTAGCATCTCACAAATAGAGGTACAAACTAGGCCTACAATACCTGATAATGTATGCAACTGGAAAGTGTTTGATGATGACACTGACATTCTAAATTTTTTGCATTGTGTGGATCAATATGAAAGCGAGGAAATTGATTTTGGCTCATTTGTAATTGATGTTGATGGTAAGGAGACCTTATTCAGAAATGAGGTCATCTAGCTTAAAACAAACACTATCCCTAGAGGTTTGGTTTCCCTTGAGAGGGTGTTTAATGGTCCTGATATGTCAAAAGCTAAGCAAGCACCATCTCATAAGGATGATTTAGAAGAAGTAAACTTGGGAACAAAAAGTGCTCCTAAGAATGTCTATATTGGAAAGAAAATGAAGCCTCATGTTAGAAGCATGCTAATTACCTTGCTTCAAAAATATTGACACCTTTTTTCTTGGTCATATGAAGATCTTAAAGAATACAGGGAGGATCTATTTCAGCATGAGATCCCATTAAAACTTGATATGAAGCCTTTTAGGAAGAAATAAAGACCTATCAATCCTACCCTACAGCCTAAAATGCAAGAGGACCTTGCTAAATTAAGGAAGGTAGGAGTTATCAAGCCAATTAGACACTCATCTTGGGTCTCTAATTTGGTACCTGTTAGAAAAAAGAATGGGGACATTAGGTTGTGTGTTAATTTTCGGAACCTGAATATGGCCTCTTTAAAAGACAATTATCCATTGCCTAATATGGAAGCTATGTTGCATAAGGTCACAGTTTGTGAGTTACTATCACTAATGGATAGATTTTCCAGTTACAATCAGGTCATGGTTAAGGAGACTGAGCAATTTAAGACTGCTTTCACTACGCCATGGGGTACATATGTGTATGTTAGAATGCCTTTTGGATTGATAAATTCTGGTGTGACTTTTGAAAGAGCAATGGATCTGGATTTTGCAGATTTTGTTGATATTTTCCTTGCAATTTATCAGGATGACCTTATTGTGCATAGTAAGAAAGAAGAGGACCATTGTACCCATCTAAAAAAAATCTTTAATAGAGCTTTGGAATATGGGATATCCTTGAATCCTAGAAAATGCCCATTTAGGGTGAAAGAAGGAAAATTGCTAGGACACATTGTCTCAAAAGATGGAATTCAGATTGACCCCAAAAGGGTGGCTGCTATTGACAAGATCATAAAGCCAAAATATGTAAAAGGTATCCAGTCTTTCTTTGGACAGATAAATTTTTTAAGAAGGTTTGTCACAAACTTTGCTGAAATTGTTTGCCCAATATCTAAGATGTTGAGGAAGGGAGAAAAAATAATATGGACAGGGGAATCATCTGATGCATTTCAGGCTATCAAAGATGCAATTAAGCAGGCACCTGTCCTCAAATCCCTGGATTATTCAAAACCATTCCAGTTATTCACTTTTTCCTCTTTTCATACTATAGCTGGTGTACTATTACAAAAGAACAAAGATGGTTTTGAGCAGCCAATTGCATTTTTTAGTAAATCGTTGCAAGTTGGAGAATTAAAATATGACACATCTAAGAAGCAGGCATATGCCTTGGTAAAGGTAGTAAAATTTTTTAAACCTTACTTGATGGGAGAAACTATTATTGCCTATGTACCAACAACCATAGTCAAAGATATCTTCACCCAACAAGAGACTACAGGAAGAAGGTGCAGATGGATTAATAGAATCCAAGAATTTAACATTGACATACAAATTACTAAGCTTGTAAGGGGTCAAGGCTTAGCCAAATTAATGTCTAAGGTAAATCTTGAAGTTAATCAAATCAACCAATTAGAGCAACAGAATATTGCACCTATTTGTGACATGCAAACTTGTGGATGGTACAGAAGGATCGTAGAGTACTTGCAGAAAATGCAATGTCCTGAAGGCATGCCACTTACTGAAAAAATAACTCTTAAATTACAAGTAATAAGATATGTTATTATTGATGGTGAACTATGGTGGAGAAACCCCGAGGGCATTAAACTTAGGTGTGTGGATGGAGATCAAGCTGAGGACTTGCTGGTAGAAATGCACAAAGGGGTTTGTGGAGGACATTATATGGCTAAGACAACAACTAAAAAAATTCTAAGGGTAGGATATTGGTGGCCTACTGTATTCAAGGATGCACAAAGATATGTTAAGAAATGTGATGCCTATCAGAGATTTTCCAAAAGGTTAAATTTTTTTTGTAATTTACCATTAAGACCTGTGTCTATTTCCACTCCTTTCCAACAATGGGGTATAGATTTTATAGGAGAGATATCTGAAAAATCCAGTGGGGGATATGCATGGATACTAGTAGCTATAGATTATTTCACTAAGTGGATTGAAGCAATTCCAACTAGAAGGGCCACAAGCAAAGTTGTTATTGAATTTTTAACTGATAATATTTTAAGCCAATTTGGGGTGCCTAACAGGATTGTATCAGACAATGCAATGTGTTTTAGATTAGAAGAATTTGTAATTTTTTTCAATTAGTATGGCATCACTGTTTCATATTCATCCCTTTATCATCCCCAAGGAAATGGACAAGCAGAATCTAGTAACAAGAGTTTGATGAAGATTATTAAGCGTATGATAGAAAAGAACAAAAGGGGGTGGGATTCAAAACTGAAGCTAGCACTATGGGCTAATAGGACTATTGTTAAAAAGACAATTGGTCATTCACTGTTCAACTTAGTCTATGGGATGGAGGCACACATTCCTCAGAATAACCTATTAAAGATGTATAAATTTGTCCAGGAGTATGATGATGATGTATGTGATGAAATGCAACATAGAATGGAAAAGTTGAATGAACTAGATTAAATTAGAAGGGAAGCACATAAAAGAAATGAGAAGTTGTAGCTTTAGGTGAAGCACCTTTATGATAGAAAGGCAGTAGAGAGAAAATTTGAGGTTGGAACAATGGTGTTGCTCTGGAATGCTAGATTAGAAGACAAGGGAAAACATGGCAAGTTCGATCCCCTTTGGTTGGGCCCTTATATTGTTATGGATACACATGGGGAAGATTTGTATTTTCTACAATCACTCACGGGTGAGGTTCTTGAGCTACCAATACATGGATAGTTCTTGAAATAGCTCTTTTCCAAGTACGTTGTGCAGTCCTATGAATAGAGTATATAGTTGGTCATTTTTGTTTGTTTGCTTGCCCTATCTGGGCTTGTTCCTAGCTTTGGTTCTCTCTTTGTTTGGTCTGCGTAACCGGAGATTTTGGATTCTTGTTATGCCCACAGGGGGCATACATGCCCAGTCGGAGCCACTGGTGGAGCTTTTACTTTCTTCCCCTTTGTAGTGGGTTTGTTTTCATTACCTTTAAATGGTCTGGGTATCAAGGTTTTCCTTTTTGAGTGTTGACTTGTTATCAACGGTGATCATTCACTTAAGTGATGTTTTATCCCTCTTTGGCCGTAACTTTCTTGGCCCCTTTAACCCCTCCTTTCAGTTTTGTGTCTTGACCTTTCCATTCCTATGGTTTTCGGAAGACGAATTATTACAACTTAATCATTGATTAATCTTTTCGACCTCAAGGGTTATTTCCCCATCTGCCTAGTCGGTCCCCTTCTTTAAAAATAACTATTTCGTATGTGTAGATTATATTGGTCAATGGATATAGTGATTCTAATCTTAACCGTTCATCGCATACCTCACAAGGTTTTTGCTTATGTCATGAGAGATGTTGCCACCTGTTGCATCTGCTGGTGGGACCAATTTTGATTGCTGATCGAGGATGGATGCTGATGACGACAACTGTGTACTTTCCAGTGCATGACGACCGTCCCTCATTGACCTCACGCAATTAAAACATCAGTTTTAATAATGTTGTGAGGTGCGCAATTCATTGACATGTGGACGCCGATGTTACCGATGGATGAATGTGGTGGGACCCATTCCATGCTAATGTGGTGCCTAATGGGTGGATTGTCTATTCACCTGGTGACTGGAAGCGGATGTGGCATTTTCAAATTGTTTTGACTTAATCTGGGTCATTCGCCTTGCCAACACTGCTTTTGATCAATGACTCGTGTTCAAATAAACCGGTGTTGTACTATAGCCGTTTCATCTCATGTGAGTGAATAGTAATGGTCGAGTTTGACTTGGCCTGCATAATTAAATGCCAATAGATCATTAAATTACTATTTCATTGCTGCATTTTTGGATTGTGAAAAATTGTCTGGTGCTGAAGGAAACGGCTATTATCACAATTCTCCTGTCTCGCTGCATTTGACGCTCTGCAAGATAAACCGTAAGTAGTACGTACACCTTCTCTTGTGTTTTCAAAAGGTGTTAGCATTGCTTATTGAACAATTGGTGACCGTTTTCTTTTGGTTCCTAAAGAATTGTTGAGCAAATTCGCTTTTAAGAGCTTATATAGGTAATTGCTAGAGATTTTTTGAATATAGAATAATTTTTTGTGATGAAAATAGAAAGAAAGAGTAATTTTTTCTAATTTAAAAACCCTAGCTCGAATTATCATCTGTTTGATATAAATGGCACCCAAGGCACAAATTTTTGGTTCTGAAGCTACGCTTAGGGGTTTTTCACAAGATATTATTGATTTGTTGAAGCCCTCTACAAGCAAGAAGAAGGAGGGAAGGGTATTATTTTATAGAGCCTTTCTTTTGGAAAGTTTAGTGGATAAGCAGTGTACAATTTGTGATGCCGAATTGCCATACACTGGCTAGCAGTTGTTTTCCAACTGGTTTAGGAATAGAAATTTGGCAGTTCCTTTGTGTAATCCATGGAGGTTGGACTTGGTTAAGCTGGTGGTACCCAATTTCTACAAGGATGTAGACCTATTAAAGGATATTGCTGTGAGGTACGACCCTTTGGCCTGAATAATTAGAACACATCTTGGCAAGCAAATGATCAAAGTAACCAGGGAGGAAATCACAGAGATTTTTGGTTTACATGAATGGAGCCAGGATATGATCCCTATCAATTTGGAGGTCTTTAGGGAGGAATACAAAAACACCAAGGGTTTGATCAGAACATCCCATTTGATACCCCATTTGGCTATATCGGGAAGAGGCAAGAATCAAAAGAAATTTGTTATTGGTAGGAATGAGCCTGAACCTTTCCCAGTGGACTATTTCGCCCCCCATTTTAAGAAGACCGTTTGTGCATTGTGTTAGGTCCTGGGGATTGATTTGAAGAAGAATTTGCCTAAAGAGGTGATGTATATGGCTGTAAACATCCAACACCCTGGTTATAATATGGTATATGATTTTGCCACTTACCTTGTAGAGAAAATGCATTCTGGTTTAGCAGCTTTGAAGCTAGGGAAGAATTGGGTAGGATTCAGATGGTTATCTCTGTTAACCCACATGTTTTTGTATAGGGGTCAGAGTGAGTTTGAGAAAGACATGGAAATGAAGAAAAGAGAATGAGACATTGAGATGCCTGTCCAGTATTGGACTAGGGTCCTGTACATGCATGATTATAAGTTTGATTATGTAACCTTTCACAATGTTTTAGGATCCAAGTTAAGAAAGGCCTTGGTTTTTGATTCCCCCAGGATTCCAAAGGAAAATCATGATTTCCTAAGACCTATGGAGAGGAGGCCTAAGTTGAATTTAACACATAACTGGGGGGATATTATCCCCAATCATAGCACAATAGTTTTCAGGGTTTTTGGCACAAATGCCATCTCGTTTGTTCTACCCAGGGAGGTCCCCCTTAGACTTGGTTTCATAGAAATCATGAGGCATTTGGGAGCATCTCAAGATTTCCATTTGCTTGCTGAACATAAGAAGGAATCTTTCTTCCCTGAATATACAACTTTCGCCGATTTTGTCATGACAAAGGGAGGGTGGAGGAATTTGCACTTATTGCTCAAGCCATATAGGCTAAGGACTGTACGCCCTAGGAATCATGATCCTGAGGATTTTATCTCCTAAATGAAGGCTAAGCACCAGACTGGGACCTTCGTCCACAACTTTTACTTTCCTGAGGATATCATTAGGAACATTTTTGATTTGAACTTACAAGATGAGAGAAAGGCAAGGTTCATTGCCTATTCAAAAATGGTAAGAAGTAAACAGGAAGAGATGCTTGATTTTGATCCTATACCTGGTGCCAAAGACGAGCTTAGTAAGGCAATTTATGCTCTTGACAATTTTGAGAGTGTAGTAGGGGTCTTTAGGGAAGAAAGGATTGTAGAAGAAAGGGGAAATTCACAGGTTACTGAGGAGTACCCTGAGCTAATAATTGAAGAGAGGCCTACTTATCAGCCTCAAGGGAAGATAAAGGTATTTTCTAGGAGAAAGCGGAGAAAAACATAGGGGGTTACAATGAGGGGCCCACCATTTGTCCCAAGGAAATCAGTGCTAGGTCTTATTGACTTGGATTCTCCTCCAAGGTTTTCAGAATAGATTCACCCACCATCCCCAAAGAGGTAAAGGACTGAAAGTGTAAGGGATGTTGGCCATGAGGGTAATGATCAAGAGGACATCATTGTAACTCCAGATGAAATGAATTTGGAGATGCCACTAAACCCAACTGACACTGCAACAAGTTCAGACGCAATCACCCTAAGATTGGGGAAGGATGAGATCAAAGGAATTACAAATAATGATGACTTAATGATGGAGGCTTGCGAAGAGTTCATGATGGATGAATCTTTTATTCATAATCGTGCTTTTGAAGATTTTGTATGGAGAGCTCATCTCTCATTATATTATGAGAAGGTTGCACATAAGAGAAGTCTCCATCTAGAGCTCTCAGAGCAGGTAATTCAGTCGAGGGTTAGATTGTAGATGAAGGAAGGGTTTAAGGAAATCACACTAAAGCAGGGCAGTGTATTAGTTCAAAAGTGTGGAATATTGCTACTCCTTGAATGGGATATTGCTGATTTTGTGGTGTTTGACATAGTAAGAAGGGCCAATAAGCCACTTCTTGCAATTAAGAAGGAGGTTGCATTGGCACTTAAAGGATCAGCCTTTAGTGAGGAATGGGATGCTTTGGCAATTTGGTCATTATCCACTAGGTCTCGAAAGCCTATTGTTGTAGAAACATTTGACTTCAGTGGTCATTTGATTGTAAAAAGAGTTGCTGACACTCCTGAATTGGAGGCCGTTGACATGGTTGTGAATGTTGCCAAATTTACTAGGGAAACTATGGAGGACTTAACTAAAAACCAAGATACTCTGAGGAGCCACTATAATGACATTATTATTGAGTATAATAAGAGTCAGCAAAGGGTGGCAGAATTGGAAATTGAGATGGCCTCACTGAGACAATAGATGGAAACCTTGAGGTCTCAAAGGTAGGCTGGCTCTAGCCATATTATTTTTGACCCACTAGTAGAGCAACCTCAACCTTCTGCATAGGAGAAATCTTGGGCTATTGTCTCATATAATATGGGACAAGTGCCTATTGCAATCAAAAGGGCCAGTGGCTTCTATGGAGATCTTTCTAGGGAAGAGATAATATAACAGGTTAAAAAATATAAGGAGATGGTAAACCAAATTCAGGATGCAATAGAAAGGAGTAACTCAGAGCTTGTTGACACTTTGCTAGGGTATTTACATAAACAGTTCCTGAGTAAGCTGAACAGTGTTCATGAAAATTACACTTTAATGTTGCAAGCACTCGAATTATTTCCAAAGGACAAAGAATTGGCTATCCCTTTGCTAAATAGGTTGGGCCCTAGAATGGAGAAGTTAAAATTTATGGTAGCTGGGGAAAAATAGCATGGGGACAAGTACCCTATAGTCATAACAACATATCAATTTGTTAAGGGTATTGTGGAGCAAAAGTTCCAAGGGTCTGCTGCTCCTATGGAGTCCAAAATCAAAACATTGAAGGATATTTATGATGGAAAGGACTTGACCCCACTACCTCATATTTTGCATAGTCAGGATAAAGTCAAGCCTTTGCAAGCATGGAAGGAGCAAATGAATAATATAATGATTGCTCAAACACATGAGATATGCAAAAATGCTGATATCCGCATGTTGGAAAACACGTTGGAAAAGTTGTCATTTGTCATTAGTTTCCTAGAGAACTTTGATAAAATAGCCACATTATTGATGATAGAGTATGCACCTTACCAAAATATGGTGGATCAGGTTGTGGCTTTTAATTGGCCATCTGAGGAGGATTTCGAGTCATGGAAAAGGGTGTTCACTGATGAACTTGAATTGTGAATGTCCTGATTGAGAATTGCAATTTGGTCATGAAAACTATGGGTATGGCCTTTGATATTATATTTTAAAATGCTTTCTCTCTTCAAATCCAAGTATAGGATGTTTAAATGGAATAAGTGCAAAAACAGTTAAAGATGCTTTGGTGTAAGTCGAGTGACTCTTGGAGCAATGGTTTCTCATCCTCCACAAAATACTAATGATAATTTTTGTTTTGGCTTTTCCTCTCTTACCAACAAATGATGTAAGATAATTGATTAGAGATTAGCGGTCTAGTAAGAAATGAACATGTGTACTCTCTGGCCTGAAGCTTGTTGGCTCCCTTGTTTTTTATAAAAGGGAATTCTGGGCCGAGAGAGGGGTTTGTTGAAAATTACTCAAGATACGTAAGATAAGAGTCAAGTAGTACAAAGGGAAAAATATGTCTAGGTTTTGAAGTTTTGAGTCATATTTGAGAACTTAGTAAATCATGGGGTTCTTGTGCATGCTTATGTTAACTTTGTGATTGTTTTGAATCTACTTTCTCTCCTATTGTAATAGTTTGCATGAATTATTAATGAAGTATCAATCCAAGATGATTTTCATTAATTTCCATTTGTGATTTACCATGGATTATGTTTGACTATAGCTCTGGTTCAAAGGACCAGTTAAATACTTTAGTTATCCAGTAAGTTTATGCGAATTAACACATAGGATTTATCAAGGAGTAATAAATTCAAGTATTGATATATGGATTGTAATGCCATTGATACAGATCATGGATGCTTTAGATGAAAGTTACCCTGTAGTTCATTTTCCTTTTTGACTCCGTGCTTTAGGATATGGCACTGGAACTCTAACTTCTCCTTGTCCTTTGTATTTTGTGTTATGGCTTTAGGGAATTTCATTGAAATAATCCATATCAATACCCTTTGGTGTAATTCTGATTCCTGGTTAAATAGATCCGAACTCTTTTAAGAATCAACCAATTTCTTAAAGGTTTATCTCTTTTAACATTCCAAGAAGTTATCTGTTGTTTGTCTGTATGCATGAAAATTATTTCAATCATAAATGACAACGTGCTTTAGGAAAACCCTCCTAGATCTTATAGAGTCCGAAGTGTAGGAGAGATAGTAGCTTTACTACTATCTTCTCATTAAGTTGGCACAGTGCTTTCAAGGCTTTTAGAATTGAGTGTGGCAAGTTCATAGAAGCTCTTGTGAGTTCTACTTGGGTTATTATAAAAATTTCCAATAGTGACTAGGTCACCACTAATGGTGACCTAGTCCCTTTCAACCTTTCAATAATTTTGAAAGTTGAATCTGGAGGTCTTAATTTGCACTTTTTTCTTCTCCAAGTATCTGAATCTAAAACTTTGATTCTCGATCTATAGGTGTCTTTTATTGAATGTTTTCCCTATCCAACAAGGAGGTTTATTGAACAAGCTTTCAATCCACTCTTCAATGATTTCCAAGATTCCAAGATACCTAAATCTGTAAACACACAAAGAGAGAGGAGGAAATGTTGATTGTTAGAGTATAGGGGTTTTCCTTGGTCAAACCCCTTTGTAGATAATCAAATGAAGAGATAATGAAATGAAGCATGGAACAATGGAGTTTACCTTGCCATGATGTTTGATCTTGAGTTGCAGCAATGTAGGATTCGACCCTTGAATGCTTCTTGAGAGATGTCTTGATGACTTAGACTACTCAAACCCTAGCTTACTTGAGAACAGTGGTGGATGAGAGGTGAGTGAAAGAACTATTTAGGGTTTAGAATGAGTGGAATTAGGTCAAAATGAGGGGAAAAACCCTTATTTATAGAGGTTGTGCCCTAATTTCCCTGAAATAACACCATATAGGCTGACCTTAGGGTTTTAGAGACAAAATCATGAAAGAATATTAAGTCAAATTTGAATTTTATGCCACATGGGACTAGGTCGCCCAAGGTGGTGACCTAGTCCACTGAGGAAATTTTCACTGGTTTTTTAGGATTAAAGTGTGATTATTATTGTTCATTAGGATTGTCTCACAAAACACACTAAAATAAAACATGTATGTGCATTAAGGGGTCATTATAGAATAATAAAGGGTTGATTTAGTGATGACAAGCCTAGGAAAGCATGAATTTTTTTTACAACACCTTGGCACAAGGCTTGGGAAGGGGTAAAAAGGGGTTGAAAAAGGTCCAAAATCTATAGTCAAGGGTGAAAGTGAGCAAAAAGTGTCAAAGGATACACTTTTTGATGACACACCCCCTCATCACATTGGATTGGATAATGTTAAGAGAACAAAAATTACCTTTGACTATCATACATCAAATTCTTTAGTCCTTTCACAAATCCCATGCCTTGATTGTTTTTGTGAGTTTTTTTACTCTTCCACCCAATTAAACTCTCAGTCATCCTCTTTTGCAAAGACTTTGACCACAACTATACGTGAATCCACCTATAGTTATATTGTGATGAAGAAGAGTTGAATTTTTTGTAGAGGTGGGTGGCGTAGGATCTTGAGTAATAAAGAGAGTTCTGGCAGTCGATGAATGAACCAAACATGACTCGACTTCCCATCTACCTTTATGTAGCTGGCTGAAAATCCATAACAACTCTTGAGTGGAGGGATCGATTGTAGTATTGGGTAGCTAGCACAGTTAATTAATACTGAGGGATAAATTTTATGGATGCTAAAATAGAGTTAAAATAGTGCTAATCGATGCTATATTATGGAGCAATAATAGTGTTCCAAGGTGGAAAAAAAAGGTGGACTCTATTGTTATTATTTCCCTAATTCATGCAATTTTTTTATGAACCTTCAACAATAGTGTCTTTCTTGGAAGATCGATCAAGAGCCACCATTCACAGTAATAATGAAATTTTGGTGAATAAGAACATAAATTGTCGCAATTAATTATGCACATAATGGTGCACATGGGTGTGACAATTGATTGAAGAAGATGTAAAGTTGAGATTGATGTGTTGTGTCTTGTGGTATAGGAATGACATTAAATTATGGTAACATGGTAGTATGGCATGGGATGGGTCAAGAAGTTTGGTGAGAATAGTACATTCACCTCTAGTTATAGAGTGTAAGCAATGAAATGTTTAGTTATTATACAATTGTTGATATCATACATTTGCAATATAAGTGGGTGTTAGTATATTTATTACTTTTCAATGTGATAATAATAATTCATTCGGTTTGATCGTGATAATATTGTGGTTAAATAATTAGTTGCATGTGAAATGAAAGTATAAATAAATGATATTGTCATTTTTAGTTAACAAAAACATTATTGTATTAGATGTGGATTTATTTTTAATAAGAACCAAAATTTTAATTGAATAATCATAGTGTTACTTGTGAGTTTTAGTAGTAATCAAATAATATTACTAATATTGTTATTGGGGTAATACCATTGTTTCAAGACAAAAATTATAGTAGTATGAAATAAAGTAATAATACCTAGTTCGATTAATAATATTACATTGGGGAAATCCAAGTTTTACCATTAGCATTATTTACATGGGTAAATGTGGATGGTATTAGTAGTGTATATTGAGAGTAGATATGGGTATTAAATTTTAGGGTTGAAATGCCATAATCCCCCATAATCAAAATAAATAAATATTTATTGTGTAGTGTGATATAAATATATTAATGTTTATATCAACCATAGTTCTAATATTGTTAAAACCAACTCGCGATAGTCGTTAGTAATTTTCAACTTATATAAAATAATCATGTACTTAGATCAAATATTGGATAAATTAATTGTAATCAAGAGATAGAGCTATAGAGGTGGGACACATGCTCCTGTAATATTTTATTCCTAGTAAAATAAAATAAAGTAAAATGAAAAAAAGATATAATATTATTATCATTATTCTCCCAATTTACTAGAGAAGAGCATTATTAAATAGGACAATTAAACATTGATAATGATCAAATTATTGTTTCAACGAAATGATAATTATATGGCTAATGATAAGCTATAATTTAATAATGAAACTACCCTATTGGACAAAATGGAGGAAAATAAAAGAAGGAATAATAACATTAATCTAAGATTTAATATGAATTTTATTCATCTAAATGATTATAATGCTAGTAAATATGAGACTAAGTAATGATACCAATATTTTGGTTAACCATAATAGTAATTTGGATGTTAATATTATTGTTAATATTTTAAGGTCTATAATATTACTTGGATAGTGACATATTGGTGTCGTTTTTAATTATTATAATAGTAATAGAAAAAAAGATTGTGCATGACTATAAGTAGTAATATTAATTTTAAGATCATTAATAGCATTATCAACATACTAATGTTTGTATTAATAACACAAAGGATAGCAAGGTTGATAAAAAAGTAAGGGATAGGGTGTTATAGAAATAATATTTCTGATAGTATTAGACTCATTAAGAGGAATAACCATCATATCAAAACAATTGGTTGAACCTCGAGTTTCATTGTAGTACAATGGTTATGATGGTTGTTAAGACCTTGCTTGGGTTGATAGTTACATCATCAAATTCAGATAAAATTATCTCTATTTCAAACAAAAATAGCTTTATGACTTGTAAAACTATTGTAGTCACTTAAATTAATATTTAGAAAAAAAAAATTAGTCGGGTTTTTCTAGAGAAAAATTATGAGCATGACACTTGGTATCAGAGTGAGGTTGGAACACTAGGTACTCTGGGAATAACATGGGTCTTAGCTAATGTGTATGTGGTCATCAAGTGAATCTTATTGTAACAATTGAGTTCCTCCAACCTAATAAATTTTGAGGGTCTATCTTATGTGGAAACATTGGGATCTAATTTCAATTAACCATCTTTATTAAAATATGTAAAGGTATGTGTTAGCCCAAATTTAACCATTTTAGGTATTAATTAATGATAAGTAACTAAAAAAAAGACTTAAGATTCCAAAGGTAAAACCCTCAAGAATATTATGATTATAAAAATGATGTGCATGTAAAAAAAAACAAAAAAAAGTTAGTCCATCTAATAAGTGTTATCGAGTCTATCACCTTTTGACGCTTCCTCTCATTGAACTTCAAGAGGGTAGATGATTGTTGTTAGATATGGTTATTAGGTATTTCAATGAGTTAATGAAGTAATATAAATCACCTTTATATTTGTGATTAAAGGAACTTAACTTTTTCCACTTGAAAAGACATTAGTGATTTCGAAAGATAAGCTAAATTATTGTGCATAGTAAAGTATAACCTTGAATAATTAAACAAATTATTGTTGATTGTATAGTTTAAATTTAGAAAATAAATCATTTCATTCAAGCTTAGAAATGAAAGGAAGTGTTTAGAGACTATTTATTGATTCCTCATAGTGAACCTTAGACAAGGTTTAAAATTGAAAATTATAGGTAAGTTTAGTCGAGAAAGATGAAGATGGGGTTAATCTCTAAATTTGGGGCAACACAATTAAGAAATATTAGCTCAAACTAGGAAGGTTATGCTAAGAAATTTCTAAAATTCCCTCAAGTAACCTTAAAATGAAGGTTTGATTTAACCATAAATACACCTAGCATATTACAAACCCTTGTTGTTAGACTAAGCTTTCTGTATGTTTTTCTTATGAATAAACTATAAAGTGTACCATTATAAAGCCCTCATAACTCTTAGAATGTATACATTTGAAAAAACCTCTAGTGTTAATTAGAGAATGGGTAAAGAGAAAATTGAGGATATAAATTTGGAAGTACACAATCCTTGGTCTATAAATGCAACTTAAGGGTGTTAGAATCAATCTTGTGCTCGTACCACGAACCATCAGTAACTCAAAAGTCTCTTAGAACTTATTCAAACCACGATTCAACATAAGAATAAGTTCCACTATCAAATGTTGGAGGTTATAAGGTGAATCAACTTATGATTGGTAGATAAGATTGCCTGATTAAGGACATCAACTAAGGATCAAGCCTTTCTTTGTGCCAAAAGTCCAACTTAGAAGAGTAGTCAAAATTAAATTTTACCTTGGATAGAATGATGAAAACTTAAAGATAATTAAGAACTTATGCAAGTAAATTGTGACCTAGTAAAATTAATTTAATTAGAACAACTACCAAGCTCTTATGTCCTATTGTTAAATACTAAACAAAACAACATGACCTCTATGATTCTAGTCAAAGGTAAAGGCATAGAAGGATACAATTAAGATAAGATTGTTAAGGACCAATAAATACGGTGTTTAAAATCACTCCCTTATAAATGAGTTAGGAATAAGAAAGGACACATGTCATATATATGAAGTAATAACAAATTCACTTACATGTTGACCTTGAAGGTTGTGTGCATGTCATAAGAATGGAATAATCAATTGGAAGAATTTATAAATTGAGTAGTGAATTAGGTGTGATTCATGGTATATTAATAAATTCAAAAGTTAAACTGTATAGATAAGTGAACTAAATTTGACTTGAATTTTTTTTAACTCATGTTGTACACTCTAGACCATTAACTATACATAATCTTTGAGGGAAAATAATATACACTCGAATATAAAGGAGAAAACTTAAAGGTAGATAAAAATTTCAAAGAATGTCACTCTTGGTGCATCTTTATGAGGATAGATGGAACTATGATTATAAAAAAAGGAAAAATATTATGATTGTAATGTGTGATTAAGTGGTTCAACCTTGGATAGTGAAATGTAAGACTTGTAAAATAATATTAATGAGTCAGGAGAATTACTATTCCATGATTTTTTTCATGTGATACTCTAATGTTTCAAATGAAAAATGGTTGACTAACTTCCGTATTAAGTAGGAGTTCTTCTTTAGCATGTTGAGAAAAATATAATGGAATCATCTATATTGATATGTCGATGAACATAAAAAACATAGTTAAGAAAAAAAACAAGGAAGAATGGTATGGATAAAAATAGAAAAACAATCTTGATCATAAATGTGATGTCAATAAGATGAGAAGTGAGATGTACCATGTATTGTTAATTGTAAGAAAATTGAGTATTACCTAGATTGTAATTGTGAATTATATGGAAATTTATACAAGTATGCAAAGGATAGATGTTAACAAAATAATAAACAAAGTGAACATCGTGTAAAGAAAATAGAGTATGTATGTGCTAATAGTGTGGTGAACTAAGTATTGTTAAGCTACAGTTGAACATCTTCTAGTGGTTTCTTGTACTTATGCAAGTTAGTAGATGTTTCCAAAATTGAGATGAGAAGTGAATACTATCTAAATAAAATAGAATGTGTTTAAGTGTATTGTCCTTGTTCTATAATATGGGAAATTTTGTAAAGTGTATTGTGTTATGACATGTGAAGTGAAAAACTAGTAAATGTGTTGTGCCTCAAGTATAATATATTGGTTATTTGATTTGGGATAAGGGTAAGGGACATCAAGTATGATCCCTTATGTGTACCCTTTGTGATAGTCCATTGTGTGAGTTAGTTAATTGTGAAATAGTGTAAACATAATATGTGTAGATGTGTGTCTACTAAATGAAATGTGAAGTAATTCTTTGTGTAAGTCTTATTCATATGTTAAATGTGTACCCATAGTGTATGGCTCCCCTATAGGATTGAGATGCTTGCTAGTGTAAATAGGGGTTGAGGGGTGAGAGAACCCCAAGTGGGAACTCCATGGTTTCCCTTCGATGTGTTCCTAACCTACTCCCCCACATATGAGAACCACACTTGTTGGTTCAAAGTGAAAATGTACTCCTTGATGTTTATAACCCATGGGTAAAGGATGGAATTACTTGGGCCATATTGATCACATATTTTAGATACTTCAGAAATGCAGGGCATTGATACTATGTGGAAGAGTCCACCATGATATTGCATGCTATCATAATTATGTGGTCAAGGACCGCCATTTATTGCATTCTATTATACTTATGTGATTAGAGAACCACCATTCCCCTCCTCCCCTTAGGTGGTTTTATCAAAGTCACATGGTGCTCGTAATGTGAATTTTTTTTTAATTGGAAATTTCTTAATTGTTGTTTTATTTTATGCCAGTAGAGTTAAATTTTATATTTCTTTTATTGAGGCTATTTATCCATTTGAAATTTGTCGTAGTCCATTGCCTCAAGGACGTATTTAATTTATGTTTTTTGAATGAATGTTGAAATGAAGCTACAAATGATCTTTATTTGGTTTTATTTTTGAATTATATTTTTCTTTTTATTAAGATGTTGGATTATGATGTTATGTTTCTCGGTTTGAGGCTTCTTATTGTTTGCTACTTCTAGAAAGTGTGGTGTAATGTGACATATGTAAAATTGTCATATCCTAGGGGGTTCCTTGGTAGGTTGTATAGGGGAGTAGACACGCTAGGGTATTATGAGTTATTTGAAAAGAGTTGCAAATGGGACCGGTATGGATGGTCATTAATCCATATTTTCTAATGGCTATGGTATCCAAGAATCTCCATCCTTGTAAACCCCAATGAGACTTGTGATGTGAGTTATTCATAATTTTTGTGATGTATGGGTAAATTTGTCAATAAATGACATGTAAATGTACTTAATTAATATGTGAGAAGGAAAGTGATAGATAAAATTGAGACCACTATTATTGAGACACGAATTGATATTAGAATGAAAGTAATTTCTAACATCATGAGTGATGTTTATGATGCAAAATATAACCTTGAAGGGAGTCCAAGGATGTTAAGGTGTTTGGATATGTGTTGGTGCAACTGATAATAAAAAATGTTAACTACATGGATGACTACTAACATCTGTTACACTATGAATATATTAGATAAATGTTCCATGGTGAGAAGTTTTGTTGTAAGTGTTTAAATATTTGAATTAATGGAAGGAATATCATTAATTTGTGCTTATAGTTGCATGATGGATTGGCTCATCAAGACAGAAAGGTAATTAATATGTTAAATAGATTTATGCACATTTCTATATAAATATTATGTTTTAGACTCTAAATAATTCCAAGAGGAAGTCTAAGCTAAGCAAAGGGGGGTGTAATACCACACTTGGCATGTGAATAGTAAAAAGCTAATCTATTATATGTTTTCCTAAGTAAATGGTAAGATGTATTGTGAATTATAAGTAGTGTGATTACGTGATAATTCTTTTGCATTTAATTTTGAAATTTTTATTTACTCTACCATGAAGGAGTTAGGACTTGTAAATTGTGAATATGAGTTGAAAATTGTAAATGAAATGGTTGTACAATTAAGTCTTATTTAAGCTATTAGGTTAATGTGATGTATGATTTTTTCTTATGGTTTCATTGATAATGTGCAGGAAAGGAAGAGTATCGGTACGAGAAGGGAAGATCATTGAGAACACATCAAGATGACATCCCCTTATGATCAAGGAGTTGACCTCCCATTTTGAGATTAAAAATAAATAAAGTTGATAGTTTGTTAAATTAGAGTGGTGAGGGTTGTTATTAAAGCCTGGGTAATTTCAGGGTAGGGGTTAGGAACCCTTAATCAAGTGTGAAACTTGGATGGATCTTTAAGAGGGTGGTTGGTCAATTTTTTTGGTTGGGATGCAAAAATGAACCCCCTAGGATCCATACCATAGCGGTAGGGGTCAAGAAGGCATGAAATAGGGCCCCAAAGACATGAATTGACTCCTGAAATTTCTTCATAATGGTGAGTGACGAATTTTGAGAAAAGACCCTTATTGGTGGAGTGAGGTGCACTTCACACCTCCCCATTTGAGGTTTGCAAGTGGGAAATTCCTATATATCTTGGAGAGGAAGGAAGAGTGGGGTGCTACCCACTTATCCTCCTAGAGAACTAAAGTGGAGATGGTAGAAAGAATAAGAAGAGAGGATTCCACCTCTTGGAAAGATAGTTCAATCAAGATGGCTTGGCTTGGAGAGGAAAGATGGATACAAGAGTTTAGTTCCTTCAACTAAAATAAAAGAGATAAGTTCTTCCTATTTCTAGTTATTCTTGTTTATTAGTTGTAAGAAGGTGGCATAGTGAAGTGATTATGGTTGAAAATAGAAGTAGAGAGCCTAGATGTATGAAATTACGTTAGTTTTATCCTTCAAAAATATGAGAAAAAGACTCCATTTATCATCATGGAGCTTAAAGAATTCCTTGCTCAGGGTTATGACTAGAGCCCACGAGGCTCCTTGACACCATTATGATAGGGTGAAGAGAAAGCTCGTGTCCATTGATTTGTGGTTCATCTATTGATGTTTGTGGTTGTAATGAGTAAAAATAAATAAATAAATAATACTCCATGAGTTGTGTTTGAACAAAGTGTTTTTTTCTTTTGAGCATTTGAATGAAATACCATGTACAGATTTAACTATAGTTCCTTGAAACTTGGATGAGAATTCCAAGCTCTTTTGTATAAATTCATTTGCACATTGTAAATATAAGTGTGATTATTTTTTGTTGTAGACAAGGAAATCAAAAAGGTTAATTCACCCCACGAACCAAGATATTCAAATATGTTACAATTTATATATATATATACGTATTGTTAGTTATTTTGATATATTTCTTGTATATTTACCAAAATATGAGAGGACAATGGATAGGAGGTAAAATAACTATGCTGGTTATAAAAATACTTGAAGTGGTATCAAGAATTCCTTTCCAAATCATATGGAAATTCTGAAAGGATATTCAATACTTGATATTGTGTAACCTCTTATATTAAAGGCAATTGAACACAATGGAATGAAATATATTCTTCTCTTATCCCTATCATGATGAACGTATATAATGTTAATATAGGCTTTAAAATATATTCATTTTCTCTTAAATCTCTGAGAATGCAGACCATTCTGTAATGAAAAGAAGGATTTAGTTAGAAAAAAAATCCAGACAAACTTAGGTGTATCAAAAAAATGACTCAGATGCAAAAACAATTATTAGTTATAGCAATAGTAGAATTACAGATGGATTGATTCTTATCTCTGTTCAAGTGATCGTAGAGTTAATTTCTACAGAAAATAAAAAGGGTATTTGTGAATGAAAATATATGTACTTAAACAAATTATAACAAAAGGGGAGAAATTCATAGAAGAAGGTTTGATTAAGTAGTATTGTGAATATGAAATTTAATGATTTATTTTGAAGCTCAAAACAAAATAAAATAAAATTATAGATGTAAATTTTGTGGAACCCAAGATGAAGAATCTACAACAAAAAGATTTAGTAGATATGGCATAAAGAAAACAAATACAAATTAGCAAGTCAGATGAACTAGTAGAATTGTATCCACCAAGATAAAATCATGATCAATAATAGATGTATACCTCTCATCAAGCTACCTAAATAATAAGGTTGTTGTGAAGTGAAACAAACTAAAATGAAAAAGAATAATGATTGCATTAGCACTATATTCACTAAGCTACTATGGATGCAAAAATAGCACACAGTATTGTGGTAGAAGCAACAAGGATCCCAACAAACATTCTTTTGTAACTTTGTCTTCCTTCTAAAATGCCCTTTTCTCCTGCATAAGAATCGACCTAGAAGAGGCATCCTCATAAAATCTTATTAAATCTACTCAGATCAGAGTGGTCAACAAATTGAAACAAATCTTGATTGTGATATTTCCCACTTCCTCTAAGATGTATTTCCATATGGGCGATAAGTAAGGAGTCGAATACTAGAGGTTCATTTATCATTAAGAATACATCATCACCACTACTAGCATCAACTACATTTCAAGATAATAAGTGGATGTAAAGATGGTGTTGATATCAAGTACAACTACTTGGTGTTAGGCAATCAAAGAGGTTGCTGCATTTTCCACAATGCACAAAATAATTTATAGCAGAGGAGGAGTCCATGTCGTACGACAATTCTTCTATCAACTACCAACATAATAAATATTGTAGATAGTATGGCACGTCAATCCCTCACATACAGGTCAATCACTCATCAACTCCCTTGAGTTGTGTTGAGATGGAATTCCCTTGATAGTATAACCAATCAACAGCATTTCCCCCTCATCATGTTGGACTAGCTAGTCTTGAGCCATTGTTAAGAATAGCATTTATGGCTAGTAGAAAACAATAATTACCTTTGACTGTCGTACATAAAATCCTTCATTCCTTTCACAAATCCCATGCCTTGATTGTTTTTGCGATTTTTTTACTCTTCCACCCAGTCAAACTCTCGGTCATCCTCTTCTACAAATACTTTGACCATAGCTATACGTGAATCCACCTTCAGTTCTATTGTGATGAAAGGAAAGGAAAGGTCCTTTTATAGTCCACAATACCAGGCAGTCTATTTTTGGGTCTACAGATGGCTTACAGTATATGGGAATCCTCATACTCTCAATATGAGGGAGGCACCTAACTCATGCTCCACAATATGAGGTTTACATACCTTACCACCTATAGGATTTGAACTTGAGACCTCTCTTTCAAGAGTACAAGTTCTCCACCATTAGGCCAACTCAGGTGTACATAGGATTTTGAGTAATAAAGAGAGTTCTAGCAATTGATGCATGCACCAGACATGATTGAACTTCCCATCTACGTTTCTATAGCTAGCTGAAAATCTATAAGGACTCTTGAGTGAAGGGATTGATTGTAGTAATGGGTTGCTGGCATAGTTAATTAATACTAAGGGATAAAATTTATTGATGCTACAATAGAGTTAAAATAGTGCTAATCGATGATATATTCTGGAGCAATAATAGTGTTTTGCAAGGTGGAAAAAAAAAAGTGGACTCTATTGTTATTATTTCCCTGACTCATGCAATTTTGTTATGAACCTTCAGATAGAGTGTATTTCTTGTGAAGCTCGATCAAGAACCACCATTCACAGTAATAATGAAATTTTTGTGAATAAGAACATAAACTCCTGCAGTTAATTATGCATAGAATGGTGCGCATGGGTGTGACAATTGATTGAAGAAGATGTAAAGTTGAGATTGATGTGTTGCATCCTTGGTATAGGAATGACATTAAATTATGGTATGACCATGGTAGTATGGCATGGGATGGGTCAATAAGTTTGGTGAGAATAGTACATTCACCTCTAGTTATAGAGTGTAAGCAATGAAATGTTTAGTTATTATACAATTGTTGATATCATTTGGTTTACAAGATAAGTGGGTGTTAGTATAGTTATTACTTTTTGATGTGATAATAATAATTCATTCAGTCTGACTATGATAATATTATGGTTAAAGAATTAGCAGCATGTGAAATGAAAGTATAAATAAATGATAATGTCTCCAATTAATGATACTATCATTTTTAGTTAACAAAAACATTATTGTATTAGATGTGGATTTCTTTTTAATAAGAACCAAAATTTTAATTGAATAATCATAGTGTTTATTTTTTAAAGCAAAAGTGGCGTGCCACTATAATATAATATTATATATGAATATGATATTACAAAAACTGGTTCGAAGGGGCATACTAGTAGGAAAGATCTAGTAAGAAAACCTCAAGTTATAACCCAAAATTAAATAATGAATTTGTTCGATTTTGTTCAATTCTGAAGCTTATAAAGCATGCAGATAGCTCAAAATTCAGAACTAACACCCAAAACACCTACCCAAAGATTTGAACCCAAAACCTATATGATCAAGTTGGGAAAAAACCCAACAAACTATTACAAACCCACTAAGTGCATTTTTACATTTTCATTGACCCCCATTCATTAAATTTTCATCTTTCCATTCGAAACCCTCTGCTAACTAAAGACCCCTCTCAAATAATCTTTAGCTTTGAACAAGAGCTATGTGGAATTGGGAGTGAGAAGCCGATCTTGTCACAGTCTCCATAGTTGCATTTTCCCGAGCCCTATTAGTTACCCAGTTAGGACCGTTTTGAAAGAGATTGTGGCCTCGAGCCGGCGAATTGACTCTAAGATGAAGATCTAAATGAACACCATTTCTTGGAGGAGGCAAGATATATGCATGGAGATATGCTAAATCATAGTATTTTTCCTTTATTTCCAACTCCATCACAGAGCAAATGGACCTTTGATTTTTCCTTAAGGCACACATCAATATACTGTCATTGTTAAACTATAAAGCTAGTCTAATGGCATCGAATATTTCTTCTAAACCTTGTCTTTTTTGCATAAAATCTCTCTGAAACAACCCTCCAATAAACCCTTCCCTAGAAATTAAATTGTAATTTTGCCCAGCATGAAGAATTGCATTATCTAGAAGTTATTGGAAATTGATATATTTTCTAGCCAATTCATCCAATTCAACTAGAGATTGGATTAAATCAAGCGCATTTGAAAAAAATATGGAAATCACCTAGGAGGGGAATATAATCTGACGTGTGTGTGGACTGGTAACTTCAAGTCTCAAAGAAATATGAATGCATTCTTCAATCCTTTGATTATCTATTTTGAACATCGTCTTCAGAGCATCGCGGGTGAGATATTCTTCCACCGATCTCTCCCATGGTCTAACTGGCAATAAAACCCTCAGGTTCCATGGACGAAGTGCCATTAAAATCAATATTAAGAGATGAATTGTCAGCACTTAAAAAACACCATGTTTCTTAAATTTTCACAACCTTAGTGTTATTGGTTTGAAATGTGCAAATGACTTCCGTTGAAGTCCTATTTAATAACGAATTCTATTGGGAGCAATGCAAATTCATGATGAGAAAAAAGAAGAGGGTTGAGCATTTAACACTTCTATGTACCTTTCCATTTTTGTCTCATGTTAAACAAATATCGAGATACATAATGGTTGGCTTCACACTACATAACATTATTAATAGGTACTTTGAGAATATGATAAATATTTGGCAACTAACTTGAATGGAAAAAAATGGACATCATCACATCATCAAGTGGTAAGAAATAGTCCTTTATGGCTGATCTGAATCATCCTTTAGGCTGCTACAAATAACCATGAGGCTTTAAGAATCATCATTACCTCAAAAAGACCTCAAGACATATGCAAAAATTCAAGCTCATTGTCGAATTTCCATGTGGTATCCACGGTGGAAATCACTTCATGAATATTCAATGGTAAAGGTTATTCAAAAATAGAACTATGAAGTAAGCTTGACCGATTTGTTTGAGTGATTATCTCTTTGCTTATTTTTGGATTAGATCAATTAATTGAGGAAATGAATTTAACTAGCTTATATCTTGCAATACCTTTATCTCCTTATCTTCACATCCTAGATTTGTAAGAAAATTTGTTATCCTGTTGCCTTCCCTGTAAGTGTGGGTACTTATGATAGCATTAAATCTATCTATCAAATATCATGATTTTTGTAGAATGTAATTTCAATTCCAATTCTGAACCTTTCTCGTTTTGCATGCATTTGTAACTATCATAGAATCACCTTCTATGTGTATATTTGCAATCCCCGAATTTGATGCCAATTCCAATCCCAATAAAAGTCCTTGTACCTTTGCACTGTTATTCGTACCATAAACTAAATGGGTTCAAGAGACTACCAAGATATCCCCTGATGAATTTCTAATAAAGACACCTGCCCTTGATTGACCTGATTCACTTTTAGATGCTCCATCAAAATTTAATTTGGCAAATCCCTCTTGTGGTGGTATCCATTCAACTGAGCTCCTGTAAAATTTATTGGTGCTATTTTTAAAAAGGCTACCATCAAAAGGAAATTTTATACCCTTCCAATTCTTCAAGATGAAACTATCCCAAGTTTTGAACAAATAATTTATGAATTTTTCCTTTTGAAGACATGTGTTTACCCCTTCTGATATTTATTTTTCTATTTTGACTATTGTTATCTCAATTGTAGATTTTGTTTTTCTGAATATTATCATGTTTCTTTCCCACCAGATGTTCCATGTCACAAGTACTAGGATAATATTCCAAATACATGCAAAGAAAGAAGATTGGTAAAGGAGTGGCCAACTCTAGAAAAGATCCCAAATTATATTTGGGAGAGGAAAATGAAGATCCAATTTTTTTTTGATGAAAACCCAACACTGAGTGACGAAATTACATTGAATAAGAAAATGATCAGTTGTTTCAAAATCTTTCCCACATAAAGGGCACTTATAGGGACCCACAATTTTTAATTTAAATAGACAATCACTTGTAAGGATTCTTTTCTGTATGGTGAGCCATATAAAACTACCTGCTTTAGGTAATATTTTATTATTCCAGCAAAAGGTAAATGCTCATTGGGGCTGAGAGGTGTATTGTAATTGACTTAGAAGTGCATATCCTTCTTTCATCGAATATGATGCACATTTTGAAGATGCCCAAATTATCTTATCTTTTTTTGCAGATAAAAACACAATTCTTTCCTTCATGATATTATAGTAAATATTTGATAGTTGAGAATAAATGAGGCTAGAAGGGGGATTTTTCCACACTACTTTCCCAGATAGAGGGTCTGATGATTGCACATAATCTAATAGGTGAATACCCTAGGCTTTAGATAAAGTTGTTCTTACTTCTCGAAGCTCCTGATTATTTGCCAATGGAGGTTTTCCATTCCAAGAGTCTACCCAAAACTTTACGCTCTACGCATCATTTACCTCCCAAGATGAATATTTTGAAATGAGATTTATGTTGTTTATAATGAAATTCCAAATATAGTATTTATATAATATTACTAATATTGTTATTGGGATAATACCATTGTTTCAAGAAAAAAATAGTATGAAATAAAGTAATAATACCCAGTTCGATTAAAAATATTACATTGGGGAAATCCAAGTTTTACCTTTAGCGTTATTTACATGGTTAAATGTGGGTGGTATTAGCAATGTATATTGAGAGCAAATATGAGTATTAAATTTTAGGGTTGAAATGCCATAATCCCCCATAATCAAAAGAAATATTTATTAATAGTGTAGTGTGATATAAATGGTTCGGGTTTTTGAGGATATAAATATATTAATTTGTATATCAACCATAGTGCTAATATTGTTAAAACCAACTCACAATAGTCGCTAGTAATTTTCAAATTATATAAAATAATCATGTACTCAGATCAAATATTGGATAAATTAATTGTAATCAAAAGCTATAGCTATAGAGGTGGGACACATACTCCTGTAATATTCCTAGTAAAATAAAATAAAGTAAAATGAAAACAAGATATAATATTATTATCATTATTCTCCCAATTTACTAGAAAAGACCATTATTAAATAGGATAATTAAACATTGATAATGATTAAATTATTGTTTCAACGAAATGACAATAATATGGCTAATGATAAGTTATAATTTAATAATGAAATTTCCTCGTTGGACTAAATGGAGGAAAATAAAAGAAAGAATGATAACATTAATTTAAGATTTAATATGAATGTTATTCATCTAAATGATTATAATGCTAGTAAATATGAGACTAAGTAATGATACCAATATTTTGGTTAACCATAATAGTCATTTGGATGTTAATATTTTAAGGTCTATAATATTACTTGGATGGTGACATATTGGTGTCGTTTTTAATTATTATAATAGTAATAGAAAAAAAGATTGTGCATGACTATAAATAGTAATATTAATTTTAAGATCATTAATATCATTATCAACATATTAATGTTTGTATTAATAAAACAAAGGATAGCAAGGTTGATAAAAAGTAAGGGATAGGGTGTTATAGAAATAATATTTATGATAGTATTAGACTCATTAAGAGGAATAACCATCATATCAAAACAATTGGTTGAACCTCGAGTTTCATTGTAGTACAATGGTTATGATGGTTGTTAAGACCTTGCTTGGGTTGATAGTTACACCATCAATGTCAATAGGAGGGAGGATGTTGTATATGGATTCTAGAATAAAAATTGTGACCAAAGACATGAATTACATGGATGGAAGAAAATTCAATACAAATGGCAGTAGATTTGACATATAAAGCCAAAGGATGACCCTATGATATTTTGAAGCACTATTGTAATGGTGAAGTCAATTTAGATAAAGGCTTGCTTCATAACTAGATGGAAGTGTACAAGACATTTGAAGTTTCTTGTGAGAACAAGATTTAGCTTAACCTACAAAACTAGGAAAATGAAGTGTTGTCCTTACAAAAAAAAATTGTTGAGAGTGTGGAAGTGAAGGTCTATACAAGATTGTTTGTATGTATTGTATTCAACATAAATATGTTAGGATCGATCTCAACAATCATTTTATCCTTTCAAAATGATATCATCCTTATTCATCCATACACTATTTTTTGTCAGATGGATGTAATCATTAAGGAAGACCCTTTCATTATTTCCTTAATGGATTGAAATTTCAAGGAGGCCATCTAATGGTGTTGCCTATTGATATCCAAAGCAGGGATGTGAATAAGATTGATGACTATGTAGGCTATATTGTAGATAAAATTCATAGATCTTTTAACTTTATCAAGGCATATAATAGGGTGGTCCACTTCAAATGAAACTCTTTATTATGCCATACTATTTTATTTCCAAAATCTATTTGTGAAGTCATATTTGTACTTCCAGGTTTGAAAATTATATTTTAAAGAAACATCTCATCATATTTCATTTTAGATTTGTGCGTTTTCAGAATTTCATTTTGAGATTTTGTTGTGCAAGTTCAATATCCTAATTTTAGGATTCTAATGGTTGGAAATCATAGTAAAATCAGAATTTAATAATTTCTAAAATTAGCATTTTAAATTGTTTTTTTGGGGTCATTAACTTTAGACTATCTTCTCTTTTGTAGGGGTGGTTGCATGCCGATTTTTTTTGGTATAAAATATCAGAATTATTAGATTTTGTTACCTGTCTATATGATTAAAAATTATTGGAGTGTGAGTTTGATATTTTTTGAAGATCTAAATATTCAAGCTTGGTAAAGAAAAATCATGTCAGATAATATTAGTGCAGAACAAAATGAAGAGACACTTGCTAGATTCTGGGCTAGATTGAAAAGAAAGGGTGATGGGAAATATTATTGTCCTTGCAATAATTGCAAGGGCTAAAATACAAGAAGAATTTTAATCACAACAACTGAGAAATATTGTAGGCAGAATGGGCACGTTGGAGGGGGCATGATTATCGTCCATTGGTAAGTTGTTCATTATATGTGTTTATATTGATTGAATTTATAAATTTTTATATCATTTTAACATTATATATATATATATATATATAAAATCACTTGATCATGATCATGGTTTATTTGTCTATATCATTATTATAAAGGTGGGGTGCCCTAGGGCACATGATATGGATTATCATGGCCTGGAGAATGTGGTTTTACAAGCGAAGGAACATGGAGCTGTGAATATCGAAGATAAAGTTAATGATCCTATGGAAGAAGATGATCATGTGCCAAAAAACACAGTTGAAGATGATGGTATAAATACATTGATCCATGACACATTTAGTGGCATATATGTTCATCATGATCAAGGTGACTTTGATGATTTTCATGATTTACCTGTACTTGAGAAGGCATATAAGCCCCTTTATGAAGGCTCCCAAACAACTCTTCTCTTTTTTGTATTGTTGTTGCTGAACTCGAAGGTTATGAATGGTTTATCCAACATAGCAATCTCACGGATGTTAAGGTATGTCATATATGTCATCTTTTTTCATCTATTTTAATTGTTGTTAGTTCATCACTAGTATATAAAGGATGAAATATGTACCATTAATATTCTTTATATTAACAAATTTATTTTTTGTTGTAGATTGATTGGTGAATTTTTGTTACCACCATCAAATATTTTACCTCACTCATACCAAGATTTATCTAGCATTATGAAAGATATTCAAATGGAGTATCAAGCAATAGATGCATGTCCCAATGATCATATTATATATCATAAACAACATGAATTTGCAATAGAATTCTCGGAATGTCATATTAGTAGATATCAAATAGATCAACTAACAAAAAAGGTGTCTCACAAGCTTCTTCGTTATATTCCTATTATTCCACATATGCAATGGTTATTAAGGTGCAAAATATTAGCACAATTTATGGATTACCATGCATGTAATAGAAGTGGAGATGAAATTCTTCGAATGTATGTGGATGGTTCTACATTTAGGGACATGGAGGAAAAATGGCCACACTTTAAAGAATAACCTCGTAATCCCAGGCTTTCATTGGCAGCAGACGGTGTCAATCCATTTGGAGAGTTGAGATCTATTTACTCGATATGACCTATTTTTGTTATCAACAATAATATTCCACCATGGATTTCAATAAAGAGGGAGCACACAATGTTGGCCATGATTGTTGTAGGTATTTTTTTACATCAATTTTCTTTAACCGTAGTAGCATCTCATTTTTCTTATTTGTTGCATAATGACTTATATTTTTTCATTTAATAGTCATGTACATTAATTTATATATATTGAAATAAAATGGTTATAATAATTATGTATTTTTTATGTTCATTCAACTAAGTAAGTACCATGTTAAAGATATGAATGTATATATCAGACCTCTTATCGACAAGTTACTAAAGTTATGGAATGGCGTCACTATTTATGGCGTATCTAGACCAATAGGAAAAAGACAATTTCAATTCCGTGCAATGCTTGTATGGAAAATTCATGATGCCCCAGGGTTAACACCATTTTGTGGTATGTTATAACGTTCGACTACACTTTAACGATATTTAATTTTATGTAGATATCATGCATGTTTTTAAAATAATCTATTCATTATATATAATTCTAAAAAAATGACATATTTAATCCAATTATATATGATCTTGCAGGTTTTCAAACAGAGGGAAATTTTTCATGTCCAATTTGTGGTCCAAAGATGAAATCTCGTCATTCAACAAGTTTAGGAAAGCGGGTGTTTGATGAGTATAGGCACTTCCTCCATAGAAATCATAAGTATTGAACTATTGAAAAACATATTTTCAATGGGAAAGAAGAGACTACATCAAAACCATGAAGAATGACACCTCACCTATGGAAGTTGGAATATAATAGAATAAATCATCAAGGTTATACATCGGATCAAAGTTTTTATCTATCATATATGATATGTTTAGAATTTATATTTTTATATTGTGTTGTGTTTACTCATGTTGTAATTGACAATGATTTTCGTTGTTAATTTTTTTAACTTATATGCTTCATGAAGGTCATCAAGGCATTAATGGTCGACTTCCACAAGGAATGAAAATTTATCCTAGATAATTTAGTAGGTTTCCTTAATATGAGAAGCTACAAATTGTGCATTTATTTGATACAATTCATATCAGAAAGAATATAAAAAGAACGTTATGGAAAATATTGGATGGAAGGCATGACAAAGAATAAATTGTCAAAATTTGTAGTGACATTCAGGAAGCCAATCATGCAATGAAAAATTTCATTCAATTAAATAGTGATGGATACCAAATTAATATAAGTTCCCTTCCTTGGTTATGAACGGAGCAACAAAGCAATGCTATAAAATAAGTCATACGAAAAATATGATTTCCCACAGGATTTGCTGCGAACATAAACAATATCATAACAAAGAAAGGTGAATTTGGGCCAAGGATGAAAATGCATGATTGGCATACCTTCATTAAGCTAATTATTCTAGTATATTATATATATATATTTGTATACTGCATATACTTTTCAGTGTATTATGTTTACTACTTTTGGAAAAATAATGAAAATATCATTTTATAATTGTTGCAGTACGTTCTACCTCTATCTCTCCCAGAAAAATTCGACAACAATGTCAAGAAAGTTATATATGATCTTGGAAAATACATGAGGTAAGTAGTGATATTTGTTCAATTTGTTGTATAGATCTTATAATTGCCATTTATTTTACTTGTTATGTAATATATTGTATATTTTTGTTAAATCTCATTAATATATTTGTGCCTTGAATCAATTGTAGATTGTTGTCATCTAAAGGAATCCATAAAGAAGATATAAATTATTGGAAGAGAAAAATTCCTCATTTAATGTGTGAAATGCAAAAGTGTCTACCTTTGACATTTTTAAATGCACAAGAACACTACCTCATACACCAAGTTGAGGAGATTGAATTGTGTGAAATTGCACACATAAGGTCAATGTGGATGGTTGAGAGACACTTGAAATTTTTGAAGGCTTTGGTTAGACAAAGAGCACATCTCTAGGGTTCTATGGTGGAGGGATATATGGTATACCAGACCATGGTGTACATTACCGAATATCTTCCTAAGTTTGTAACAAAGATCCATGTAGATCACATTTGGGATCCCAATTCCATTAACAAATTCGAAGGGGAATACTTGATGGGGAAAGGTAGATTGAGGAAAGTGAGAGGTAATTATAAGATAGTCATGGAGATTAATTAGAATACATTTTACATTTGGTTTTTAAGTGTATTGTACTTATTTAATTATTAATCTTCAATATACATCAATTATAAATTAAGGTCGTATACCGTGGTAATTAACTAATTATATGTCATTTGTGAATTTCATTTTTTTTTTATACAGTTGGTCGAGAGTGGGATGCACTACATTTGTACATCACAAACAATCTGGATTGGATGATAGTATGGATTGAACAATTTCAACAATCTGGTCGCGTATTAACATGGGAAGGTGTGGCTTCATTGGTTAAAGAATCTCATCATAATGGAGATTCCAATGTTACACCAAGGGAAATTGATTTAGCATATGGTTTAAGAGATAAATAGGCACGTATAAATATATTAATCACCCATATTATTTAATTATTTTTAATTATATTGATGTATATATATGTTGAGTTTTTTATCTTTGCAAACATTCGGCCAAGAATAAATATGTTTATCAATTGACGTTATTGCAATAATTTTTACATGTTTGACATCTTGTAGGTGAAACACCACAAGGCTATGTGGTACAATGGTCATAAATTTTGAATCAAAAAGTTGGATGACACGAAGAAAACTTGTGATTCTGGGATAACTGCAATCTTTCAAGTGAGTAATGTTTCATCTAGAAGCGACATACATCCAGAAGTCTCATAAAATTGATACTATGGGATTTTGGATGCTATACTTGAGTGTGAATTTAAGTCCTTCAAATTAGTTATGTTCGTCATCTTATGGTACTATTACCTATTTTTCACTACCAGCTCAAATAGGTAGAGCTCAATTACAAATTCAAGCCAAGGTACACAAGTTGCTTAAAAATTTCTGCTAAAGTACTCAAATCATGCATTGATTTATTACGATGTAAATTTTAGTAATGTTATGCAAAAAGCATCTCAAAATGATATCACAAGTTTGCATAATGTTTGTTGTTTTCATTTATAATGTACGAACCAGAATCCCACACAAGCCGTGGGAGTAACTCATTTTGATTTTTACAATCAAATAAAGGGTGCATAAGCAATAGAAAATTATACAACTGAAAATAGAGAAAGCATAGGGTAGAAGGTGATTCATCATTGCCTGGAATGACAAATCATTGATAGTTGAGGTTTTCAGTTGTGATGCCAGTTCCATTTCCAGCTCCAACTTTCAATTCTAGCTCCAACGTACCTGCAAGTGATGGAAATGTTGTTAGAGCAATGCGGATCAAATCCTATCATATGCTTGCACTACCAACAAAAATATAGAATGAAGTCAATCACGCATCCATTAGATGATTACAAAAATTCAAAGAAACATAAGGAGAAAAGAGAAGACTTTTAGCTTCTTTTATTTTGCTAATATGTTTGTTCACTATGCAGGAATAGGTTCATTATGTTCATGATCATTTCATCAAATATATGGAGTAAAACGGGCTCCCACAAGGGTTGAGCTCAGCATATCAAGGAGGACACACTCTCAAGTTACATACGAGAGTTCTTTACAATGTCCGAATAGTCATTAAGTGAGCTTCTGAAACTAAGAACATAATAATATGAGCAGCCTTATTTCAAAGTTTAGTGCTATGTTTCAGCTTTGCTTTACATTTTTTCACATTATATCAAGCTTTTCAACTTTAGAAGCCTCTTTACATTGAAGAAAAACAAAGTACTCTTACATTGGAGTGTTTTCATAACTTCAAAAAGCATATGATAGTTTATAAAAAGGAGTAGTCATGATTTACGAGAAGCTTACAAAAGCATGATAATGGATAATCATTTATTGACAGGGGCATTGATCTCAATATAATTCACTATGTACCTTTAATGATAGTTAATAAGAGAGAAAATATATTGATATTTCTTGTTGTCCTATATAATACAGTTTCAGCTAGAATAATCTTAATCACCAGATGATCTACAATGCACAAATATTATTCCAAAAGCTTCAAAGAAACAACTGTAAAGGAGGAGCAAAGCTTTCAGAATTGTTCACCTTTGAAATGCCAGAGTAGAGTTATAAATGAGAAACCCAGTTTTGGGTTGTGTACAAAATAGCTATCAATACAGAGCCAATGAAAGTGCAAAGGCCAAATGATATTCAAAGACCCATTCAAAGCATGGATAAACATAATAAATCAAAGGAGCCCATTTAAATGACTACTATGCCAAGACAGTTAACAAATTATGAGAGTGTCGTAGTTTCAGCTCTTCAATCAGAGAAAAAATCAAAACAACAAGCTTGCAAGGAAGAAAGTGATAGAAAAAGAGTCTAAAAATTCATAAATTCCTTTGATATTAATGGTATGAGCAACAGTTATTCATACCGGAGGCATGATCAAGAACAAAAAATATGACATTACAGTCAATGAAAAATACATTATAGTCATATAAGTTAACAACATTGTAATTTTTTGAGGAATCAACATTTTAAATGATATAAGTCCTTCATGCTTGCAGCCTAATAGAAATCAGATTAAGTAGTGGCCATGTTAGCTGGTTGTTTCTACATATTAGAGAATGGAAAAATGTAATCATAAAAACAAGCAAGGTTTAGAGCAGCCACTGTCGTGTTTTACTCATATCTCAAAAATCACAAAGTGGGTTTTCGTGATTTTGGACAGAAGTTAGAAAATAGTGAAATGAAGAAACCCACTAAATTTCATGAGGACCTAGTTTACAATTCTGAAGAAGACTTCACCAGTTCGTGAGAAGCCATGTAGATGATGAAAAAATAAAAATGGCTACATACAGGCAGAATAAGCAATGAAAAATACAAAGGAGATACGACAGTATGGTGAGCTTACCCGAGTTTGCAGAGGAGAAAATGTATTTAAAATATTGCTGTAGAATCTCCAAGGAACTCCTCAATGGTGGTCCATATACATAGAAAATGGAAGCACAGAGAAAATGGCAAAGAAAATCAGAGAAAATACATGTATAAACCGTAGCCTTGAAGGCCAGTTTGCTTCCAAAACAAGATGGAGAAGTCACAATATAGTGTGAAATCAGCTTACCTAGCTTATCCATGGAAGGTCAACCTACAAAAGCTTCAGATGATGAGCATTTCCAAGCTGCAAAAGCCTTAGTGTTCTCCATGGCGGCACAACAAGGAGCAAGTATTTTGCAAGAAAGAAATGATGATTATGATTTTAGGGGTAGACCATCTTTTTTCTACCCTAATTCGACATGGGATGCCTTTGCTAAAGATTTTTTAAGTTAATCATTTTGTTTCATTACCTTCCACGGTCCATGACTTATAAAGTACCCAATAATGCTAAATGGCCGACCATTATGTTAAGAAATAATAATGCCATTGGATCAGGTTATGCTAGGTTTAGTGCATGGAGCGCACGAGGTGTCTATTAAAGTGATTAGTGGAGTAGTATATCATGCATTTTTTTCTGATATACATAGGCTAGGGTTGCAATAATTAAGTTCAATTAATTTAATGTTATTTTTGCTCACCCATGTAAAGTGGTATTAATTAAATGATAAAATTATAAATCATTTAATTAATACAACTATTTTTAGGCAAACTAACATTGAGTTAAATAAATTCAATGATGCAAATATAAAACATCAAGCAAAGAAGGAGTTCAAATCATCATGGGTGGATTGACACAAAGAGGAGGTTTTTCACATGCTTGGGCCCACCTTTTCAGGGATTTATAGTTCAGTTCAGGTGCTGCATGTATCAGTTATGACTTCACGGTGAGTTTGGACCATCATGCAATTATTTTTGCATGGTTTTGACTCCCTTTTTCAGAGATATTTGCTTCTGCTCAGATTTTTCCTTGGAGTTATCACCCTCTCTTGGAGTTTGACTTTTAGTTCTATTTCCATGCCTTTTTTGAAAGGTCTTTTGTATATATTGAAAAACTTAACTATTTTTCAGTAGTTCTTATTTTTCTCCTTTGCACTTTGCAAAGCGAATGATTTGTAACTCAACATTTATTTTTCCAGATTAATACAGTAGCAAGTTTATAGGTTATGTTAGTGTATTTTGTGTAGAGTTTTTCCTTCTATTATCATTGTGAATTAGGTATTATCCTTCTTGGATTCGGGTGTTGTGTCTTATGAGTGTTCTTGATGCAAATTTACTGTGTTTCATATCGAAACTTTTAAATTTCTGTCACATTCATGAATGCATGTGCACAAAGAAACATACTTAGTTGCAGGTCAAAGATTGTGCTCATAATATATTCATTCCTTTAAGTTGTGAAAGTTTTTTCCTTCATAAAGAATGAATTTTCAAGCCTTTCTCTGAATCATTTATGCACTTGAGTTGTTCAATCTGAGTTGTGAAAATAGGCTCATGAAGAATCATTTGTGAAATAAATTTGTTGTCTTAAATTTCCATTTAGGTGTATCACATAAGTTAAAGTTTTATAGCTTAGGTTTCAAGCTTAGTCTTTTCATCCTTTTCCCAACAATTCACTCATTTATTAATAAAAAAAATATTCATAGGAACCAGCCTAGAATCTGGAGGTCTAATTCTTTATAGGATACCCATAGCTTGGAATTAGTTCCAATGTGTCAACAAATTGCTAAAATTCAATATTTCAGCATATGGGTGCAATCTGTTTGACAATAGGTACAAGCTACAATTGAATGAAAATGATCCCAAAGAACTATTATTGAAAATGATAACAGATTTACCATGGTTAATACAAGGTCGACCGAGCGAGTTGGAGATGAGCCCTATGTTCTTCCAAGCCAATGTGAGAAGGTATTTTACTTAGAGGTTCCAAGTAAACCGGGTTGGTCATTTTTTCTTAGACATGATCCAAGAGGAAGGTCGGTAAAGTATAATGTGGTGGAAGAAGAAGATTCTGAAGAAATAGAAGGTGATGTAGATGATGATCAGGATCAATAGTTAGTTGATGATGTGCTTGACGAAGATGTCGAAGAGGAGGAACTAGATCATGATGATGTAGGAGTTAATGTTCATGAAGATGATATCCATGTGGATGATGACATTATCAAAACTGATATCAATGATGATGATGATCATATGACCAATCCTTACAATTTTGAATATGGATCAGATGATACAGACAAAGAGTTGGATGAAGAAAAATATCAATGACATTGAAATGTATGAGTTATGCAATTGTATTATCTATTTGATATTAATTTCTTGAAAAAATTATATTTGACTTATGTGGTTACATAATTAATTCATGGTGTACATTTTAATGTTTAATTTTAATTCATGATGTTACAACTATTTTAGCTCTCCTATAAATTTCCATATGATCATAATGAATAGTGTTTTGGGAAATTTCATGAAAGATGACACATTGATCCTAGTAGTGAAATAATTGCAAAGTCGTTTAGATTTTTTAGACCAATCACCCTTCACAATATCATTTTTAGGATCATCTCCAATTTGATTACTAGGAAACATAAGGTAGGATTTTATTGGATTATCTTGGATGAACATTGTGGCTTTGTGTAATGTGGGCAAATTTTGGATGGGGTAGTGGTGCAGGAGCACCTACACCTCATATTTTATGCTTAATCATGTGATGATAATTAGGGAGGTCAATAGGTTGGTTTAGGCATTTAAAGAATGTTTTATTGTGAATAAGGTCACTCAAGGCCATTAGTCATGTTCTAGGTGAAGTTTTGAGTTATGAGTTTGAGTCTTGCACTAAAGAGCTTTGTAGTCTTTTTAAGGCAAATTGGAGAATTTACATGTAAAAGGGTGCAAGGTTAGTGTCATGTCAATAATAATGCTATTATCAAGCCACTAGCATGGTCTTAGAGGTGTCCTAGGAGATTCAATACATTTAAAAGGTAAAAAAATTAAAACATTTCAACAGTGATGTTAACAACCTTGAAATTAGTGTGTTTTATGTTTCATGTGATCATAAAAGATTAAAAAGTCAGTTGTAGAGGTGGTTGAGGTGTAAAGGCCTTTAAAAGTCATAAAGTGATCATTGTAAAGGTTTTTTATGGTAAAATTTATGATTAAATATATCTCTTAGAATCCTTTTTGTCCCAATTTGAAAATAATTATATATTATAGAATATATATTTTAAAAGAAATTAAGATGAAAATAGCAAGGAAAAATCAAACAAATATCTTTATGAAAGAAGTATATTGGCATGAAATTAAATATGATTTGTATTCCAATGTAAAAAATACAAAGAATGTGATAGCACTTCAAAGTGAGCCTTGACAAAATTATTTGCCTTAATTTTGTTTGTATCTAGTTAATCTTACTCTCTGTTAGGTTTTCATGGCTTGGGGTTTTAGGGTTTTTTCATTTGTAATCCTTTTGTGCTAAGCCTTACATCGGTTATGTTTTGTTGTTACTTTTTGGGCCTTAGTGAAAATAGGTTGAGGGTTGTTATATCGTTAAAGGGGTTTCGTGTTATATCCTTAGGTTTTATTTTCATGTCGGGTCAACCTTTTATCTTTTCCCTAAGTTTTTCTTAGCTCTAATGTCCCCGTGGTAATATCTTAATGAATAACTTATGGGTATCATTTTCATCCTAGGTGGGTCCCCTTTCTTGTGCCAGTGATGTGTTACATGTCAGTTTTTCACAGGTCCCCATGATGTCGTGAAGCCCTTTTTTGAAATATTGTATTGATCATGATATCAGGGGAAGGCAACATCTATCACATTCAGAGAGGTCAAAAGAAAATTATGAATGTTATAATATATTAAGCTAACCTTAATATATTAACTAGTGAGCTACTAAAGTGGATCTAAAATTCGCATGCTTAAAATCGGTGGAGATGTTTTAATCTCAACAAAAAAGGTGCTCGACTTTTAAGGTCAAAGTTATCAATCGTCTAAATGAGCAAGTTCATTGAAGATCGAGATCTATAGTTTACCACTATCACATGATCAAGATTTAGAAGATGGTTAATGATCACGATATCAAGGGAATATTGATGCATGGATTCCTTTGACGATGCAGGAGATGGTGGCGCTAGAAACATGAATTGTAAAGGTTCTTGAGCTGAAATTTTTTGATTGGAGGAATTGTGGAATATAACAAATATATACTTAACTATATTGTAGAATATTAAAACCTAGCTAAATGGTGCAATAATTTTAGATTTAATTAACGTACTCTAAAACTTAATGAAACCAGGTTGTAGCTCATCAATTTGGAGAAGTGAAAGGTCAATACTAGCATTGAGGAAGAGTTTGGAGGAGTGAAATCAAGGTCAATACTAGCACCGAGGAAGAGTATGAAGGAGTGAAAATAAGGTCAATACTAGTGCCGAGGACAAGGCTGAGAGCACTCAGGGAAAATCGACGACCAAGGAACAATGAGTACTATAAGTTTGGCACCCCCATTCTCTTTAACCTACAATTTTCATGCCTAGTTTCCAAAGATCTTCTCATACATTGACATCCCCATTCTCGTAAAATGGTGTAAGATAAGACAAAAAATAAAATAGCTTACTCTTTCACATTTTTATTGACCAACCTCAGTCAAGTCTTGGAAAAAATCCCATAATCTACCCACATCTTGGTTGTTGGTGGGAATATTTTATTCTTTGTTGTATGACCTACCTCAAATCTTATGTCCACAAAGTTGCTAAAAACATAAAACAATAAGAAAAAATTCGAAGGTATAACTAAAAAGGGGTTATTTCCTTTTGGCCTCCTCCACCTCTTATATTTCAACATAGCATGGAATTATGCTTACATAACATAAAATCAAAAAAATGGAATTTTATATGGGAAAATGAGCCCAAGTATATGCTAGGCTAAGATAGATCTAATGAATGGAAATAAAGGTATACAATTCTTCTTTAATACCTCCACCACAAACATATGCAAGGAAAGGTCTCCTCCCTTCTTGGTAGTGATAACCTTCTCCACACAAAAACCTTAAAAATTATGAATAGAGGAATATAATCTTTGAAGAACTCAAACTCTTCATAATAGAAGAATTTGATCATACTTTTCCAATGATGGCATTATGAGAAAACCTTAGGTTAAATGAATAATTCCTAGCTAAGTTCTTTAAATCATGTTCAACCGTATAAGACAAGACCATTGCTATGTGTACTTGGATACCATGGAGAAAGGCTCTTTGGCCTCTTTCATCAATCAAGGTATTGTTAAATTTTAACACCTAAAAGTGAGAATGAAGAATCTTTCCTAGGATGGTGGCCAATTATGCTTCTCAACACCTAGATTACAAAATATTTGTCAATATCATTGCCATCACAATTAAACCTATTGCTTGAGATATAGTCATATAGGTAAAAAAATTGGCTTTCTTGATAGTAGATACATTCTAGACAATTCAATCCTTGCATCAGAGATTGTTGAATGGGCCCAACAAACTACTCATGATGCCCTTACTATTAAGTTAAAACTTTGGCAAGGCATATGATTGCATCGAATGTCCTTTCATTTATAAAAGGATCAAATGGATTTATTTTTAACCCTAAATTATTATCACACATTCATCTCTTTTTTAATGAGTGATTGCACAATAGTGTGTCCCACTTGTGGGATGAGGCAAAAAATAATCCCAAAATTTCAAAATTACAAAATACCAGCTGAATGAAGAACCTTCATTTGAAGGTGATTACGTCATGACCTTTGAATGAAGAACCTTCATTCAAAAATGATACCATGTCAAGACTTTCAAATGAAGGTATTTTTTATTTTAAATATTTCATGTCCAAAATGATTTATAAAAGGAACCTTTGCATGAAGGACCTTCAAATGAAGACCTTAATTCAAAGGTCCTTCATATGAAGGTTCCTTTAATGCCATCCCATTATAGCTCTGAGAGTTGTTAGAGATATTTTTGTTTTGAATTAGAGATTGTACCATTAAATAGTGTCACCATGACTCTACCGAGATATCCATCAAATTGATAAACCCTGACTTAACAACCACAAATTCACAAGAAAATTTCCCCTATCATCCCTAGGGAATCAATTCAATTCCAATTTTCCTTCTTTAACAGACCCCTAAATGAAATGAACCTCTATCATAACATGTTGCACACCAATCCACTAAGTTACAGTTCCAAGATAGTGGGTGGATTGGTGGATGTCATTTCTATTTAGCCCTCAAACCCTTACACATGAAAATAGGGTAGTCCTTGTATTTGATTGTTTTCTCCCACAAAACAGTGATTTAGCACTTCATAAAAAATGCAAATGAAAGGGAACACATATTTATCTAAAAAAATGATCTAAGAGCATTTCAAGCTTGTACAGATCCATACAACAAAAAAGAACTTCAAAAAATAAGTAAAAACATAGAAAATTTCTTCAAGAACATGGTATTTGATATGAAATTTTGGTATCAACTCCTCCAACAATCGCAAAAATTGCAATGGGATGGGAATACAATATGATAGAAGTGGGATAAGAAATGCATCATTTGAAGCATCAAACCAATATGCAAAGATGAAAGAAAGTGCTAACCCCTTAAACTAAAAAAGTTTCTTTTAACTTTAAGTTTGTTGGGTAGCCAATTCTTTTAAGTTATCAAATCCTACCATCATACATAATCAAAATGTTTTTGTTTCAAATGACTATGAGCACTGAATTTCACTATTTGAAGATTTTGAAACCTTTTCATAGAGAACTAGAACATTGATGCAACCACTCATCCTACCTTAAAACATACTAGAAGTCTCCTAGAAATTAGACAAAGGAATATTTAAGATGACTTAAACAATTTTTATTGCCAAAGCATAAAATTATGATGACTTAACCAGGCCTAGTACACACTCCCTCCCCGTTAACCACTTAGACATATGGAAATTAAATGTAATTTTGCTGCTATTTTTAGTCATGTAGGTGTCCAATAAATCACTTGGTCGTGTTTCCCTTCAAGTTTATTTACTTGAATGAAGAGAAAAGTCCTTTGATTACAATTAGAGAATACATTTTGGTTGTGTAATTGGTGGACCATATCCACATTTAACACTTGTTACAAAATTTTGGAGTTAAAACGTTAATTAAATTTGATTTGTGATGGAAACATTTGGACAGTAGTAACAATAACTTGAAATCTATCAAGACTTGATTACTTTATAACTTATAAAATTCTAGTGATGAAATGATAGATTAATCATAATGTCACCTTGGAATCACATCACCATGAAAGAACTTCATCCAACATCCTTATGAGTGTAGGTACCACCAAATATGTATTTTTCAGATCTGTCTTCCTCGAGCTAGGGAAATTTAGGAAGAGAAGAGGAAAGTGAGACATGTAGGAGGTCTAAAAGAGGGAGATCAACTAGAGGTCAAAAGATTAGAAGAAAATTTTGTAAACGCATGGAAATTTTTCTTGCTGAAAGGGGGTCATGTTATTATGATGATGAGAGAATAGGCGACATCGAGGCTCCCTTGAGGTACAAACATCTACAGAAACAATGGGTACCCAAGGAACTTCCTCCAATAAACACTGATTTTTGTGTCAAAGAGAGGATATATCACATAGCACCACTGTCATTACATGGTTTGGGCCTATTTTGCATGGATGGCATAAAGGTCTATTATGACAAAGTTACTTAATTGATGGAGTATGTCAGACCCCATTACAGTTACAAAGATTGGACGCAACTGGTTCGATATACATGAAGTATGCGTAGGTATGCACAATCAACAAATTATATACAACTAAAAGATAAAGATCAAAATAAATGAGTTGCTATGTGCATTGACGAAAGGCCAAAAGCATCACGGAATATTATAGGGTTTATAAACAATACACGACCTGGGTCAACAAATAAGCAACCCAATTGCATATTCGAGGTGCATGATGGAAACCATGTATTCGTATGTGTGATAAAATCAATAACTTCAGGGGAAGAGTTGCTAGTCAATTACAATTTGAACCGCTTAGATACAAACATAGTTACTATGGAGGTAGTACATACTATATACCATTTTACCCAACCTCCAATTAATGACTCCAATATACCATTTTATTATTATGTTTTTTTCATAAGTCTATTGGTTTCATTTTGGTAATGCTTTTTTATATTTAATTTTTGTCACAGTGAGACATTGATCATATGGGGAAGGCTCCGACCCAGAGCACAAATCATGATGCATCTTCAGATGCTTCTACCTGACAAGTTTACCTCATTGTAATTGTACAAATTAGATATGAGAAAAATGTTTTTTTATTATGTTTTTATCATAAGTTTATTGGATTAATTTTGATAATGTTTTTAATATTCTTGTCATAGTCGACTAATCAGGGAAAGACACCAACACTAGTAGAGGAGAGCATCCATAGGGAGGTGCATTCACTATTATGCGATGATGACATCGCATATTCTGCAAACCCTATGGATATGATGAGGAAGACCCAAAAAAATGCAATGAATAAATCCTTAAGTTGATATTCAAAGTGCCTCAAACAGATGAGATAAGTGCCTCAAACAGATGAGATAAGAGAAAGGGTTAAAATATTGACTAAGAGAGCACAAAACTTGCAAGTAATTTTTCATGAGATCTTTAATTATAATATAAGTTCATTCATGGTTTTATATTTTTTACTCTTTTATTTCATGAAATAAAATATGTATTGTTTTTACAAGATTATTTGCATCCTCATGATGATGTTGGTCATGATTAGGGTACTGCAAGTGTTGCCTAGGGAGTAGGGGTTGGTATAAGTGTCGATCCTAATTGTTGGAATGCTGGATACACAGGTTGCCTTGATGAAGCTACAGACTTCAATGGAGGACCTTTGCCAAGAAGAAATATTCACCCACGCAGAAAGTATGATAATGACATTCAAAATAGATATTCTATTATGATGATCTAGATTCTTCATTACAAAGAGTACCTATGCCTAATTAAATAGGCAAGAGCAAAAGCTAAAATGCATAAAATGTTGCCAAGTGTACAAACCACACTTCATGTGACAACATGAAACCCTAACCTAGGGAATGATAACAAGATGGAGATAACTTCTAGAAAAGACAACTCATCTTCTAGAAGGGAATCTTATCTCAATACCATTATTAAATGATAAAAAGTAACCTAGGACTAATATGATTAATTAACCCTAAGTTAACTTATGCTAGTGTAATAATTAATTAATTAATTACACTAACACCCCCCCATAAGTGCAACTTAGGGAGGAAATGAAAATGTAATGATTATGCATGATGATGATGATGATGGGTCTCGACTGATGGCCATTTTAGGTACCCATGTACATAGGATGAAAATGCAACTAATCTCCCACAAATGGAGAAAAGGGGAAAACCCAGTGGGAAGAAAACCCCTCTCAAAAAAGGAGATAAAAAGCAAAAAAGTGATGATTGGAGGACTCAAAATCATCCCCCCAAGGACAACAATCATCACGTGGATAAAATACAATCAATGGGCCCCCCATAGGAGGGAAATAGAGAGACTATATAGCCCCCCCAAAAAATGTGATCACCTGCAAGAATGGTAAGTGTATGTAGACAAAATATGATCCAATGTCGACAAACAACTTGTCTCCCTTTCGGAAGAAACAAAACTAGGTGCAAGTGTAGAGATGCTTCCCATTCTGGATAGGAATTGAAGGAAGGAAAGGAATAGATGGAGACTTGATTGCCCCCCCATAATGAAGTGTCCTCAAAACCACTGAAAGAAGACTGAATCCAATCCAATGGTAGATGCTGAAGGAACTCCGATGAAGATGGAGGAAGTCTCATATATGAAATATCTGAATAGAGGAGTGATATCCCCTCAAGAATGTCCTCCAAACCTATAGAAGTAACCAAGTCAGTGATACCTGAAACAAATCCATCCTGTGATGTCAAGTATGGAAAACTGAATGTGTCTTGATGAATGATGATGATGGAAGCCTCAATCAATGACTCTGGACAAGGAATCAATGAATGTGAAGGGATACCAACTGTCTCTGATGGAGAAGAAGAATCATCTGAAGCAACCTTGTCAACCTCCTCGGAAGAGTCAAGGCAATCCAAACAAACAACCTCCTGCATAGCAATATCATCATGGGGTACTTGATTTGAAACCTGACATTTTGAATCATGACCATCAAGGAAGGGTGGAGTATCTGAATCTCCATATATCTCCCAAATCTTAGTCCAAAGGATGTGAGGACTATCACAATGATCAATAGATCCCAAAATATCACAATCAACATGCGTTGCAATTACTGCTAAAACATTATATCTACTGCAACTCCAAGCAAATTTTTGAATACTTTGACCTAGATGGGGAACCATACAATACAAATGTGGCAATAATTCAAGTGTTTGGAGATGGTGGATGATCCCATCTCGCCATTTTTTATAGTTTCCCATGTGCAACATAGTCAAATAAGGATAATATGCAAGCCCCATAATGTACAAACAAATTTCTCCAAAATACAAAGACAATGACCTTTAATATCAAATAGAAACTTCCAAAACTGATATGCAACTGAAGTGATGCAACCCAAATAAAAATTCTTTTCCCAAGCTTCAGGATATCCAAGTTATTGAACAAATGCACCAAATTGAACAAAACCAATGCAAGAGTACCTAGAGCTAAAACTGATCAAAGTGAATAGACTGATGAAAAGATCTCTGAATCACCTTCCTGATGCTACTGGAATCACTAAATTTCGATCAACGGTTGCGAAGATATGAGTCTTTCTGTCCAAATTAGGGTTTTGACTTCAGTTGACTATAGAATTTTCTAGAAGTGAAATTTCCTAGAATGGATGTCACCACTGGAAAGAGCACTGAATTCCCTTTCCGACGGTATCTCGTTTGCAGATTTTTGATACCCTAGTGATAAGATATGATAAAATGAAAAAAATGCCTAGATGAGGCACTCTGCAGGCTAACAAGGAGCAAAAAATAAGCCCCTTTAGGCTTAGCACTCGGTCGTTGATGTGACCGCAAGTGTAGCTGGCAAAAAAAAATATAGGACCACCACCGGGCGGAGTGCCAGTGGAGCGACGACTGAGCGGAGGCGGGCGGTGCAGGGGCGGCGCCGTTGTGAGCAAGCGGAGCCTTCGGTTCGTGATGTGACCGGAGCTTTGTCGGCAGGGGGAAACATAGATGGAGACCGACGGTGGAGATAACCGGTGATGTTGACAGTCGGCGGGGGCTGGGCAGAGAACGGCAGTCGGCGGGAGCACCGTTGGCGGAAGGATGGCCGGCGGCCAGGAGAAACGCAGGGGGCCGGATGGATGTGACAGATCCGGTAGAAGAATGTCAGGTACGGTGGCCAACAGGAGTACCCCCTGCAAAAATCCGCAGACCAAAAAAAGAATGCGCCGACCAAAAAAAATCCACCCAAATATATATTTTCTGAATAATGCCTTTATGGCAATTCAAAAAATAAAAAATAAAATGCCGATGAATATTATCAAACCCTATAGTCTGCGGATTAGAAAAATATGATGCCGACTTAGGAATAAAATAGCAGGTCACCCCAAATTTAAATTTTTTCCCAAACTATAGAAAAATTAGCCCTTTTTTGGAAATAAATTTTTTTTGCAGATCTAAAAAATTTTTGCCATGATGGAGGACTGAAAGGGAGGATATTTTTTTCTGCAAATGTGTACGGATAGTAAAAAATGCAAAAACCCTAGATATACCTCAAATGGCTGAATATGTCCAAATCGGAGCCAAACTTTCTTGATCCTGGGATGAACCTTCATGGAACAGCTCTGATACCATGTTGGAATGTTGGATACATAGGTTGCCTTGATGAAGCTGCAGACTTCAATGGAGGACCTTTGCCAAGAAGAAATATTCACCCACACAGAAAGTATGATAATGACATTCAAAATAGAGATTCTATTATGATGATCTAGATTCTTAATTACAAAGAGTACATATGCCTGATTAAATAGGCAAGAGCAAAACCTAAAATGCATAAGATGTTGCCAAGTGTACAAACCACACTTCATGTGACAACATGAAACCCTAACCTAGGGAATGATAACAAGATGGAGATAACTTCTAAAAAAGACAACTCATCTTCTAGAAGGGAATCTTATCTCAACACCATTATTAAATGATAAAAAGTAACCTAGGACTAATATGATTAATTAACCCTAAGTTAACTTATGCTAGTGTAATAATTAATTAATTAATTACACTAACACTAATCTTCATGCGCATACATCACATCATCCAACCCCATCATCTGTGCCTATATTGTTGACTGATATGTATGCAACACATACCATGCAGGCATCAGGTAGTGCACTCTCTAACAGTGAACACATGCCAGAACATGCACCAGGACATGTACTTGGGGATGCAGAGGCCACTAGTACTAGTGATTTTTTACCAACATTTTATGGATCTTCCCGTATTACTAGTACGGGAACATTGCCAATCACATTTGTGGTGACTAAGGATTTCATTCCCATAAAGATAAAGAAGGTCTTAGGTACTTCAAAATGTTTTAATTATTATTATATATAATCCGATTGAAATTTACTTATTGATCACTCTTTTTAGACTAATGATCCCATGATCATTTTGTAGGAAATTATTTTTTTTATAAACAATTAAGTGATATTACATAGGAGCTCTTCGAGCCCACCATACGTACATAGTGGAATGCCCAAAATCGAGATTTAAAAGATGAGCTCATTAATAATTTAGTTGTGCTCTTCATTGATAAAACATTCAACCGAACCAAGGTCCTTAAGAAAGTTGGTACCTATCTAAAGAATGTGAGGGACTAATATAGGTCACATTTAGTGAAGAACAAAAAGTAGGAGCGTCCCCCCATGATTTTGGAGAGGGAGTGGAAGGACTTGGTGTTAGATGGAAAGGAGAAGGGTGAAAAGAAAAAAGGAAAGACATCACCGGGCCAAGGAAGTTATGTGATACTATCAACAATGTAATTATATACTAATTACTCTTTCTTTTTACATAATCTAATGTATTTCAAACTTTTTATAGGTTTCCCAACACATCAAAGGCAACAAAGGCAAGACTAGAAAAACATAAGCATCACAAACTTGGCCCTGGTGGTTATATGAAATTAGCCACACGAATTGTAAGTATTAATAAATGAAATATTGCATCAAAATAATAAATTGCAAACAATTTTGGTTTTATCACACCATAGAAGCAAAATTCATGATCTTATGCAAAAATGTAGGGCTCTGAATTCAACACAGTGCCCAAAAAAGAGGACCTAAATATTTCCTTCCAGCAAGCTATGGAGCCCTGGCTGAATGCCTAAGAATCTTGACTGGGCAAACACAATCTTCCTCTGCATCCAACATGTAGGTAAATAAACTCAATAAATTTTATTTAAAATTGAATACTTGTGCAATCTATTCAATATTAATTTCCACCATAAAGTAATTATGTGTCTATTTATTTTAAATAGACAACCAATGATAATACTGCACATGACATTGGAATGCAACCTAGTGAGGGTGGAGCACAACCTACAGATGAAGGTCATGGTGTGCATCCCAGTACTGGATGTATTCATTTTCTATACAAAATGCAGTATGGATTAATATAATTAAACATCTTTTATTGCATTTGGTGTATTAATTAATGTAACCTTTCATGTTTCAACTTTAGTGCATGTAGAGCATGATCAAAATGTTGAGCATGATCAGGCTAGACAAGATCATGAACATGATGTGTCCCCATTAGGTAAAGAGGACCACTCTAATGTTCTTTTAAACATATTTAATTGCAATTGCTGTATTAATTAATTTAACCTTTCGTGTTTCAACTCCAAATCAGGATTTAGAGGGTGTTTAGCATGTTAAGCATGAGGCTATAAGACAAGATTAGGAACATGATGTGGACCCATCAGGTAAAGAGTACTACTCTAATGTTCTTTTAATTAATTAAATACTTGTAACAATAATAATAAAACATATCAATTTAACATTTCTTTGCTATTGCAGCAGACCCCCTTTGCAGCAATGTCCACGTCATGAGTACATGACTAGGCATACATTAAGATCACGAGAAGAGCTCAAAACAACTGAAGAGGTAAAACATGATTTAGAAAACGATACTCCACTTCAACTTTTTTTAGCTGCAAAAAAAAAAGAAAGTGATTGTAATCATATTATGACAACCATATTTTTGATAATATGTAAAAACTGAAAGAATGAATGTTATATGTTAATGAATGGATGCTATATGTTAATGAGTGAATGTTATATATTAATGAATGAATGTGAATATGTTAATGAATGAATGTTATATGTTAATGAATGAATGTTATATGTTATTAATGGATGAATGAATGATTACTATTATATGATTGGGTATGGGGAATTGAGAGTGATGTGATGGGGGGGAGGTTCCAAATGAGCTTCCAAATTCATGTGGTTGGCTCTATTAAGTAGAGAATATTAAACTATTCTCGAAACAAAGAGAAGCTCAATAAGGTAATGCACTTTTCAATATAAGAAATGCATTGTTTGAAGCATCAAACTAATATGCAAAGATGAAAGAAAGTGATATTTTCACTATGAACATTGTTTTGTGTGTGGATTTGGTTTCAAATCTCCGTTTATTTTATTTTTAGTGGTGACATAACTCTAAAATTTGAATTTTGTGCATAACAAGTTAGTGGAAAATTTGACAGCTCTGAAGGGTTTAGAGGCTCAATTGAGATAGATACACAAATATTTGCATCTTGTTGTTGATGGGAGGCTTCGACTTAACCATGAAATTTTGTACCATCTGCAAGTATGTAAAAATTTCTCTACTTACATTCATTCAACTTACTATAATATAATATCTAACAAAAATCTCCTTTCCATTATACTTAGATGGATTTTCATGCCGTGTTCCAAAGCACATGTTTTAGAATAGGCAAGAAGGATGTTGGCAAGAGTTAAGGAATTTGGCTTTACACATGCCAATTTCATAGTTTACTTCATTCATCTAGCGTATTGCCAATGTGTTTCACAATTTTTGGAATCATATCCTATAATTTCTATGAGAACTGCATAATTTCTATGAGATCGGTGAATGTTTTTGCAAAGTCATCTTGAATATATTTAAGACAAAAGTAACTTATAGAGATTGAAGTAGAATATTGGTAGTCTAAAATCACCAGCCAACACATATTAGTAGTATCTCAATTCAAGAGAACTAGGTCCACTATCCATTAGCCAGTAAAACAAATAAAATCAATTCATAAGATTATTCTATTCTAATAGGGTTGACTAGTTTCTTGTTTCTTTTTTATTGTCAAGAAGTCATCAATATACACTTGGTTTTCCCACCTTCTCTTGCCTTGTGGCCAGAGATTTTATAAAGAAGACATCAAAGTAACCTGCAAGATTGACAATGGAAATGAGTACAAGATCAGTATAACTTAATATTAATTGGGCATGATTTTATTTTTTCAAGACCAATTTAGATTCATTTTCTGCTCACACTACTTTTATTTACATTTATGTTTTGCTAATATCCATTTTCCTTTACATTCATATTCTTCTATACATATTTTTTTACAATAATGTTTTCCTTAATTTAATCTAGGGGAGAGGACCCAGTACTTGAGCATTTTTCAATAGTTGTGATAGTAGTGGTTTATATAGTGCCCAACCCTAATCGTGTGGCCCAAAAGCAATTTCGGGCCTCAATAATCCTTTGAAAAGGCACATTAATATTAGGTCATGGAATCAACTCACAACCATCCGATTTAAAAGCTAATTGATGGGCTTGCCAACTTAAACCTCCAGAATCCCCCTATAACCATTAGATTTAGAAAGATCAATGATTAAGAATTTTCAACTTGTAGACCTAAGACATTTCATTCACCGATAGCCACCCTCTCCACCGATGGACACCTATCCTTCATTCTATTGGTGGGATGCCATATAATGTTTCCCTGATGTACCATAGTTCCCTCGATATAATTTATGCATTTGATAATTCATGGTTACTTTTATTGATAACTTGACTCTATCAATATATCGGGAGAGAACCTGAGGAGTCAACCCTATAGTGTATTGTTACACCGATACTAGGTTGTGAACTATTTTTATTGGTCCATCAATGGGATTGTGATGGGGGTTCCACCGATGAAGCATTGTTAGGCCGATGGTATTGAATTTTGTTTGATCCCACAAAATATGATCCAAATTAAAATATTTAGTTTAAGGAAATTATTCGATGTGGTTTGGAGGGGAAATGTTACCACATAGGTACTATGCAAGGGGCTTTAATCTAAGGGGGGCTAAATTGAATCACTTTTCATGCATGAGAAAATCACTACACTAGAATGGTGAGAAAGGGCTATTTTGGGTTGTTTATAAATAGAAGAGGGGATTAGATAAAACCATCCTTTGATCAAATCCCTTTAGATTTGAACCTCCTTCAATCTTAGCCTTACCTTAGATCAAAATCCACTTTTTTTTTCTTGTTGTAGGTGTTGCCATTGATGTCAACAAAATAGAGATTCTTGTAAGTGTTGTCATTAATGGATGGTTGCAAGTGATGAAATCAGTGTGATGATCAAAACTATTGTGAAGTGTTGTTTGTTGGTTTGTTTTACTACAACCAAGTTGATCTTCTAATCTACCTATGGAATTGCCAATTCCAATTAAGGGTAGCTCGAAGGACTTGGACCAACTAATGAGGATTTTAAGGACCTCCTATACTTTGGGCTCTGCAAGACCTAGGAGGGTGATCCCTTAATGTGTTTATAACCTCTACACCATAATTATAGACAACATTAACAATAACATATAATCTCACTCAATAGCTCAACAAAATAGGATAAAACTAAATAGAATTGGTTGTTCATCAATAATTATCAACCATTTGGAGAGTGAGATAATCACAACAATACTTCAAAGTAAAAGATATACATTAATTTTCAATTTGTATCAAGCTCCAGGTGAACACAAACAAATACTAAACCACTAAGAATAGATGCAACTTAGATCAGTGCCTTATTTCTATTGAAGGAGTCAAATTCATAAATACCTAAGGGTTTACAACATATTCAACCTGTAGCATATAAGATCTTTGATAATATTGCCTTACAATATCACCAATATGTAACCCTAACTCAATACTACTTATCAGATCCTTGTACAGAATGTATCAACCTACAATCTCATTTAAGCATTTTAATTAATTCCTTGAATCAAAGCTAAAATAAGAATTGCACACACCACAATAATGAGATGAAAAAAATAACACTTGATCACTTTATTCAAAATTCAAATACGCTTGTACACATGACAAACATGAGATTGAATTTATCAATCTGATTCAAATGCTAGTACTGTTATACAACATTATATCTCCATGAATTCAAAACCTATAAAAAAATGACTCATAACCTAATTTGCATTTCCTTTGTAACTATCAGACTTTATGATTGCTCTGTAACTTCACCTAGACTCAACCAAAAATTTCTAACTTGCTTACCCATACTTCTAGCCTTGAAATACTTCTTATAGAAAATGAAGGAGAAAACAAGCATCGGGCCAGAAAGTACACATGTCACCAGCCAATTGGACCACTTAGTGACATCTCAAAATTTAGTTACAACTATTATTCCCTTTGGAGAATCTTCTTGTTCTTTTGCATTTGCTCATTGAGGATGATTTGATATAGATGTGAATCTTCAAAAGCCTACGCATTTAGACTACCACTATAAAAAAAACTTGAAATTATTATGACTACAATAATAGTTAATTAACTGTTAGTAGTTTACTCATGCTCTAACTCTTCTTCAGTTAAATATGTATCCACCCATCACTTGTATTCCTCATCACTCGGCCAATTGAATTTGATTACCTCCTCTACCTTGGCTCTATAGGGTGTATATTTAACTGCTACCTAGTTTGCTTCCTTTTCAAAAGACTCAAAAAATGAACTAGTATTGATGATTTTGTCCATGCAGCTCTCTAATAGATTTGAATCCAAGTCATCACATATTAAATTAATTTGGGCATCAATGACCTTGCTAGCTTGATCCTTCCATTGTTGAAGAGATATGATATTAATTTTCTCATCAATTATATTAGGCAATAGTGTATCACTCCATTCATCAAAACTTTCCACCAATTCCCTTATCTTCCTATTCAAATTATCTGGTAAGGCTTGAAAACCTTGTGGTGATTTAACCAATATTTGAGTAGGTTTCAATGACTATGGCCTATTATTAACATCAAATCTTGAGGCTGTATACATTATATCCAATTCATTGGCCCTAGGGATCCATTTCTCAATCAATGGTATTGCTACTTCTTGATCCCTATCAAAATTCTTTATTGCACCCAATAATAAAGAGTAAGAAGAATGTACATTTGGCAATCTATTATCAACTTCTTCATTCAAATGTTGCAAAACTGTGCTGGCAATTTCCTTTTGATTTAGAGCTGCCCTCTCCTCATTATTCTTCAAACAATCTTCTAGATCTGTGATTTTTTGCATTAATTGCTTCTTTGTTGGATCAATAGAGAAGGTTAGCTCTTCCTCAATTGGTTCGAATGTGGGACTAAGGGAATGAGTCTCAGTGGGAGACTTTGGTGTGAAGACAATGGGGGTAGTAGGAAGTGATGACCTTGATGTAGATGATAATGATTGAACCACAAGAGCACTTGGTGTTGCCTCTATTTTCTTGTGCCTCAGTCTTTCTACCTTTGTTTGTAGCTCAATATTCCTTTGTTGCACCTTGTTGGCTTCTTCTATGGAATTTTTCCTTGATGTCAAAACTGCCCTGGGTTGGTGCCTTGGCATTTCACATTTTGGTCTTATTATGGCATTATGATGTTATCTTTGATAGCACTGATCTCCTGACTCCATGTGCAGATCATAAGGAATCTTGTTTACAGGATAATGTTCCCATGTTCAGGTGATATGATTCTGGTTTGAAATTTTGTGCTACACTGATCTACAGGGTTATATGTTATTGGCTTGTTCATATTTCTAACATCATGACATTGATACAATTTTCTGAACAACATCAGTGGTGTGCTTCTCTATTCAGACTCTATCAGGTAAATGCTTTCAGTTTTCTTGGTTCTTGGGATTATCAATTGTAGTTGGTTCTTAGTCTTAAGAAAACCCTGTCGGGTTTCCTTAAATAATTGTTAATGACATGTGCATTTGATATTGTGATATTGGCATGGGTATATGAAACACTTGGTAATGGCTTGGGCATAGGTATATTGAATTTGGCATGTATGTATGGCATATTGAATTTAGCATGAATATCAACCGTTATTATATTTCATAAGGCATTGGTTATGTATGGCATTATATCATGGCAATCAATCTTGAACATTGGCAATCATTTGATCATTCTTATGCATGTGATTCGGGTCTTTTGGTCAACACATTATTAGGCCTTAAGGCCGACAATAGGTATAAGGTTAAGATGTTCTAAAATGCCACCATGGAAGTGACTTGGATTTTATTACTAGGAAACAAAAAAGTCAAAGGTAATCGACATTTGATGTGTAAAGTGGTCATTATTTGGTCGACATTTCACTTGGTCAATAATTGATAAATGGTAATGATTTTGGTCGGCATGCAAAGCATTGGACATTCCATGGATTTCAAAATGCATTATGATTGTTGAATTATTAATTTAGTTCTTTCGAACTTAAATCTTTATCAAATTATTTAAATTTCATCGGTTGTGTTTGGTTTGAAAAGATTAGGGCAATATTTTTGTTTATTTGTTCATGGGTTTCAAACCCTACTCTAGCCACCACCATGGAAATATCCTCTCATTTGTTTCACTATGTTAGTTGGCCTTCTGATTTTCTTGGAGAATATATGGGGAAATATGAAAGACCATTACAATAGTTGATTCTTCTATTAGTCTCATGTCATTGGGTAAGAGCTCGAAATTGGAAGAAACTCATGTTGCTTTGTTGTTCTGTTGGTCTGGTAAATCACTACATGGCAAAATCTCTTCCGGTCTTCTGAGGTATTCATCTCTTTAACTGATTTGCAGAACCATTACTTCTATTGGCAAAGATAATTGAAGATATGTGCTTACTTTTGTATGGAAGATGAAAAATGGGTTCATTCACTTCATGGTCAGAATTAAATGCATGAATTCACTTAATCTAAACTGCATTTCACCATAGTTTACAATATTGGAATTATGGGTCGGTGTTTTTGGTTTATGGGTAATCATGAAGTCTAAAAATATTTCCAGTCTCTCACATGGACTCGGTGATAATTATTCTTGGGTACATTATTATGTGGTTTCGGTTACATTGCATTGTGGTTTCAGTTACATTACTATTGCAATAGTTTTCAAGGATATTGTACATGGAATATTTTTTTGTCTAATATTGGTTCGATTAGCACTGCCTATGCAAGTTTCTTGTGTGGATAGGGTCCAGTATCCTTTCTAAAATTGCATACTGCTTGGCTATTCTTGTCAGAAGAAAACCTTCATGATGATCTTTCTCTCAAGAACACAGGAACATTTGACAAGGTTGTTCGACAAAAAGTGGGTATTTAGATAATCACCTCTATTTTGTTTTTGAAATGTAAAAAAGAAGCTATTGTTGTAATATCCTTGAGATGTAATGATGAAATTTGTGTAAGAAGAAAAACAAAGAGATTAGGGCTTTTAAGATTTCTTGAAATATAGAGAGACAATGTTAACTATTTGTGAACTATGAGAAATAAGTGTGAAGGATAATGAAAAATGACTGTGAAGTATAGTGAGAACATCACAATGTTTGTATTGAAGAAATTTTGAGCTTTGAGATTGAAAATCTGAAATATGAGTTAATTATCAAGTTGTCTTAAGGCTTGAGAATGGCTGAAATTCTGATGGTTCATTTTGGAAATTAGAGGATTTTAGATATTGTCTATCAAGAGGCACTTGATAGATAAGAGAGAAACAGAGAGATCCTCTGTATCATTGAATGATTTACTAAAAATAGAAAAGGGGTTGGTGCTCCTTGAGATTGGTGTCTCTAAATGAGGGGTTGGTGCTCAGAAATTAGCCTATAAGGCATTCTAAGCAGTGGTTTTGAAATTAAGCCAGTAAGGTAGTTTAGGAGTGGTTTTTCTACCCAGGAGGGTTTTCCACTCAACAATTTTTTTGTCTCTCATTTGTGTGACTTGTGTCTATCTTGCATAATCTTTCTTTAAGTTATTTATGTTATTGTTCTCATTTAGTTAGTCAATGCTTTGATACTTTAAGATTGTTTAAAATTTTAACTTCAATTTGTTCAAGTCTATCATGCAAATTTAGATGGTGCAAATCTGATGCAAAAAGTCTTTCATAAATTGAATTTACATCTACATTTTGTGATAATTATATGAATGCTCAAAAGAATTTCAAAAGCAATTCAAAGTTGCATTTTATGAATTTTTATAGTTTTGTTCATAAAGCATAGCAAGATTGTTCATAAAGCTTTGATTGAACAATATCATATGATGCTTTTAATATGGGTTGTAAATTTTAGTCAAGTTTCATGTCAATCTGGTCTAAAGTGTTAATGTTCACTTGCCTAATCAAATCTATCACATTGGGTTAAATTTAGTAAAAGTTTCATTATTCTTTCAAAGTTAAAAAGTTAAAATTATTCCACTCTGATTCACCCCCCCTCTCAGAGTGAATCCACTTCCAACACACCTTACTATATTCCCCAATCATAAAATTGTATTTCTCCATATAATTCCTTTTTTTAGCTTCCTCTTTTTCTGATTTTTTTGTGCCAACTTTGCCACATCCACAATCAAACTTGTAGTCTCCACTGCTGAAGTCTTGAAACTCTTTTTATTATTAACCCTCCCCTCAAATTAGGGTTAATATCTATTATGCTTGGCTTTCTTCCTCCTGGGGCCAAAGCCCATACTGCCAAGGTCTCATACTCCTCACTGAAGGCAGAGCCTTGCAGTGTCGACCTGACTTCTTCTTCTAAATTTTGGAGGGGATTCTTGGATTTCAAAATAGCATCAAAGGCCACTACATTAGCAATTTCCCATTCAAGTAAGATCAAGACACTAGCTTGATCAATCGGTTTTCCCCCTTATTTTGGAGTGATTTTCTTAAATTCACTCATCATTTCAGACTTCACTTCATCATCATTCTCCTCATCTGACCTATCTGGCTTCTGAACTCTTCTTTCCTTGCACTTTTCTTGGTACTCTCCCAATTTCATCCTCCATACCAGTTGCAAGAAGGCTGGTGTTTTCACAAAATTATCATCATTTAAGAATTTCCTTACAAGCTTCCATTCTTGTATCTTGTACACACTTGCCCTTCATGTCCAAGTTTGACAAAACCAATTTAGCTGGCCATGGAGGGGATGGCATACCTATATGTAGATCTTGGTCTATAACAATAATTCCATCCCCCAGATCCTCTTGGGACTGCTCAATTCTTTTCCTTTTGGGAGCTGACGGTGATGGTGGTGGTGAGGGAATCCTTAGTGATGACTCAAGATCAATTATCTTTTTGGCTCTTGGTGGATTTTCTTTCTCCATTATCTTTTTTCCTTTTCTACCCTTCTCTTCTTCTTCATCACTATCATCCCTTACTCTCCTGTAGATGGGCCTGTCTTCTGGAAGTTGGTAAGTTGGCCTTTCTTCCAATGGCCTTGTAGCTTGTTCCTATTTACCAAAATTCAACTCCAAATTGATTTTATTTTTCATTAAAGTATCCATGATTTCCTTGAATTTTTTCATCAAGAAATCAATCTTCTTGTGGAAAGGGGTGAATTCCATCAATGGATCATATTTTGGATCCATTTTGTGTACAATAGCCAATAATTTGTCATAGGCAACCCATTTTTCCTTATTTAGTTCTTTCCTATTTAAATCAAATTCATTCCTGATTAGGTCTTCAGGAAAAATGAGCTCATGAACAAATCTTGCTCCTTTTATTGTTTGTCTGAACAAAGCAAAAAATCCTTTAGGGTCACACTGACTCCTAAAATTGAAACTTAAATTGTATGAAACAAAGAATTTCCCAAAGTGTACCCATCCTCCCTTTGTAATAACAAAAATAGAAATTATTGTGTAATCTAGATAAAAATTCCCCTTGCCTTTTCCAATGAGACTGTCCTCATGAATGCAGCCAATCTGCCACATGACCTCAGCAAATCCAATCCTTGGTGGCACATTGTAAGGTAGGATGTGTGGAGTCCCCTAAAATCCATACACTCTCAAAATAGTACTGAATGGATATGGGATGATATCTCCCCAAATGTGGCAGACCTTCAAATCAGGTCTCCTCTCCTTGGGCCTAAGAAAATCATGCAAATCTTTAGGAACCCTGGGTGGATTTACTATCATCCTTGCTCTTAATATTTATGCAAAATAGTTATCAAACTATACATAACTAGCACTTTTTATGTTAAATGAAAGGTCAACAATCCAAATTTGTACTGGCATCCTTTCTCCATAGCTAAATCTATTCAATTTCATCTTCTTAAAGAAAAACTCCACATTCTTGAACAAAAACATATGCATGAGCATAGAATACTAGTAAAAAGGTGTGCTTGTATCATTCCGCTATAGCTTCACCAACCCTTCATGTATTTTCTAGGCTAGGAAAGGAGAAAAATCATAAACTATAGAGAAATTTGGATGTTGTATTTTCACCCCCATGAACATGAATGCTATTGGCATCACAGTGCTAGGGCTAAATCCCAATATTTGACATAGTGAGTAAAAGGTAGCGAGGAAGTGTTTGGAAAAAATATCTAGTTTAAAAGGCTCCTTATCATTAGGGTTAATATTAATTATTGAACCTCCTTCCTTGGCCAAATGAGATGGGAGCATCTTAACTCTAAAGAGAGGTTTACTTTTCTCATATTCCTGCTTCATATCCTCAAGATCAATAGGAACTATGAAGTCACTAGGTTCATACAAATCAAAAACTTGTTAGAATTATTCTATGTTAATACTAAGTAAAACCCTTCCATCATTATCCTTGACCACCCATGTGACACGATCATACCTTGTAGCCACTGCCTTGAGCAAATCCACATCTAGAAACACATTGGGTACCACCAATTTTTCCATGTCATTAACCCAACCATTTGAGAATGGATGGGGAAAAATTCCTTTGTCCAAACCACAGTTTGAACATCTTCAAACCCTTCATCGACACTTTAGCATCAATTATATTGAAGTAATTATATATTAACCACTCCCCAAGGGTTTTTCCTTGCATTAGGGCCTACCCTTTTCTTATATCAGTTGTCAACAATGGTAGTTGCTCCAAGAATTTTTCATATAGGTTCCTTTTCAAATAATCAATTTGGTTGGAGTGGTGCTTTGATGGTGCCATTTTGGACAAACTAGGGTCTACTTGAATTATAGACTTTAGAACAAACTAGGGCTTTTCAAGGATGCAAAATTACAAACATGTAATTTGAAATTTTCAAACAAATTTCAACTTCACTTACAACCCTAATACAATTTCAAAAAATTACACTACAAATTCTCCTAAATTAAGGGTAAAATTTTCATCAGGAAATGTAAAATTTAACTTACGACTTTTTGACTTGCAGAAACCCTAATTATTCACTACAATAGCTCATGATTTCTTCTTTGGCTTTAAAACTGCTCTACGAAGTTCCTTGAACGCTTTTTGTGACAATAAAATAGGGAAATAATCCTCTTATTCCACCAAAACAGGCAGGAATATGTCTCGTTCGCCATTACTTCTTGCTCACACAACTCACCAACGGCTCCAATCGCATATTATCTAGGTTTGAAGCTTAACCATTGATCTTCATCTAGGTTGGATCATCGAACGACTATGCTTCAGTGAATCTGACATTGACTTCCATCATAGAAAATGGCCCACAATTCCTCCAATCAAAACATTCCAGCTCAGAAACCCTTACAACTCATGTTTCTAGCCCCACCATCTCCTGCGTCATCAAATAAATCCATGTGTCAACATTCCCTTGATATTGCGATTGTTAACCATCTTGAAACTCTTGATCACATGATAGCGGGCAACCATAGATATTGATCTTCAACAAAATTTCTCGTGCGGACGGTTGACAACTTTGACTTTAAATTTCGAGCACCTTTTCTGTTTAGATTAAAACATCTTTGCTGATTTTAAGCATGTGCATTTTAGATCTGCTTTAGTAACTCACCATTTAATATATTAAGGTTGGCTTAATATATTAAAACATTCATAATGTTCCTTCGGCCTCTCCAAATGTGGCAAATGGCGCCTTCCCGTGATATCGTGATCATTCAATACTCTGTGGTGGGGTCGTCACAGAATGGCGGGGAGCGGCTGAGATTTAATGCCTTATCATCAATGGCCACAATAATTTGTCAAACTTTCGACAAGCCTCAAAAACCTATCCGACGAATTTGCAATACGTCCGACGAGACTTTCATCATAATGACTTGCCTATTTCATCGCAAGTTCGACAAACTTTTTTTGTTGATCCGACACTTTGGAAAAGGCATGCCACTTGTGTTTTGGCTACGATTCATCGCTAGAGCGACAAAATGTCCATCGATACTCCAACAAACACCAAGGCCCTTTTGTGTGGTGGCAACCGATGAAGTTGTGTCATGATTTCAACGTTTCAAAGATAGTCGGGAAAGCGATGAAAAGTTAGCGATGATAATTATTTCAGTGGTTCATCGGTATGTCAACAATATATTGTCAATATTCCAAAAAACGTTCATTGGAAATTGGAGTCAAATACAGTAGTGAGCTAACCTTTCTTCCAACATTATTAAATAAATAATTTTTATTTAATTAATTTAAGTAATTTATCCCTTCTTCTAAATTTATCTTTAATTGAATGATCATGTTTATTTAATCAAATTAGTTATTCTTTCAACATTCTCCAAAAAAACTAAAAATACATAATATTTATTTACTCATCTAAAATCCCTCACATTATTAGTTGAATAAATGAATCATGTTTAACCAACTAATTAATCATTTACACATTCCTCCACCACTTTTCTTTTAAAATAAGAAAAATTAATCTTGTACAAGACTCCTAGAAAGACCCTTTTTCAATCCTCACCTCCATAAAAAATGAGAAAAACTTCACCCTCAATTTCTTTCCAACCTTTGCCTTAATCATGTGCACCAATCACAAGATTCCACTTGTAATATTCTCATTATCTCTTGCAAATGGATCAACCACATCAATCCATTACACAAATTCAAATCTTATCCATCCATCATCCTCATCCTAAATCTATAAATTACCTATTCTTCAAATCATTTTTAAGAGTTGGAATTAGATGCAAGGCAAAGTCATACTGCTAGAATGAGCACAAAATTAATAAACCATCACAAGCACATCAAATAGTCATAATTTTTGTGTTGGTGAGAATTTTTTTCTATTTTCACCTTTTATTTACACTCCTTTTCTCAATTGGAGGTGTATCTAGGTGTAGAATAGGAACTTTATTTATGCATTATTCTATTACATTTTATTCTATATTTTAGCATACAAATTTTGGCACACCCTATGGGACCACATCCCTATGTAATTTTTACATTTGTCTGTTTGCATTTGAATTTTTTCTAGTTTTACATAAGAACTATGTCAAACAACACACCTACACTCATCCCCAACACATTTGCATTCTATCAAATTTATTAAAACCTAAATCCTATCAGTAGCATAGGAATTCTACATAATGGAACATATGCACTACCCCATGGCATGTGTTCACCTTGTGTGTCATATATATGCACGGGGCTCAACTAAAATATTTCAACATGGATGGCTTGCTCTATAGTCCATCTACACACTAAGTATCTTATGCGCACTAATTTTTGGAAAGTGCATTATCTAGGGTTCTAATAATCTATTTTAGAATTTTTATAATACCTATTAGCATTTCTACATATCCATTAGGGTAAAACAAGAAAACTATGTCACACGTTTGGCCAAATATTTATTTTAGGTGAAATAGTTTCAGGTGAAACAATTTTGCCATAAATAATTTCAAGAAAAAATGGTTTGCCTAAAACTACATGGCCTATATGTGGCACATAGAGTTTCAAGTGAAACCATTTTTCTTGAAATTATAAAATAAAAAATTCCCTTTAAAATTTGAAATGTGATTCAATTTACATGTTATTTTCTAGGCAAAAGAGTTCCAGTTGAAAGTGTTTCGAGTGAAACCCTTTCAACTGAAACTATCTATGTGGCAACTTAACCCCTCTTTTGGAGAAAATTTAGAATAAATTCAACTTCAACTCTAAAATTCCCTAGCTAGGGCTAATTTCATGAAAATCTAAAAAATACCCTTTTGCAAAACTCAAAATCTAGAATCCAAAAAAAAATATTTGTTAATATTTGTTAATATGTTTTTTTATAATTTACTATAATTAGATTTTTATAATTAAACATGATGTTAATTAGAAATTAAAAAAATAAAAATAAAACATATTCAAAAAATATAAAAATTATATGGTGAATTAGAGGGGACAATCTTCTTCAAAAGAGTATAATTATTTTTAATTATTTAAAAAAGACAACATTTGATGTCCCATGAAAACAATGACATTCTAGTGAGGTTTCACTTTAAAATCTTATTACAAAAAAATCATCTAATGTAATAGATAATGAAGTTAACTTTATCAAGAGTTATACATTTCATTAGTTTACATCTTTTTGAAATTTAAAACATAAATTCCACTTTTAAATGTGGTCAAAGTTGAAATGTTTTATTTGTGTTGTTCATTTCCTTTATAAAGTGTGACACAAATTTGTGCTTTGTCCATTGTTATTTCTTTAAAATTTCACCACTTTTACATATCTATTAGCATTTTCATTGTCTTTTAGTGTACCCACTCTTAGGATATACTATTTTAATTATTCAATATTTTTAGCATAAGTGTTGTATGTAACAATTTATATGCACTCTATGTAACATACACACTCTATGGAATAGTACACTAACTTTTGATTATCCATTATGTTATTTTTAAAAAAATTTCTCAATAATGCTAATTATTGGAGATATACTCTTGGATTTTTTGTGTCATTTAGTGGCCCCTTGTTGCAAGTTCACTTGTTTGAAGATAAATCCTGTATTAAAACTACTAACTTGTTGGTTTTAGGTCTATTTGACAAAGAAACAAACTTAGTCATATTTTTTAAATTTCATTACTTTGATTAAATTTAATTAATTTTATTATTTTTCTTGGGAATCCAATATTATGTATGCCCTTCCCTCACACTAAAAGGTGGCCTTAGGAATCAAAATCATCCCTTGTGCACTTTTTTTCTCTGTAACTCATGTTTTCATTTACAAGGTGAATTAATTTTATTGTCAGGTTCATGAGATAAAAAGGTGTGTATGCTCTTCCTTCATAGTATAAGGTGGTCTTGGGAATAAAAATTATCCATTTAATAAATTTTAAATTTCCTCAAAAAGGATAATCTCATGGATGATCTTTCCTTATGCTACAAGGAAATCTTGGAAATTAGACGTGGTTATTCTTTTATTTATTTAATTTTAGTAGGCCTAGTTTGGATTTTATTACCAATTGGAAACCTAAACTCATGTATTTTGATAGGGTATATAAATTAGGGAGAGAATTAAAATCATCACCCTTTGAGGTACATTTTTCATTAGGCTAAACTTGAAAGAAAATGTAGAGCTTGCAAAGTGATGGTAGAGAGTGGGTTACCCTCTTATACCAATTTATTAGACATACACCTTATTCCACATATTTGAGGCCTATGCACCTTTATGTATATGGATTACATCCCTTAGAAATCCATGTCCAAAACTAGCAAGATAATCCTTTGTTTGTTCATAACTTACGATGCACAAGTAAAAAGTTAGCCCTAGGAACTTACTCATACCATACCTTTGAAACTAAGATAGTAGGCCAAAATAAAATAAAATTTAAATATGTGGTTTGCACTCTTAGATCATGAGCCAATACTATTTACAATAAAGTGTGGTTACTCAAGGGGTCATAAGAAAACACTCCTAGAATTGAAAATTTAGGTTATTCTTATTCTTACATTGTTTTCTTCTCAAGTGTGAAACCCATCAAAATATAATTATTCTTTTATTTAAAAAAGAAAGAAGAAAAAATAATAAAACATTTTAAAAATTTCTAAAAATAGATGTTTGAAAATTTCAACACAATCCATATCTTGAAACAAACCCAAAATCCTCACTCCACATTAAAACCAAAGTCTTTACATCCAAAAATCAAACTTTGGTGTTAAAAATCAAACTGTCATCCTAAATCTAAAAGCCAATCATCCTAAATCAAATCATCTAAGGTTCTAGAGCTTATCCTAAAAACCCAATTAAACTAAAAAAACATATCCATCATCAAGCTATCTTAAATTCTTTTACCTTATCGACTAAACCAAATAAAAAATTAATAGTTGACCATCATCACTTTTGTAGACCTTGCACATCAAACCAAAATTAATCTCCATCAAGCTAGCCTAAGGTTTTAGAGTGTACTCATAAAATTAAAATCAAACTCCATCACGATACTCTAAGGCCCTAAACCTTAATAAAATCCATCATCAAGATACCCTAATGTCGTAGACCTTAATCAAATAAATGATAAACCATCATAATGCTACCATAAGGTACTAGACCTTAATCAAACAAAAAATTGAATCCACCATCCAACTACTCAAGGTTCTTGACATTAATCAAATCCTCCTTCAAGCTACTCAAGGTCATTGATCTTAATCAAATCCACAATCAAGTTATACAAAGTCTTAGATCTTACCCAAATATAATTGTAGACACCTAAAAATGCCTAAAACATTCTTCTAAATTCATCATTTCTAATCAACCCTTCATCACTATTAATTAAATAATCTTCAATTATTTGATTAAGCTAATTCGTTTTCCCTCTTTAATTAAATAATTTCTAATTATTTAATTAAAATCATACATCCCTCTCATCTCGCATAATTAAATAGATTTAAATTATTTAATTATCTAATTATTCATCCAAAATTAAATAAATTATTTAATTTATTTAGTTTGCACAATTTTCTAAAAATAGATAAAATCATTATTTTACTTATTTATTGATTATATCTTTATTCTTCTGATCCTAAATTTAGTGACCAAACTCTAAATTTAGTGACCATTGCTAGATTTATTGAGTTGATTAAAAATCAACCTCAATTCACTCTCACTCACTCCACTTCATATATTCATGTAGGTTCATGCACATTACTCGTAATCTCGTAACAATCCTCATCCATCGATCTCATCTCACATCCTACATCATTGATTTGATATTCTTAAAAATTGTAAAACATCCATCATTTAGCCATTCAATCTCTCCTCGAACTTGCAGCCAAACTATACTCTCTTTTATCTCACTTTTCCTAACAAGGTTATGCTAAGAATTTAATAAATCCACATACAATAAAAATAGAATAATTTTATACTTTGCAATGGAATATGACTAGGGATTTTTGATGGAGGTAAAGTAGATTAGTTAGATTGATTTACATTATAATGTTTTCATTTTGATGTGCACACACTTCATTGAGATTAGGTATTTTTGATCATTTGAATTGGTTTATCAATTATTTCTATTATTTTTGCATTATTTGAATTAATTTGATCATTGATTTAAGTTACCTATTTACATTCTAGCACGCTCAGTGGGACCCACGTCCCTTATTTGACATTTGCATTGATTTTCTTAAATTTTTCAAGTAACAAGTTGTAGAATGGTGCAATTGAATCCAAAATAATTCTTTTGACTATAAAACAATTCTTTTTATAGTAGAGTGCCACTTTTGATATGTAGAATGATTCTTTTGATACCCACAGTGATGGATTTGATATCTACATACTCACATTTGATTCTAGTCATTCTCTTTGTAGGTTCATTTTTCATAGAGTGGCACATTTGGTTGTTCTAGGTTACATCTGATATTATGATGCATACAATAATTAGAATTATGTATTTGACACACAAAACTACTCTTTTAATGGTGCAGTGGCATATTTTATAGGTATAAGACACTTTTGATAATTACAATGATGCTTTCAAAAATTACAGTGACACATCTTATTCTATTATTTTGATTTTCTAACCCTAACATTTTCTTGAGTTTTTGGAACTAACATATTTGTATAGCTTTGCAATCACTAGGAGAGGATTGGTAAAAATAAGACTATTAATAAATTTGATGTAGGCCAAAAAAAATAATTTCTTTAATTTCTAGAATAGTTCACACTTTATTTGGGCTCTAATTAATGAATTATATACCATGTTTAATGAACTTGTAGTGTGCATGCTCTCTCCTTGCACTTTGTGCAAGCTTGGAGATCAAAATCACTCTTAGTTTACATTTTTCAAGTACACCCAAGGAGTATTAGTAAACTATGCTCTTCTCTTACACTTTGTGCGAGCCTTAGAATAAAAAATGCTAGTATCTTATTTTTAATTTCAATAAGAGGTATGCTTGGATATTTCATCACCCCAAGGGTGACCTCAACCATGTTGTTTGGTGAGGTATATAAATGGGGAAGAATGAAATTTTTACCTCTAAGTGTGGTTAGCATTTTTAAATCCAAGCCACACAACCCTTAGTTCATCGAGACTTGTGTAATACCCCTCCATTTTGGTCATTTTGACCGAATAGTGTTCTGCTCTCTTATGTTGTACCTTATGTTAGTACCTTGTCTATGGTACTCGGCTGTTATCTGTTCGCTATCTATAAAGCGACATTAATGTTATCTTTTGATGTGTTGGTATCTTATATTAATGTTATCATTATGGCATGTTTTGAATTAACATAAATGGATATTCGAATTAATGATGTTTATGCTTTGGATTATATTAATATGTTAGAATTGTTAGTTAGTTACACTGTATTAGTGAAGGGGATAGTATCGTATCACTCGCTTGTGAGAGCCCTGCAATTCTGAGATTTCCTCTTCATGGTGTGTTTTAATTATGACATGTTTATGCATGTGGATATACTCTTTGTTCGTAGGTTGACAAGTAAATGACATCAACTCCACCTGGTTTCATAGGTTTGAGCATGTCCAATGCCCAACGGTATTCGATTGGGAGATAGTAGCTAGGTTTTCCATGCCAAGTCATCACCCTAGTCCTAGTATGTCATCAAGTGTTGTTGGGTTGTGTTGCTTTGATTATGGTTCCCTCTCTTCATTATTAAATTTCAAGTTAGAAAAAGGTAATTAAATGGGATATTTGTATTTAAGTTATTGATTAAATTAATTTAGTTTTTATGTTGGAAGATGTCATTTAATTAATTAATTAATTTAATTTAATTAATAAAATAAGTTAATCTTGGATTACCTTCATTTTATTGAATTAATTAAATTAACTGAATTGAATTAAGTTACTTGTTTGAATTGATTGATATTTTAATTGGAAATTGGAATTAAAATTGAAAATAAAAGAAAATGATTTAAATTGCATTTTTAGAAGTTTGAATTCAAAATTGGAAAACAAGGATATTTTCTATTTATGTTTTGTGAAATTGATGAGGGTGGTTGCACTGATATTTTGGAGATATTTTTGGAATTTCATTATTATTGAATTTCTCTTCACAATTTTGGGATCATGAAATCTTGGAAAAGATTGAAATAGAAGGAAAAGGAATTGTTGGATTTTGTGGGTTTTGGGATTTAAGCTATAGAAATTTGTGGAACTGGATTGGGAAGCAAGGTTGGAAGCTAAGCATCATCTGGACCTCCTCAAATTCAAAATACCAGGTTCTTTGTTTATTAAATTTAGTTGTTCTATTATATATGTTTTGTTGTTTGGAAACATTCAAACCTAGGCTTGGTTTACAGAATAAAACCCATCTTGTTCTTGCTTCAAAATTTGAAAGGAAAGAAAAACCTCTGTTTGAAAATATTGTTCTTGAAAGAAAAATTTCAATATGGTTGTAGATGTACATTTTTGGGAATTATTTGCTCTCCTAGAGTTATAATTTTGGTTAAAATTGAATATATATATATATATATATATATATATGTATATATACATATTGAAGAATATATGTGTATACATATATATATATATATATTTCATAGTTGTGCCCTGTTAATTTTATATTTTAAATCTCTGTTCTAAAAAAAAAGGAAAATATGATTTTCAGATTTTTTTTGAAATCTGCAGTGGGGGATTCGGATTTTAGTTTTTTGGAATAAATAAAAAATTAATAAAAGAGGTTTGTGGGGGCTAGGGACTCGACCCATAGTATCCCATGGGAGGCATTGTGGGGAGTCACGCCCAATGCGCCCCACATGACCCCCCCATACCCCACACCTCGTCCCCACCACCGCCGTAGCCCCACCCGGGGACGACCATGTATAAACACAACCGCCGCCCCCTTTGGGGGTGTCAACTGTGTTTACACACAATTTCCCCATTAATGGGGGTCGGTTGTGTGTAAACACAGTCGACCGACCCTATGTGGTGAGCAGCCCATGAACCAAGGCGGTCGCCTATTTCAACCACGCGCGGACCGAGGTAAACTTGGGGTTGCCTTTTTATTTATTCTGTTTTATTTTTTAGTTTATTTTATTTAATATTTTAATGTTATATATTTTATAATATTAAATATTAATATTTATTATTATAATATATAATATTAAAATATTAGTATAAAATAAATATATTAATTTGCATTATTATATAGCATAATATTAAAATATTAATATAATATATGTTAATATTTAATATTATATTTTATAAGACTATAGAATTGATAATTAAATAATTCAATATGTGTTTTTTTGTTATACACATTATGGGTGAATTATTTTGGTAATTGGATTTAATAATTTTAAATATTATACAATGGCAGGATTGAAGAAATTATATGGGAAATTGAAGGGATTTACTTGCATGTATTTTGTGGACATTATAAATAATCAAAGGAATTGATTTAATTGTTAAAATTAGTATTTTCCCTTCTTTACAATTGATGAGGCAATTAATGATATTAATCAATTATTCTGTTAAGGAAAATATTATTTGTGTTGTGAAATCAAATTCTGAAGAGAAAATGAATTTAGAATATCCAAAGGTAGTTCTTTTCTGCTGCCTTCAGTGAATATGTCTTTCGTGTTCATGTCCTGGGAAATGGGTTAAGTACCTTTTTATTGTAAGTCTTCCAGAGAACCATAGAGGTTGGGGGTTGTCGTTTGTGATGTCAACCTGTTGTGAATTCTCTTGGGTAGTGCATGAGGTTATGTCTATGTTAGTACCCGATTTTCACGAACGAGGATGTTTTGTACCTCCTTGGTTTAGGAGTGGATTTCATGAGTTGTGCCTCCTTGTCAAGAGTGACTTTTTAACCTTGTTAACTCCAAGTGTTTGGAGAGGGTTTGAACTTAGGTTGTCTCCTGAAAAAGGAGTGGTCATGGTATCTTGTTTGTGTGCACTTTGTTACCCTTGGTGATTGGGTTTGTTTGGTATGTTGTCAAGTAGAAGAGTGGCTTCTGTAGGGGCCAGAGCCCAAAGAGGTAAACTAGACAACCTTTGGAGGTGGTATAATCAAGTGATAACTAAAATAATACTTAGAAGATTAGGACTAACTTCTCACTAATCAAGATAATTTTGCCTCACTCATAGACACAAGGGCTCGTTTAGACTTGGGATAAGTGGGAAGGCTTGGAATGGCAAGGTCATCTATCTTTTCTGTATGAAAGGTATTTGATTCTGCATGAGTGAGTATGGGGGCCAGGATTCAGTTGAGGCCACCAAGACAACCCTTAGTGGGGGTTGGAGCCTATGAAGATTCCTAGAGGTAAACCCATGATGAGCTGTGTGATGACACTCTGTCTAGGACAATAATTGGTACTTGTTCATTGTGTGTATGGTTCTCTTAATATACTTAATCTATTTTATATCTGGAAGCAATGTGACCTTGTTTGAGTTATACTTGTGTGGTACTTGTGTTGTACATGTGTTTGGTTGTGTCAGTTGGTTCAGTAATGTTTTAACCTGTGTCTAGAGGTAGATGGTCTTAGCTAGGATTCCTTGTTACTATCTCCTAGCATGGGCGGTGGGCCTTTGGGTTCCACTTGGTTGGTCAGCTTGCACCTAAATCTGTTGGGTTCTTTCTTCATGTTCTTGTGGATGAGACTTCCAGTTGGAGAGCTCATTGGATTCAGTATCAGTTTTTGCTTTATTTCATTTCAAATGGCTCTTGTAATTTATTACCCCTCATTTTTTATCAAGGTGGGAAGTTGTAATTGTAATTATGTTATTGGACTTACCTCATTTAGGGAATGAGTGTTGTAATCTTATTATTTAATGAAGGATTAATGAAATTGAAATTTATCTCTTATGCTTGTTGTAATTTATATTATTTGGAATGTATGTGTTTAAATTATTAAGTAAATGAATGGCATGGTTTAATTTCATATTTTTTGTTGAGGTTCTATATAACCTCTGTCTCGTAACCTTAGGGGTTGTTGGCAATGGGTAGTGAACTTGCTTGTTAATTGTACTTTAAAAAAAAAAATTGCCTATTTAAGTAGTTGTTTGCAACTTCCTCCAGGGTTGTGTGGCGGGGCGTTACAACTTGTTTGGTGAGAAGAAGTGGGGATACCCCCCTCCTCTCAAGCACTTCAAATGAGGTCAACTTTACTAGAACTAATATGAACCTTGATATTAGAGACCTAAGATAGGTGATCATTAATCTAGGTGTGGTGCAAGGTACAATATCATGTCTAAAGTTACTTAATATGTATCTTCCTAAGGAGAGATAGAATTTATCTGGAGGTGTCAAAACCTTCAAGAGAAGGAGAAAGGTGAGCCCTTATTCCACTAGAGACCTAGCTATTCTCTCTTCAGAGTGGAACATGCATGCACAATCCTATGGTATTTTATTATTGGGCCCACACTAGAGAGACACACCCTTATTACTAGCTAGATTGTACTTATTGGCATGTTTTTAATGTGAAGACCACTAAATACCAATTATACCACTACCTTAGAGTTAACTTCTATATTCTCTATTATTTCTATCTCTTCCCAAACAAACTTATCAAAATAAATCCAACGAATTGTCAAAATTAGGAAACAACTTACAAAATTTCACTTATAATCATAGAATCACACTTTTGAGCATAAAACTATGCATTTATGACTTATTTTTGTGCTTCTGAGACCCTAAAACCCTGTTTATACATAATTTCAAACAAAATTATGCATTTGATAGCTATTGTGGCATATTTGATAGGTATAGTGGCATATTTGACCATCCTTTTGAGCTTCTAATTATCTTTCAACATATTTGACTATTACGTGGTACTTTTGATTATATAGAGATGCATCTAATACTACATTAGAAATTTTGATCTATAAAACTATACATCTAACATTATTATGTCACATCTGATCTAAGACCTATTATACTTGTTTTATTAGTTAGAAACCAATTTTTTCACATAGTGACACATTTGACATCTATAGTGATGCATTTGACACTTATATTGATGTATTTGACCATAGTTTAGCATATATTATATCTCTGATGGGGTATCTAATACCCATAGTGGTAAATTTTAAATTTATAGTGGCACTTTTGATTGTTCAAAATATTCCAAAATTATCCAAATTTTAGTTTCTAAAAATTATGATCAAATATACCTAAGATTTGAGACATGTAGTGTATAAAACCTATAACCAACATCCATCATTCAACAACAAACCAAAATTCATTTCTATTTCATACCATTCTTCTTGGAATTTTAGAGTTACTATCTTAGCTTTGGAAAAACAACATCATCATCATCAATATCCAATATCAACCAATATTAGTCATAATCCCATCTTGTTCTCCCATCTTATCTTTAGTTTAGTTTTTCTTGGAAAATTAAATTTTGTAAGCAGATAGTTAGATTGGAATCAACATCTATGAGCAAACTTACTTAGGAGTATTACCTATTTCTAAGTTTGTAAACTCACCATCATCCTTTTTTATTGGACTTACTATTCTAGTACTGAAGGGCTCACAATCTATTGAGGGGGGTTGAATTAGTAGATGAAATCTATTTAAAACTCTTAACTCAATCACATATCTCGGAGCATCAAACTTTAGAATTACCACTACTACTAATCACACATCATTCAAGAAAACACATTCATGTAGTAGAACACCAAATATATGTGGAAAACTAAGATGGGAAAAACCACGATGATAATAGCTCTTTGGATCTACTATCCAAATCTAGCCTTGCAAAGCATGAATATAACAAGTAAATTTTACAATATGAAGTAGGCATGAACCTACTAGAGACACCAATCTGCAAATGAATCTATAGGCACTAACCTACTAGAGACATCAATCCCCAACATAGATCGGTATAACACTAGTCCTCGTGGATTACATAAATAAATCTCATGGACCTTTAATTATAGCCAAATACATCACATACACTTTTCAACTGGCTACAAACACTCTTCCAATCTTCGTATGATCTTTTGAAAATAACGCACACTTGAACACCAGCTCACATAATTATCTCTTTGTATATTCACCACCTTCTCTCAATTATTATTCATATTGTACATCTGTGTTGTTAGTTTTATAAAATCAGATATATGCACAAAAATTAATTCAAAATTGACACAAGAACACAACCAATACCATGGGAAAACCATCCAACCTAATGGAGAAAAAACCCAACCAATATATCTCCTATATATTGATGATAATAAGAGTAGCAATTTGCTTACAACTTAGGCACAAAATAAATTCCTGAAAGATACAATGAACATCACCTCTTCTAGATGAAAATATACAAATAATGTGTTTCTCCTTGAATCGATTTGTTCCTACAAGATTCAATCTATTGCTACAATATTTGATCTGCTGCTTAAATCGCACTTCTCCTCTATTGCTTTGAATGAACTTGATGTCAAATGAATGATAGTTCACAAGTATATATACATGAAAAATGGAAAGGACGTGATCCTTCTACAAGGACGTCGGCCACAAGAAGAAAAGACGTGTCCTAAATTCAAGTTGGCCTCCTTAAATTTGTGTGTCTTCATGAGTCGAACCCAGACATTAAATGTTAATTAAACATTAATTGTTTATCTATATATGAAGTCAGCCTCTTCAATTAATTCAATTATATATAAATTTAAATAGCATTGATGCTATATTTAAATTTAATCTCTGAAATCGAATCTGTAAGTATTACACATGTGGCTACTTTTATCATCAACACTCCCTCTCATCTAGGGAGGAATACTTCCACTTATATAATACATATCACCTCATAGTGATGTTAATCAACATGATTACATCCATGTAAGAAAAGATATTATCACCTCATCATGAAAGCATATCACCTCATCATGATATTAGATATCACCTCATTGTGATATCAGATATCACCTCATCGTGATATCAACCATCATGGCTACCTCCATAGATGGTATGTTCAAGTTCTCATCACTCAATGTGATGTTGTCACCTCACCATGAATTTCACCATGGCTCTCCCACAGGGTGAAATAGAAGTACAAGAAAGATCATCACAGACTCCCTCACATGATGCTATCATGGAGTCACACACATGACATCCACCATGGCTCTCCCAGAGGGTGGAAACAACGAATTTCACCTCAAATATCAAAGGGAAATGCATTGTCAAGGGCTTGCACCTCAAATCTCTCTCAATAGAGAAACACATTAATAAAGGATCACTGATATTGAGACTCCTTCTCATCTAGGTCTCGATTCTCCACCATACCAAGCTTATCTCAAAATTACACAAACTTTATCCTAGAGAGGGGCTTGGTGAGAATGTCCGATGCCTGCTCATCAATGCTGATATACCTCAACTGTATAGCTTTCCTCAATACCATATCTCTAAAATAATGGTATTTGATCTTGACATGTTTAGTTCTATCATGAAACACAAGATTGACAGAAAGCTTCACACAACTTTGGTTACACAATGAATGATATTAGGCTCCATTGATTGTTCAAACAATCTTGCAAGGAGCTTACAAAGCCACACTACTTCATGAGCTACCACACAAGGTGGGATATACTCTACCCCTATTGTACTCAATTCCAAGGAAGACTACTTCTTGGTGCACCAAGATATCATAGAAGATCCCAAACTGAAGCAACAACCAGAGGTACTCTTTCATTCAGTGACACACCCTACCCAATCAGAATCAATAAAACCATGCAGCTTCAAATGTACACTTGTGGAATATCTCAACCCATATCCAACTATCCCACAAAATTATCTCAAGATATGTTTTGCTGAAACAATATGTATTTGTCTTGGTTCAGACATGAACTGACTATGTGCACTTATTGCATAGTAGATATCTGGTCTAGTGTTAACTAGATACATTAGTGAACCAATCAATTGCATGTACATCATGGGATCCACCAGTTTTGAACTAGCTGCAGCCTCCTTCAATTTATGTAGGTTAGTCTCCATAGGTGTATACATAGGTTTGCAATCAATCATACCAAACCTATTTAGAATGTCAATGGTATACTTCCATTGACTTAGAATCATCTCATCTAACTTTTTCCAAACTTCTAAGCTAAGAAAGTAATGCATGAGACCAAGCTTCTTCATTTCAAACTTAGAAGCTAACTCATTCTTACATTTGAGAATGAGGTGTTTTTCTCCAATGATAATCAAATCATCAACATACAGAACCAAAATTAATGCTTCACCATTTATAACCTTGAAGTAGAGGTTAGAATCTACATCATTCTTTGAGAAACCCAAACTCAATAACTAACGATCAATCCTTTTGTACCAAGCACGAGGAGCTTGATTAAGACCATACAAGGCCCTATCAGCTTGCAAACATGAGACTCCTTCCCATGTACCTCAAATCCATTGGGTTGCTCAATGTAAACCTCTTCTTCTATTACACCATTCAGAAAGGTTATCTTTACATCCATTTGGTGAATCTTCCATCCTCTAGATGCAACAATAGCAATAATGGTCCTGACAGAAGTATAACAAGCTACTGGAGCAAAGGTTTCTTCAGTCAACTCCCTCTTTTTGTGAGAACCCTCTACCCACGAATCTGTCCTTGTACTTCTCAATGTTCCCATCAGCCGCATGCTTGATTTTGAAGAGCCATTTAGAAGACACCATATATTTTCCTTTGGGTCTAGGAACAATATCCCAAACATCATTGTTAAGTATGGATTGATACTCTTCAATCATAAAATATTTCCAAAATTGTTGACTAGAAGCTTCCTTAGCACTAGAAGGCTCTGACTCAATGATCTGACTCATCAAGGCTACATAACTGGAGAACTTATTAGGTCTCTTACTCTCTTTGAAGGTTCCTCTTGGGGCTGCAAAAATTTCTTCCTCCTACATTATTTTCCTTGCCCAAAGAGGTATTTTTCTTCCAATCACAATATCTATAGGCCCATTAGTAGGTTCCAAGGGCTTGACTGGATCATCTCCTTTAGGTTCTGGATCCTCCCTCTAACTCTTAGGAACATGGTCAACTTCCATATCCTGAGGAGGCTCTTCATCATCGATCTCCATATGAGTGCCCTTGGATCTTCTAAATGCAACATCCTCCTCAAATGTGACATCTCTACTGATCTCAATAGTATTCTAACCTGGAATGTAGATTATGTAGGCTTTTGATGTCTCACTATAGCCTACCAAAATTCCCTTCTTACCAGAAGGTTCCAACTTTTTCCTCTTTTCCTTTGGTATATGAACATACACTGGACACCCAAAGATCCTCAAACGACTTACTTCAGGCTTCACCCCAAAAAATTCTTCTTCAAGAGTTATATTCTCCAAGATTCTGTAAGGACTTCTATTTTGAACATAGACAACAAACCTAGATGCTTCAGCCCAGAGAGAGATTTGCAATTCTTGGTCATGAATCATGGCTTTGACCGCTTCCATAATAGATTTTTTCTTTCTCTCTGCAACACCATTTTGTTGAGGATTATAAGGAACACTGAACTCCTTCTTAATCCTTGATTCAATGCAAAATTTATGGAAAACAACAAAAGTGTAATCTCCTCTATTATCAGATCTCAAGACCTTGATCTTATTTTTAGACAAGTTCTCCACCTGAGCTTTGAACTCTTTGAATCTCTCTAATATCTCCTCAAATTCTTTAGATTTCAAGAAATAAATCCAAGTCTTTCTTGAGTAGTAATCAATAAAGATGATATAATACAAGAAACTACTCAAAGATGCAATAGACTTTGGACCATATAAATCAAAATGAATAAGATCTAAAACACATTTGGATCTACTTTAACTACTATGGAATTGACCTTTTGTATTCTTACCCAAAGCGTAGCCTTTGCAGGCTCCTTCATGCTTCTAGTTGAATGTAGAAAGGTTGGTCACCATATTCTCCATAATAGGTAGAGCATGAAAGTGAAGGTGAGAAAATATTTGATTCCAAAGATCACACAAACTTGAGGAGTCATTCACTAGAGCCTAAATGGGATGAGTGCATAGCCTATAGAGACACCCATGTCTAACTCCAATTACCCGGGCAGTCTTGATGTTGGAGTTCTTTGCGCAAATGAGAACTTTTCCTTCTGAAAAAGAAACTTGATAACCCTTGTCTTCCAAGGTTAAGATGGAAACAAGGTTTCTCTTGATGCTTGGAACAAATAGCACATCATCCAACTGCAAGGAATCGCTAGAATCTAAGTGAAGAGATGAGGTCCCAACTCCTTTAACAGAATAACTAGCATCATCTCCAATAATGACTTGTTCGCTATAATATTTATCCACCAAATTAGATAGATACTCCCTAAATCCGGTGATGTGGGGAGAGGCACCACTATCAATCAGCCAAGTGCTAGTGTCAATAGATACATTGCTTGAGAAGGCTGAATAGAATAGGTATTCACTTGTATCTTTCTACATGGAGGCTTCATTGACATTTGCAATGGAGGCTTGCTACCTAGGCTTGGAAGGACATTCCTTTACAAAGTGACCATACTTGTCACATCAAAAAAATTGGACCTTGGAGAGGTCCTTCTTCTTCTTGAATGTGGGGCCACCATCAGCTCCTTTATCTCTATTTCTATTGAAATAACCTTTCTCCCCATATTTCCATTTCTTCTTGGAGGATTGGCTAGCAAGAACATGAATTTCCTCATTAATGGACCTTTTCCCAATACCTCTTGTAGCCAACCTAGACTCTTCTTGAATACAGTCTTCCCTCAATCAATCAAACTTGGGAAGTTTTGATCTTGCACTGATTCCCTGGATATAAGACTCCCAAGATGATGACCATTAAGAGCCAACATGGTCAAATCCTTGCTACTGAAAACATGCCCAATAGACGAGAGTTGATCTCTCAATTCAGTTATTCTCATGAAGTAGGCAATGATAGATTCTCCCTTCGCCATCATCAAGTGATGGAGTTGTTGCTTCATTGCAAGAGCCCAACTGGTGTTGTTGATCTCATACATCTCCTCTAGGGTTTTGAACATCTCTCTCATAGTCCTTAACTTGGAGACAATAGGAACAATATGATCCTTCATGGAATCAACTAACATCTTCTTTGCCCTAATATCTTTCTTCTTCCATAAGGCCTTTTCTTCCTCATCTGTAGGCTTGGGGGAAAATCTCTCCACAAACTCTGCCAATTCGCTTTCCTCCAAGGTGAGCATGATCCTGAATCTCCATGAAGTGAATTTTGATGCTCCCTCAAGCCTATCCTCAATCTTAAGACCATTCACCATCTTGACAGAGAGATACAGGAGAATAAAGACGAGGAAAAAAAAAGGTATCGTTGTACTAAACACAAATCTAATCATGATCTTCTTCAAATCCACTCCAATACCATGTTAGTTTTATAATATCATATTTATGCACAAAAATTAATTCAAAATTGACACAAGAACACAACCAATACCCTGGGAAAACCCTCCAACCTAAGGGAGAAGAAACCCAACCAATATATCTCCTATATATTGATAATAATAAGAGCAGCAATCTCCTTACAACTTAGGCACAAACTCAATTCCTATAAGATACAAGGAACAACACCTCTTCTAGATGCAAACATACAAATAATGTGTTTCTCCTTGAATCGATTTGTTGCTACAAGATTTGATCTACTACTACAATATTTGATCTATTGCTCAGATCACACCTCTCCTCTATTGCTTCGAATGAACTTGATGTCAAATGAATGATATTTCACAAGTATATATACATGAAAAATGGAAAGGACATGATCCTTCTACAAGGAGGTTGACCACAAGAAGAAAAGACGTATCCTTCTAAACTCAAGTTGGCCTCCTTAAAGTCATGTTTCTTCATGAGTCGGCTCCAAACATTAAATGCTAATTAAATATTAATTATATATATATATGAAGTCAACCTCTTCAATTAATTCTATTATATATAAATTTAAATAGCATTGATGCTACATTTAAATTTAATCTCTAAAATCAAATCTAGAAGTATTACACACATGACTTATTTTATCATCAACACATGCAACTAAGGAATATATACATGAAATTGAATTAAAACTCTTCCATGTCAGCTAGAGGTCCACAAATAAACATGACGATATAAGGTGGACCTAAATTCAAATTACATGAAATGTGTATCAAGTCAGTCCAAAATCAAATTTATTGCTGCCAAAACAACTTGATGCCATGCACTACCATGGGAACCTTAACCAAGTCCTATCTTAATACCACATGCTAAATTTGAAAACTGCACACTATTAGTTGTTATCACACAAATCTTAAACACCAACTAGTTGATAAATAGGCACAAAGAACCTTTTGTCACTTCAATATTTTTCCATGTTGAAAATATCCTCTAGAAACTCAAGAATATGATAGAAAATGTGGACTTACTCTCCTCTCAAACCATGGAGCCAACAATGCCTCCAAAAAGTAAACTTGATAAACATTGAACCAACAATGAATTGGAACATTTCAGAGTAGTCTTCTAGATTACTTCTATCATAGTGAATATATTAATGAAATATATTGTAAGCATACAAATAACTCTTGATATAAAACCTACTTCTAGAACACAAACACTTCAATATATCTATTAATATGTATGTATACAAATATTTTCAACTCAAAATGATATGATAGTATAATTTCCAGCACAAAAAGGTATGATAGAATAACTCTATTTGGTACACACTAAACTCTTGAAAAGATAGTGCCACCTCTAATCATATATTTTTATATTCTTTGACTTCAATGACAACCTTTGTTCAAAAATATCCATTTGCTTCACACTGAACTCTTGAAAAGATAGTGCCACCTCTAATCATATATTTTGATATTCTTTGAATTCAATGACAACCTTTGTTCAACAATATCCCCCTTTATAATTGATGGAAAACATCAAAATGTTGGCCACACATGAAGACATATTTGATATTGATTTCCAATTCTCCCTCATAGGAAATATAGTATTTTGAGTTTTTCTTCTCCCCCTTTGACATCAATGGAAAAGTTCAAAAATCATAGTGGAATTACTCCCACTTTAAACTTGTCCTACAAATTGCACGACCAAAATTTCAAATGTGGAGAAATGCATATCATTTCTCTAAATCCTCTTGATTGCAGCATCACAATCTTCATTCTACAAGTTCTAGAAACACCTATAGTAACTTACATGTTCTAAAAATAGGAACATAAATACTTCTCACTTTCTTCTATCAAACTTCTGAATAGCAAGACCAAATCTTCAAATATAGAGGAATGTAAAGAATTCTCTAAAGCTTCTTCAGGACAACTCCCCCAAACTCCATATCACACTGCTTCTAAAAACATTATGCAAGACTATCTTGCGGTAGGGAGACCAATCTCCCCCTCAACCTGTACTTCCTCTTGATTCAAGAGGAGGGAGCAACAATTCCTAGATTATTCCAAATAAATTCAAAAGTCTCCTTAGGAAGTGGTTTTGTGAATATTTCAACCACTTGTTGCTTAGTCTCAACATACTCTGATTTTACCTCCTTCTTTGCAACCTTCTCCCTTTGAAAATGATACTTGATTGCAATTTTTTTTATCCTTGAGTGAATTACTAGATTCTTTGAAATATTTATGGCACTGGTATTATCACAAAGAATAGAAATAGGTTCATCAAATTCAATCCTTATTTTCTTCATATCCTATTTCATCCATAGTACTTGAGTACAACATGAAGCTACTACAATATATTTTTATTTTGTTGTAGATAATGAAACCGAGTCGGGTTTCTTGCTTAACCAAGACACTAAATTTGTCACCAAGAAGAAATATCCACTACTTGTACTCTTCTAGTCATCTATGCTTCTTTCCCAATTTGCATCTGTGTAAGCAATCAAAGTGAAATTTTTATTCTTTAGATACCCAAGACAAAATCAATTGTAGCCTTTAGATATCTAATTATTATTTTTACTTCTTTGACATGAGTTTTTTTAGGTGCTACCTAAAATATAGCTACCATTCCAACTACCTACATTATATCTAGTCTAGATGCAGTCAGATACAATAAAATTCCAATCATGGAACTATACAAGATCTGGTCTACTAAAGAAGATTCATCATCTATAATCAGCCTACATCCTATAACCATAGGTGGACATACTAGTTTTTATTCTTCCATCTTAAACTTATTTTACATTTCCTTTATATACTTGTTTTGAGAAATGAATATGCCTTTGTCTGATTGTGAAATCTATAAACCAAGGAAGAAAGAAAATTCACCAAGAATTGACATTTCAAACTCACTTTGCATTGCATTCTAAAACATCTTACACATGTCATCACTGCTTCCACCAAAGATAATATCATCTACATAGACTACAACAATTAATAGTTGATCACCCTCTATTTTTATGTACAAATTACTATTTTCACTTCCTCTCTAGAACCCTTGTAGTTGCAGATATGTGTCCAACCTAGAATCCCAATCCCTAGGGGCTTGCTTTAGACCATAAAAATCCTTCTTCAATCATCACACATAATCTGGATTGTCTAAACATTGAAACCCTTCTGGTTTCTCAATGTAGATCTCTTCTTCCAACTATCCATTCAGGAATGCTGACTTCACATCCATTTGATATACTTTAAAATTATTGAATGTTGAAAGGGCCAAAAACATATTGATTTCTTGTAGTCTTGCTATTGTAGCAAATTTTTCTTCAAAAAATCAATTCCTTCAACCTAAGCATATACTTCACACACAAGCTTTCCTTTGTTTCGGATTACCTCTCCATCTTCATTCATCTTTTTTTTTGAAAAACCAATTAGTACCAATGAAATTATTTCCTTTTGTTCTTGTGACCAATTTCCAAGTTTCATTTTTCCTTATCTCATTTAACTCTTTCTCCATGGCTTCTATACATCCTTGTCCCTTGATTGCTCTATATAAGATTTGGGTTCAATTTTTGACAACAAAGAAAAATTTACTTATTCATTTTCTCGTCCATTTTTTCTCCAGGTTTGTACTCCACTATTCTTGTCTCCTATAATCTGATCTTCAAAATATTTTTTCTAGACATACCTTGTTGTTTTCTTTGTAACAGTTTTCTTAGAATCAAATTTTAAGTCTTCATCATTGTTGCAGATTGGTTCTCCATCATCTTCTATTTCTAGAGTACTAGTTAACTATATTGTCTCATCAATTCTCACATTTTTAATTTCCACAATTTTCTTTAGCCTCTTATTGTAACACTTATATGCTTTTCTTATCATATAATACCTAAGGAAAATGCCTTCATCAGATCTAGAATCAAAATTTCCCAATATTTATTCATCCCTTTTGATGTAGCATTTTCTTCTAAATATCCTAAAATGTCTGATTGAAGTTAGTCTTCCTCTTAATAGCTCATATGGTTTTTTATCAGACTTGGGTCTGATTTGAGTTCTATTCAAAATATATACTGCAGCCTGAACTGCTTTGCTCCATTACATGTCTAGTATATTTTCTTGACTCAACATTGTTCTTACCATATCTTGTATAGTTTGGTTCTTTCTCTCAATAACTCCATTCTACTATGTATTCTTAGGAGAAAAAAATTTCCTTTAGACCCCATGTTCTTCACAGAATTCACCATTACCAATTAGAAGTGAATTTTCCACCTTTATTTGATCTCAAAAATTTGATTGTTCTTTCAATTTCATTATGAAATAGTTCCTTAAATGCTTTAAAATTCTCAAATTCTTGTGATTTTTCTTTAATAAAAGTAATCCATGTCATTCTAGTAGAATCATCAATGAGCATCATGAAATACCTGTCAGCTTGTAGACTCTTAGTCCTCATTGGTCTACACAAATATGTATCGATAAAATTCAATGGCTTTGATGTGGAATACTCCTTTGTTGGAAATTTGGATTTTGTCTATTTTCTGTCATGGCATGGTTTGTAGATTATAGATTGAAGTTTCTTGATATTTGGCATATCCTAGGCCATTAATTTTGAGCTAATCTTCATAATGTGATCAAAATTGATGTGTCCCAATATTTTTTTCCAAAGCCAACTTTCTTCTCTCTACATTGTAAGATAGTTTTATCCATTTAGCTCATTGAGATGATATATATCACTATCAGTCCTACTTCCTTTTGTAATCAATTCTTTAATACCTAATTTCTTGCTTTCACAACCCTCAACACTAAAAGAGATCTTATAACCTTTATCACACATCTAGCTTACACTTAGAATATTATTCTTTAGTCCTTCAACATAAAGAGAATCATGTAATTTTTTCCTACTTAAAGTGCCCTTATCAATAATTTTGGCAATAGAATTATTTCCAAGAGTCACAAAACCTCCATCAAATTTCCTAAAGTTCATAAACTTACTTTTATCTCTAGTCATATGGCTTGAACATTTGATGTATATGATTTTCAGGTTCTTCTCCTTTTGAGCATGTAGAGAAGCCTAAGCTATCATTTATTTTTCTAAACTTTTCTCTTCTAGAATATTCTTCCAAAATTTATCTGATTCAAGACTAAATTTCTAACCCTTTTCTCCTTGTTTCTAGTAGAGGAGGTCTCACAAAATTGCTTTTGCAATTCCTAGAAATGTGTCCAAATTTGTTGCATTTTTAGCAAATAATATTAAAGTTGTATAGAGGTGCAAATGCATTAATACTGACAAATTTATTTCTTCTTACTAGAGATTTTCTAAATCCACAACCTTATGACCAAAACTATTGCAATTAAATAAATAACTAGAAAAAGAATAATTGATCCTAGTGTCGTATCCTTGTCTTTTGAACTTCCTTTAGTAGGATTCATTGACTATTTTGTCACTTTGTTCTTCTGATCATCAAAACTAATTCCAATTTTGACATGCAGATATCTCTAACATCCCAATATCTGATCTAGAGTCTTAGTACTCTTTCTAAAATTCAACTCCAACTGATGATTTGCTTTCTCAAACTCTTTCCTTATTGACAAAACTTTTGCTTCAAGCTTCTCATAGTCCTTTTCTCTTGACATCAATATTTTAGTCAGAACCTCTTCAATCCTTTTTCCTCTTATACTTGAGTCTTTAGATCAATAATCATCCTCTCTGCTTTCTCTATATCCAAAGGTATCTTTTCTTGAGCCTTCACTTCCTCTACAATTCTCTTAATCTCTTTACCAACATAGAGCAATTAATCCACAAGGTTTGCTTCATCTTCATATTATTTAGAATCCATTTTTTTGAATCTTCATTAGTTTCCATGCCCATGAATACAACCTTATCCTTTTCATTTTCATCTTTTGAGATGTCTTCATCCTCTTCATCAGTAGTGTAGCCTTCCTCATTAATGAATACTTTATTTTGTTCAAGCTGACCTTTATTCTTTTTCTAAAATGATTTCTTTATATACTTTTCCTCAACATGGTTAAAATTCTTACAAGTAGACTTAGCCATAAAAATTATTACTTCAATACAATTAAAACATTTGAAAGGTAACTTGCCTTAGACTTACCAAAACCTCCTTTTAGTTTTCTTACAAAAATTTCCTCCTCCAAACCTAATCCAACACAATAATCTAGATCAATTTTCTTATTGGATTCTTTTAATGCAACTTCTTTCCTTATTAAGTCTTCACTATCAAACCTCATTTCATAGACAATCAAAATTTCATGTGATTCAATCATTTTTAAACCATTCAGATCCTTGGCTTCATCAACTGCAAAAACTTTAGAATCAAAACTTCTAGGAAGAGATCTTAGTACCTTTTTCACAACTATTTTTTCTTTCAATTCCTCACCAAGACCCCTAATAGGGTTGACAAATTCATCAACCCAAAGTAGGATTGTGGCAATGTTTTCATCTCCTTAATTTTCAATATTTCAAACTAATCTTGTGAGTTTGGAGCTTATATTGTTTCACCTTGTCATCTCCTTCATAAATGGTGTCAAATTTCTCCCATATTTCCTTTTGTAGTCCTGCATTGCATAACTTTCACAAACTTGGAATTAGACAAACCAATTAAGATATACTTCCTAGTCTTGGAATTATTTTCACAAGCCTTAATTTTGGTTACATCCCTTGGAGGATTTTTAAGAATCTCATATTCCTCTATAACCAACATCTAGATATGAATAATGAGGGCCATCAAGTATGATTCCATCCAAACTCTCCAGAATGTGTAACTCAACCCATCAAAGAGTGAAGCCTTATTTATTGACAATTCTTCTTGCACCGTAGAATGTGTCATCCAAAATCTACCTCAAGTTGTTAGAATTCTTCAAAAGAACCTATCTTTGATATCAAATTAAGGTTACACAACCTACTGAGAGGGGGGTGAATCAATAGATCAAATATATTTAAAAATCTTAACTCAATCACATATCCCAAAGCATGAAAATTTAGAATTACCACTACTACTAATCAAGCGTCAATCAATAACATGCATTTACACACTAGAACATCAAATATATGTGGAAAACCAATATGGGAAAAAAACACGGTGAGAATAGCTACTTGGATCTACTATCCAAATACAACCTCACAAAGCATGAATATAATAAGTTAATTTTATAATATGAAGTAGGCACCATCCTACTAGAGACACCAATCCCCAATACAGATCAATAGAACACCAGTCCTATCAAATTACACAAATAAAGCTTGTATTACTTTAATTGTAGTTGAATACATCTCATCATACACTTCTTAACTAGCTATAGACAATCTTCCACTCTCGTTGTTATCTAAAAAATGACACACTTGAACACAAACTCACATAATAATCTCTTTATATATTTATCACCTTATCTCAATTATTCTTCACATTGTGCATCTATATAATTGAGGAATATATACATGAAATTGTATAAACACTCTTTCATATCAGCCAAGGGTCCACAAATAACCAGGATGACATAAGGTGTACCTAAATTCAAATTACATGAAACATGTAACAGATCGATCCAAAATCAAATTTATTTTTGCCAAAAGAACTTGATGTCACACACTACCATAGCAACCTTAACTAGGTCATATCTTAACACCACATAGTATATTTGAATACCATATTATACTAGCCATTACCACATAGGTCTCAAACACCAATTGGTTGATAGATAGGCATAGAGAACCTTCTATCACTTCAATATTTTTTCCCACTGAGCATATTCTTTGAAAACTTAGGAACATGATAGAGCATGTGTAGACATACTCTCCTCTCAAACTATAGATCCAACAATGCCTCCATAAAGGAAACCTAAGAAACATTGAACCAACATTCAGCTAAAACATTCCATTGCAACCTTCTAGATTACTTCTATCATAGTGAATAGATGAATGTATGATATTGCAAGCATACACATAACTTATGTTATACGACCTACTTTTGGACCAGAAAACACTCCAAAATAGCTAGTAACATATATTTATATAAATATTTGCAACTCAAAAATTATATGATAGTACAATTAAAAACACATAAAGGTATTATAGAACAACTCCATTTGGTTCACACCAAACTCCTAAAAAGATAGTGCCACCTCTAATCATATATTTTGATATTCTTTGGCATCAATAAAAACCTTTATTCAACAAATGGAAAAACAACGACATCATCATCTTATATCAAACAAACAAAATCAACCAATATTATTCATAATACTATCTTGATCTCCCATCTTATCTTTAGTTTAGTTTTTGCATGGAAAAACAACTTTTTTAAGCAGATAGTTGGATTAGCATCAACATTTGTGAGAAAAATTATTTAGGAGAATTATCTATTTATAATTTTGTAAACTCACCATCATCCTTTTTTCTTGGACTTACCAATATAGTACAATAAAATAACATCTTTATAATTTATCCAAATGGAGATCTAGGTTATCTTTGAATTTTAGAGGTTTTTATCTCTCACCAATCAAACAACATCAACAAATTACTTTTATCTAAATCTATATAATATATCTTTCATATAGTTCAAATTGGAATAAAATTCACACCTAATCACAAACCTTCACTTATATCCATATTTCATTAGGTCCTCAAATTTTTATTTCTATTACTAGGTCACAATACAAGAAACTCATGGAGTCTAATCCAAGTGGATCAAATTTCACACAACCATGGGGGTTACAACCAGAGTTTAGAATGCATCATACTTTATTCAACCCTAGGGAGTACCAAAATCCACAACTTCAACATCCACAACTTATCATAAAATAAATCATAAAAAAATCTAAGGAATTAATGCAACAAGATCTTGCATTATCAAGAGCATTGGATGCTCTCATTTCCATGGATCCCAACTCATGCTTTCTTTGACTTGCATAAATGACCTACTAATCTACCTTCATATTAAATATTTCCACTTAGGGAACAAGCCATTACACACATCATGTCATATAATATTCCATCAAATGCAAGTGTACATATTGCTCAATCCATCAATGTAGCTATGCCACAATATTCGATCACAAATATATCTAGTCAAACATCTATACCACCTCACATGGATTCAATACCATTTTCCAAAAAATATGTAAATTCACTTTAAAAAAACCCAAACACAACCAATCAAACAACCACAAATATCCCAAATCCACCATTTTCTTCATATATACCCCATAACACTAGAATATTTCTTATGCTTCATAATCAATCACATCAAATTACACAAAAAATCAATTCACTTCACAAACAATTATATCACATGTGCCTACCAAAATTCCATATGTTTCACAGGTATAAAAAATAATGATGAGCACATATAACCCCAATCATTCATACAAACCTCCTACTTCACAAGTTCCTTCATTTAACATTTTAATATAAGCTCCACATCCAACATACTTAAAAATTCTAACATCCCACATCCTTCAAAAGCCTTCGCATATAACCTATCTACAAACCCAAAAATTCCCCATTCATCACAATTTCAATCTCATTCCATTCCATTCAATATCCCTACACACAAAAATGTCTCTCAAATTCAAAAATATTCATACAACATCCCCCAACCACAATCTACTTAATAATGATCCATACCTGAAAACTAAAATGTGTCATTCAATTTAGACCACATTCCTCAACAAAAAACATCCCTCAACAACAAAATTTTCCCCTAAACTAAAACCTCTTATCCAACTCATATAACATCCCTCAACAAAAAACCGTCCCTCATAATCAAAACCCTTCATATAATTATTCATTCATTCCCCAACATCAAATGTGCACTCCATCTAACCAACTGCCAAATAACCCAAATAATAACTTTTTCATCACAAATTCAAAGCTTGCACCAAAATATTGTCGACATACAATTAGAAAAAATGAAGAAAATATATGCTCTTAAAGAAATTTATCCTAACCCATTTGATAGAATATTTCCTATGGTTCCTTTCCCTCATAACTTTAAAATTTCAAAATTTGATAAATAAAAGGGAAGAGGAGACTCGAGAACACATAAGGTAATTTTTCATAGCATGCATAGAGGCTTCCTACAATGAAACATACCTTATGTGCTTCTTTCCTCAAAGTTTGGGAGGACAAGTAATAGAATGATTCTTCCACCTACAACATGGTATAAAGACATTCCATGAACTTTTTGAAAATTTTATTAGTCATTTCTCCTATAAAACATGAGATATCAATGACTGATTCATGTAATACACATTAATGAATGAGAGAAACATTCACTTCATTCCTACAATGTTGGAGAACCATGGCTAAAAAATTCTCATATCCTATTCTTGAAAAATAACTTGTGAATAACTTTGTTCAAAATCATAACACTAAAATTAGTTTTCACCTAACCATACAATGTGCTAACACCTCTGACGAGATTATAGAAAAATAGATAACCATTGAAAATGATCTTATTTCTAAGGGACTTGTCAAAGTCTAGAAGGATAATAAGGATTGTGTACCAAAATCATATGATAAACCTTTCCTATGGGCTAAGAACAAGAATATTACCAATGATGGTGTATTGGACGCAAATTTTATACAAAACATACAACCACCACAAAATATCCAACAAAATAATCAAAATGTGAATCCCCAAAGGGGCCACCAAGACTAAACAATAACACTAGATGAAAGTAAACTCCCTTAGGGGATCCAATTGAGAAGGTCTTGAACAATCCAAACAAACCTCATCAAACTTACAGAGCTTATGCAATACAATGAACCTAAATTTAAACCATCATGGTACAAGAATAATGATTATTGTGAATACCATAGGATAAAGGGTCATAAAATACCCAATTGTACGAAATTGAAAAAATTTCATCCAAGATCTCATCAATCAAGGGAATTTCAATATCGAACAACATCCTAGAACTTCTAGAAATAATGATATAGGAATCTACAAGGATCCAATCCCTAATCATGGTAAAGGAAATGACTATAACAAATTCAAACCCTCATATGATTATGTAGTAGGAAAATTTGAAGAAACTAATAATTGCATTGTTGTTGTCACTATACCTAGTAGAAATCTTGAGTGTAGAGTCACTACACAACAAGGGAAAGTCACCCTTCAAGGAGTTCCACTCCAACCTAAGATCGTAACTATATTTTTACCAGTTGAGTACAATATTATAGGACATCATAGGAAAAATCCAGGTCAAATCTCCATACTAGACCTTATTAGGATATCACCCCCACATAAAGAGGTCTTAGACAAGGAAATTCTAGAATTGAGCATTCCTACTAACATGGATGCTGAGAATATTTAGGTCATGGTATGATGTTGTCGTAAGGGAGGAACGATAAGAATACAAAAAAAAAATGAATGAATTAAACTAATTCAAACAAGATTAAGAATCCCTAAACTCATTACTCATGAAATGAACAATATAAAAACAAATGAAGAACAAAGAATGAATTCAAGAAATCATATCGTTATCCATCTCGTGTCGAAGTTTATTTGTATCAGTGTTGAATGTAGGATTGTTGTAATCAATACAAAGCCTCCATTATGCATTGCAAAAGCTTCAATGTGTGTTTGATGTTGAACTAGAATGTGATGATTTGTAAAGTGCTCAAGAGATAATTTTGCAGCGCTTCGCTATGTAAATTCTAGATGATTTGTGAGAAGGTTGTAGGTTATTTTATAGTTTTTATGTTTTGAGATGAACGATCAATATTTTGTAGTAGAAGATCCTGATCAATGGTTGAAAACCATTGAGAGGAAATATATGGGAAGAATCAATGGTTTTAGATTGCATAATCGGTGTGATTGATGAAATCAAGTTGAGTATTCAATGGGATTGAAGAAATATATTGAGAGGTTAGTGGGATTGAAGAATTGATGTATTAGTTTGAAAATAGATGAATCAATTAGTGAATAAGAGTGAGAAATTAGTGGTCATGATTTTCTCAATCACAAAAGGGGGCGAAGGTAATTAATTGATTTAATTAATTAATTAACATTTAGAGTTTAAACGTGCAAGTCATGTTTGACTTTAACAAATAAAGTTGTATTTGTTTGGTTTGACCTTTTTGAATGATGTTTGAATAATTAATTAATATTTTATGTTTAGAAAGAGGAAAGTGATTTAATTAAACTATTAATTAATGATACTTTAATTGATTTAGGAGGATAGGGTATGTTAGTGACATAATCAAATATTTTATGTTGTTTAATTAATGAAGATGAATAATGATTAGATATATGATGAAATAATGAATTAAGTAATTAATTAAAGATTATTTAATTAATAGAGGAAAATAGGGTTTTTGATGTAAATAATATGAAATGTAGTGATTTTAGATGATAATGATGTTGATGATAAACATGTCATTCAAGATGTGATATGCATTAGGTCATTTTTTACATATCTACATTTTTTCCCTCTTTGAGACAAAGTACTATCTGCTTTGTTTCAATGAATTCGATGTTCAGATTAAAATTTGAAACAATTTATATGCCCCATGGTGCCCTAACAGTCAATGGAAAGTTACTACAACGTTGGGCTTCCCCCTCGAGAGGTTGACTAGAACAAAAATCATTTTTTTAGGTCAGGCTCACGACAAGGTTCAAATTTAGTTCAAATGTGTAAAGGAAAAAAATTAGGCCATAGGGCCTTCGTTTATAGTTCAAATGTTCCCAAGAGCTCCTAATTTTGACATAGGAGGGTTTTCAAGGTAAAAAATTAGGGTTTAGGAGGGTTTAAATGGTAAATTAGGTTAAGATTAACCATCATTTGCACTCTTTGATTTGAAAATTTCTTTCCTCTAGATTTTTTATGAGATTTTCTTTTGCAAACAACGATTCACGATGCCTTAAGTTCCAAGAGTTCCACACAAGTCAGAGGCAATCAGAGTTTACTGACAACCAACTGGTTTAGGGGCCTTGGTATGTCTGCCTTTAATTTTCACTTTAATCCTTTTCCATGTTTGTAATTAATGTTCAAACCCATTTTTATGCAATAGCAAAAATTTAGGTTTTTTGTCGTTGTTAGTCTGAAAATTACGCTATTGTCCTTTTAGAAGGTCGCTTTTGAAATTTTTAGCCTCTATTGAAATTTTTCAGTGCACTATTAACAAATATGAGCGTTATTGCCAAAAATGAGTGCTATTGCCAAAAATGCTCGCTATTGAGACGTATTGGTATTATTGAAAAATATGAGCATTATTACCAAAAAATGTTCACTATTGCCTAGAAAAAGTTTTCTTTTGCTTCAAAAACTACTAATTTTCAATGTTTAGTTTCAATTTTAAGTTTCCAAAAATCTTGATGTTGTGCATTGAATGGTTACAGGTTCTTCTTAAGTCATTGTCTCTGCGAGAGTGGCATCCTTAGTTGATGGATGGGTTGATCAATTTCAATGTAACACAGAGAGACTTCCTCGATCTCATGGGTCTATGCTATATCATGCACTTGTCATTTCTTAGGGATCATCAATCCATGATGAGTATGTTGTTGGAGAGGTGGCACTCTAAAACCTCTTCATTTCATTTGCCTACTGGGTAGTGCACCATTACTTTGGAGGAAGTCTGGAGGATTCTCAAGATCCCTATTCATGGTGAGATCATTGAGTATGATGTTCAAAGGGGTACCATAGTGATGGAGAGATTACTCGGTGTGGATGATTTATATGTCATTGATTTTGAGATTGATTTGGCATCTTTATGATGGTGTCAATCCTATGGTTCCCATATTAGTAGGTATTATTATTGGACCTCTAATACCTGATAGGAGGGCTAAGAGGTTCCCTGTTGGTTGGGGTATTATTATCAAGCAGATTATGGAGGAGGCCATAGTGTATGCTTGGGGTCAATGTGTGTTGGCCCATTTGTACAAAGATATACACGAAGTCGTGTATCGTGTTGGTAGTATTATTGGGCCTGGGAGAGGATTTCTATAACTCAACTAGAGGGTATGCAAGATAGGGATGTGCATGATCCTTATGCTTATCAATATTATGACTATCTTCATTACACTCCACCAAGTAGACTGTCTTACTAAAGGGAAGTATTCAATGATGTTATAGATTTCATATGGTGCCCATATAGATATTGCAAGGCTTGGCCAAATGATCAAGATCAGCTGGTCTATTGCAAGAAGACACATTTCTTGATTGGTCATTCAGATCTCTTGCTTGAGATATATTTACTAGAGAGGGTATTGAGATAGTTTCATGGTCACCAAACCCAGCCCGCCAATGATTATATGGCTACCTTTGGATGTACTACACAAGAGGAGTCTGCTTGAGGGGCTCATGTGGATTTGGATGTAGAAGTGGAAGCGTTTAGAGAATTAAGACCTTTTCCATGGGGTTGGGAAATGGGTCTCATGGATCCTGGGATGACTCATGAGTTTGATGGTTGGTGGTCCCATCACAAACTAGTGAGATTGACTATGCCTCCAGGAGGTCTAGTTTTGGGTGTACATCGAGGAGGTCATAGTGGGTGCTGAGAGGATCGACAATGTTTTCGTATTTCCCATGAGAAGCTACAACATGTTCAACACTAACAAGATCAACAACAATAGCAGTAGAGCTAGGTACCACAAGCTCCTCAAGGTCAACTAGCATAGATGAAAGTAGATAAAGATGCAGTAGAGAAGAGCGTGATGCTGAGATTGTGTAGTGATAGGTCACTGAGGCATAGGTTTTGGTCATGACTAGGGAGAGTGATACATCCAAAGTAGAGCGAGATACTCTCCATCAAGAGAGAGATTCATTAAGAGAGGATTTGGCTATTGAGAGGAAGTATAGAGTTACGACCAAGATCTCTCTAACCTTTTACATTCCCCTAGCTAGTATCAAACTGAGTGAGACAGGCTCCTGTAGTAGGTTACATATTATTAGACTTTGTATGACACATTCGTGATGAGGTCTCAAAGACGTCCCCGGTTTGGTGAGTCGAGCACAATTGCAACTATAGAGTTGGGTGGGCATTCAATCAGATGGTCTCCAATCATGCCCCAGTCATCCCCTCATTAGAGTGAGCATCAATTGAGATCTCCACCACCAGTCAGCTAGTAGAGTTGATTATGTTCATGATCTTTCATATATATTCATCAGCCTAACTGAGGCCTCATATATATATATTTATTTTTTATCTTCATTGATGTTGCATCACACATGACATTTGATGATGACATTATCTATTTTTTGATAATAAATGATATACCATGTTTCGATTCGGATTTATCATGTGTTATGAGATATTTATGGATGATCATGGATATTTATATTTGTCCAATGATGCTTTTTTATTTTTTTGATGTATGCATATGATGTGGATGGATGGATGATTTACATATATATGTGATGAATAATTTTTTATTTTTTATATGATGGATAATGATATCATTTTATTATGGTTATGATATGTATTGATGAGATGGTGGATTTAGGATGGATGTGGTACTAATTATATTATGATGCAGGATGGATCGATTAGTTTAGAAGAAGTTTTAATTATTTGGAGATTGATAGAAATTTGATGTTGTTAGTTACCAGATGAGTTTTTTTTTGCTTTCATAAAGGCTTTCTATCTTTTATCAATCATTTTTTTATGTAGTTGTATACACCTAAAATTTGTTAAGACAATTTATTAATTAAATACAAGCTATTTAATTAATGTGCTTCTCTTATTCATCTACCTATAAATAAATTTTAATTTTTTTTATATGGTTCATGCTTTCTTATTTCTACCATTTTGAATCACATTCTTCTAATTTAATTAAATAAACACATTTCTTTAATTTTATTTATTTGATTAATAGTCTTTTTACAAATTTTAAATTGTTAAATTTGAATTTTGGTACATTTCTACAACTTCTTCTTGCCACATCAACAAGTGTCACATGAATTTAATTATTTCTAATTTCTAAATTGGAAATATCCCTAACAAATTTGGAACAAACGAAGACACTTGGCTTCTCCATTTCATGGATTCTTCCCAACACTTGGCAAGGTGCCCTTGTAAAGGGAACATATTCCATGATTCTCTCCAACTTCCTCTTCCTCCATTGTCCATCTTTCCTGATGAGATCTTGACCGTCGATCACTGCCACATCATTTGATGCTCTCAAAAATCTATAAATACAAGGCCATTCTATAGCAAAAGGGATCCCATTCTCGTGCAAACTTACTATGCAGAAACCTTGAGATAAATTTGAGTGATAAAGATAATTTTAGTTTCGATCAAGTTGCATTGCATAAGCATTCTAGATTAGAAATATGGCTTGAATCCATAGTTATAATTGCATATCATTTTAGAATTCTTGCAGCATTTGAATCATAGTTTTAACACCACATCTATCATCATTTGCAAAATTATCATGCATTTCATTATCATGTAAGGCTTAATTATTTGCATCTTATAGCTTTCCATTCTTCAATTTGACATTCCAACAATCATAGTGCTTAAACAAACATCTAAGAGCCAAATGATTAAAGCGAATCTTTGAAGATAGGAGATGATGGAATGAATTTAGGGAGTAATTTTCTTTTAATTAGATTAGTTTAGATTTGAATTCTCTGTTGTAATACGTTTTATCGATTGTGTGGTTCTTACTACTTTGCATATTTTACACTTATTCAACACTAAATTTTTGGTGCCTAGCCCCTTTTTATTAACATTTTCTAGAAAAATGGGTTTACAGGTTAGGACAGAGAAGTTTTAGCACAAACATGAGTTCTTTCGGCACATATGACACTTCTTTTAGTGCATCCAGACACTGTTTCATCGCATCTGGAGGATCTTGTAGCGCATACGACACATACTTTAACACATACACAGAGTTTTATAGCACATTTGGTGTTTATTTTAGTGCATTCATAGCCTGGTTTAGTGCATTCATTGGTTCTTTCAGTGTAATTACTAGTTCTTCTAGTGCATTTGTGTTCTAGTGCATAGATGTTTTATTTTAGCACATCGATGTCATTTTTTGCAAAAATATTTAAAATCTCAAGTACTAACTGATGTTTTCTGTGTTCCAGGTATGAAGAATGTTGTCAAAGATTTTGCTAAAACTATAAGAACACTACCAAAGACCAAAAATATTGAAACTACTAAGGATTTTTTTTGTAGGGTTGGAGTTTATTGTTCTTTCTTTTGATTAAGTTGGGAGCATAACTTAATTGGGGGAAAATGAACACCATGTCTATTGTGATTGTTGAATGGTAGGCATATGCTATCCCCTTAATTGGGTGACCAAAAAGCCAGACCCATTATTTTTATTTTACAATTTAATCCTTAGAGGGCTTGCCTTGTTGGGACAAGAGTTAATCAACCTAAGGGAACGACCCAACTAGGAACACAATAAAGCCAAGTGACTTCTACTCAAGATATAAGTGTGGGTACTTGAGGAAAGCTCAAGTATCATGAGAATTATTCTGACAAGAAGGGAAACAATGGTCTCTTTTCATATGGATGATCCCCCATGAATGAAATTCCTATTCTAGAACTTTTTTGTTATAGTATGCCAAAATCCCTTTTCTATTTGTTGGTGCAAGAGGTGCAAGCTCTAAAGCCATCATACATTCTTGTGGATTTTGGTAGAAATGATAATTCCATCATGGGAGATTCATGAGGATTGAGGCTTGGCTGACCCAAGAAGTGAGTGTAATGCAAGGGGGAGCCATTGTGGTCAAGCCTCTATTCATTCACCAAAAGTAAGCACTAGTGGAGTAAAATCCAAGTGGGAATCCAAGAAATACTATCTTTCACAGCCTTAGGGATTATACTTGCTTGATGTGACTTACAATGTGTTTTCTAAATAACATTCAAACTAAATAAGAAATGTACAATCATTGATTCAGAAGAAACATCCATCCAAACAAGCAATTCCCTATCAAGAAAAATTGAAAAATCAATCAAATTGTCAAAAAAACACTGAAAACTCTAGAATAGTGCATACAATCCCTATTCTGGCGTATATGTTGCATATTTTGGTGCATTTGGGTCATAGTTCTGTGCATATGGTCCATCTTTCAATGCATCCATTCCATCTTCCTGTGCATGCAATCCATCCTCCAACGCATCCATATCTTGTTCTAGCGCATACATTTCTAGAACATCTTTCGAGGAATCTGAACTCATGTACATCCAACATGGGACCTTCGTCGCCACCACCATCACCTCCTCCACCCTCCTCCCCATCTCTATCATCCTCGTCATCACTAATTCTCTCTATCACCTTCCCCTCCTCATCCCCTCCATCCCTCCTCTACCTTTGTCTTTGTGCTAGCTCATCATCTAACAATGGCATAGGCTCATCAAGACTAGTAATCTGTGGGAATGGATGCATATATAGGTATTGTGTGTACTCCTCTGAAATTGGAGGAACCTCAATAATCTCAGGGTGCACATCCCAGATGATCGCCTACAAACCTTGGTACTATGTCACGGCTACATCATAAGATAGATAGGGACCCCACTCTAGTACATCACAACATCTCCAAGCATAATGGGCTACCCCTATGGCATTCCATGTACCCTGTCATACTATCTCAAAACCCTCCTCAGTAAAAATATCTCAACCACAAAATGGGTCCTCCCAATCAGGTACATCGAGGAACACAAATATGGCATCTTTGTGTCATCCTCTGGCCACCTCTCACAGTCAAGGTATGGCCACCATATCACTTCCTCTAGGTCATCAAAAATTCTCTACCAATACTCCAATTTGCCCAACTTAGGCTGGACAACTAGACCTATATAAGCATGCATGTATGGCCTCCCTGCTAGCCTCTATCTATCTGTAATTGGATGTGTGACAACTATGTGCTCCCATGCCTAAATCTATAATAATGTCACTCCTACTGATAGGCTAAATCCCCTCAAATATACAACCCGATGAAAATCGTGATACAAGTGTGTGAGCATGCAGATTCCCCATGCGTGTCTGGTGCCTTGTGTGATCATGTTCTCCAAAATACAACCCATCCAACCAAGATTCCTTTTGAACTATGATCAAGACAAAGGAATCCTCTAATGAATCCAACTAATATGTAAGGCAGTGTAGCATATACATTGGCCATCTCCCTCCACGAGATCTCGTAACTGCAAAATCTGTGCATCATCAAAAATCTCTACAATGCTCGGTCCCACCCTGCTCCATCTGATCATAAATAACTAGCTCCCCAACAACTAGAATCCTTAGAATCCTGTATACATCCTCGGGTGTAACTGTCATCTCACCAATGGGAAAATGGAAGGTATTATGCTCACTATGTCATCGCTCTACTAGCGCAGTCAAAAGCCCCCTGTTGATCCAATGTTGGGGCATGTCGATCAATGAAGTCAATCCACATCTCCCAATCAAATTTGGATCAACCTAATCCAAAGGTGGCACTAAATCCCATGTCCTCAAGAAGCACTCCCGAATCTGTAAAATTGACCCAGCCTCCTATCATCATAACACATCACAAAATTAACAAATCAGTCAATCAAAATCAGCAAATCAATCAATATTAATCAATATCAATCAACCTATCAATCTAATCAGCTCGGATGATATTTTAATTGCATCTCATGAGCATCTATCATTGATATTCACCACCTATCATGAGGTCAATTATCATAATCCTATCATTGAATCTCAACTATCATGAGATCAATCATCATCGCCTCTATCAACATCATCACTCATCAACAAATCAAAGCTTGATGCAATCAAAAATCATTAAAAACAGGGAGTTAAATCAAAAACTCAACATTTTGTCATATGTGCACTAAAGCAGCCTATCAAAGTGCCAAAATCATGGCTGCGCCAGAAAAAATTCACCAATGCGTTAGAATAGGGTTCCTATGCATCGAACTACTAAATGCACCAATTAAATTTCATCAATGCGCCATAACAGGGTTTCTATGTGCCAATTTGATCTATGCACTAAAGTCCTAATTGGATGTGCTACATAAAGTACCCTATGCGCTAATCTACTGCATGCACTATAACATCTAACCAATGCACTACATTATTTTATCTAAGCGCTAAAAAATCATATGCGCTAAATTCCTAATCCTAAGCCCTAAACTACCCAATGCACTAGAACAGTCCACCGATGCACTACATCAGTGACTGTATGCGCCAAAATATTTTTTATACGAATTTTACATGTGAATAAAAAGTGAGAAATGAAATTTCAAATTACAAGGAGGTTTCTAGGGGTACGTACCAGTGGACTGTAGGCTATCAGGTGGTTGTGTCATCGCACACACTCGAATTGATGCATCTAAGTAGGGATCACCATTCTACTCAAATACACTAAGTGGCTCAATCACTCTCAAGTTTTCAAAAGCTAAATGCACAAATGAATTATTTCTTCACTGCTAATCACCTTTAAAAGGTTGTTAAGTGGGATTTTTGTGGAGTTTATTTTTATTTGTCAAAGGGGATTAATTCAACAAGTCATCACCTGGTGCATCTCACATTATTTTTGGGAAGATAAATCATTTCGATGTCATTAAAATTTGAAATCATCATAAAATCTTCGAAAAATCATCAAAAATTCAAAAAAAATCTTAAAAATTCCAAAAATCAGTGATTTATCTCCCGAGGGGGCATATATCCATTATCACCTGAAAATCAGCATCTAGGGCATATCAAAAAAAATTCGTCAGCATCAGCAGCAAATTTTTCTTTGAAGCAACGTGTAAACACATTACTTCAAAGAGGGGGAAAAAGTATACACCTAAAATCGGTCAAGGCAATTTATTAATTAAATACAAGCTATTTAATTAATGCGCTTCTCTTATTCATCTACCTATAAATAAATATTTAATTTTTTTATATGGTTCATTCTTTCTTATTTCTACCATTTTGAATCACATTCTTCTAATTTAATTAAATAAACAAATTTCTATAATTTTCTTTATTTGATTAATAGTCTTTTTACAAAATTTAAATTCTTAAATTTGAATTTTGGCACATTTCTACAACTTCTTCTTGCCACATCAGCAAGTGTCACATGAATTTAATTATTTCTAATTTCTAAATTGGAAATATCCCCAACAAATTTGGAACAAACTAAGACACTTGGGTAATCCATTTCATGGATTCCTCCCAAAACTTGGCAAGGTGCCCTTTTAAAGGGAACATCTTCCATGATTCTCTCCAACTTCCTCTTCCTCCATCATCCATCTTTCTTGATGAGATCTTGACCTTCGATCGCTGCCACATCATTTGATGCTCTCAAAAATCTATAAATACAAGGCCATTCTACAGCAAAAGGGATCCCAATCTTGTGCAAACTTACTATGTAGAAATCTTGAGAGCCATTTGAGTGATAAAGAGCATTTTAGTTTTGAGAAAGTTGCATTGCATAAGCATTCTAGATTAGAAATATGGCTTGAATCCATAGTTACAATTGCGTATCATTTTCGCTTTCTTGCAGCATTTGAATCATAGTTTTAACACCTTATCTATCATATTTTGCAACATTATCATGTAAGGCTTGGTTCTTTACATCTTATAGCTTTCCATTCTTCAATTTGACATTCCAACAATCATTGTTTTTGAACAAAGATCTAAGAGCCAAATGATTAAAGTGAACCTTTGAAGATGGGAGATGATGGAACGAATTTAGGGAGTTTAATTTTCTTTTAATTAGATTAGTTTAGATTTGAATTCTCTATTGTAATATGTTTTATCAATTGTGTGGGTCTTACTACTTTGCATATTTTACACTTACTCCACACTACAATAGCAAACAAACACAATGCACGAGGGTATTAATAATCGAGGTGGCATGGTATCCATTGCATGGTCTTTGACTTGGCACACAAAGAATATTTTTTCTCATCCCAGACATATGGAAACCCTATTAGAGTATATGGTTGAGTTGTTTTAAAACTTTTTAGATCAATTACACATATAGGTATGAAGTACCTAAGATGCAACTACTACATGAATTGTCTCACAACAACTTCCATACACAAAACAAAGAAAGTATTTTTCATGGTAGTATCACAAAAACATCTAACAAACATAACAAATATAAATCAACAGTTAATTCCACCATTCCTTCTTATCTAAATCCTTATGGACATCCTCGAGAGATCTTGGGAATGTGGTATTTAAGATAAATAAAAAAGATAAGACTATAAAAAGATAAACAATGTTGTAGTACCACTTTTCATAGTTGTTTTGATGTTTCATGATGAAATCTAGTGATGATGTCTATTGTAGGAACGTTGTAACTGTTAAGACTCATGTTTTTAGGATTGTTGATAATGATTTTCAAATATGTATGGTAATTTATACTTGGGCATTATTTTAGCTTGATAGTTATCCAATCGTTTTATTCTTCACTTTGGAATTTTCTATTTTGTTGTTTGTTTTGTTTGTTGTTTATTTTTTCAAAGGGTGAGTGTGATGATTGTTTATTATGGATGGAGATTTTATTGTGGTGGGTGATAATGGAGGTAGTACTTTTTGATTTTTTGAGTTTATCTCATGTTGTTTTTTGAGAAATTTAGAAATAAATAGGAGTACCTAAAGGGAATGACCTAGTGCCTTGGGTTTTGATCATAGATTAACCTTTCCTACATTATGAACACAGAGACATCATAGTTTGACTGTATTGATTGACATTATTTTGGATTTTTCTATTTTTTTATGAATGGTTTTTAATTTTGATGAGATATTTGAATGTTCCCTTTTTGTTTTGGGGGACTAAAATAGGGCCTAGGTGGCTCATCAATTATGATGGCCTTACCTACATTATCCTTGCAAAGGCTCATAGTTCACTTATTTGATTGGAGCATGTTTTTGACTTTTTTGTTTTTCGAATGTTTTTTTGGATTTTTTGTATTTTTTGACCAAGTTAAAAGACCCTGACAGACACCTAAGGCCTCATGGGATAATTAGAGATAATCCTTTCCTATGTTATACATGTAGAGACCATATATTTTGACTGGTGTTAACTCAAAGCATAACATGTTTTTGGGATTTTGATGATTTTGATTTTGTTTGTTTTTTGGATGTTTTTGGGCTTTTATTTTTGATAGTATTTTTTATCATTATGGGATTTACAAAAATCCAATCCTCTACCAATTTCAAGAAGTTTCCCATAGTTTGAGACAATATTAACTTCATTATGGGAGACATATTTTGATGGTGCAATAGGGTTCAACACTTGGTCAGTTATTGAGCCATGGTTGTTTTGCATGTTTTACTATGGGACAAATGTGTGGATGCTTCAAATAGTGTTGATAGATAATTATGCATGTCTCATTCAAATGTAGCACCTGTTTTCCAGGTATTCACTATGGTACCTATCCTAGAAGTTTCACAATGTGTTTTTCACTTGAAGAATATTTTATTTTTCTTTACTATTTTTCTTGATTTATTTTTTTGCATTTTTAGCTTTTTTGCTAAGATAATCTGATGTGTTCAAGTATAAAACCTTTTAAGATGGTCATTTTTCAGTGGTTCAACTAGAGGTTATCCTTCAAGAGTAACCAATTGATAAGCTCTAGATCCATAGCTTATTGTGATGATGAAAGGACCTAACCAATTTGGTTCAAACTTCCCTTCCCATCCTGATTCAATTAGATCTTTTGATTCTCTTTTACTACTAGGTCAACAACTTGAAATCTTCTATTTTTTATCTTTTTGTTGTAGCTTTGTTTGAGTTAATTTTGATAAACCTAAAGATGATTTAACGTGCTCAAACACCTTTCATCTAAGAGTTCCAACTCATTCAATCTGGACACTTGATGTTTCTCATTGTTGACCATGACTTTTAGGGATATTCATAATGAGGGGATTTCAAATTCAATAGGTAAGACCACTTTAGGTCTATAGAACAAGGAAAAAGGTGTGGCACTTGTAGGTGTATGAATGCTAGTTCGGTAAGCTCATAGGGTTGGGTTTAGTTGTAAATTCCAATCATGACTAATATCATTAGTAGTATTTTTTAGTAGTTTTAGGATAGTTTTATTGGACGTTGCACTATAACCATTTCCTTGGGGGTATTAGGGCATTGAGAATCTATGTTGGATAGAAAAATTGGAACAAAGGTCACAAACATTTTGGTTTTTGAATGGGGTTCCATTATCCATTATGATAGTTTGGGGAATTCCATATCGACAGATCAGATAATTCAAGATGAGCTTGGATATTTGTTTCCTTGTGATGTATGTTAATGGAATTCCTTCTATCCACTTTGTGAAGTATTCAATTGCAATGATAATGAACTTGTTCCCATTAGATGAAGTAGAATATATCTTACCTACCAATTCTAATCCCCACTATGAAAAATGTCATGGTGTTGTTATAGATCTTAGTTCTTATGCGAATGCATGAACAAGGTCACTGTGTTTTTGACATTGACGACATTTTCTTGAGTAAAGAATGTATTCCTATTCCATTGAGGGCCAATAGTGCCCTATTCTCAATAATTTTTGAGCTATATTAGGTCCACTAGCATGAAACTAAAAAATACCTTTGTGCACTTCCTGTAAAGTGATTTGTGCTTCTTCGACATTGAGACATTGAAGTAATGTTCCATATAGACTTAATCTATATAGGGTATCTCCTAAAATGGTGAATCGGGATGTTCTATAGACAAAGGTTTTCTTTTGGATTATTGTGAAGTTAGGAGGTATAATACCATACTAGATATAGTTAAATGTATCTTGGTGCAATGGTGATTTTGGACCAAAAACATCACAAACTAGTTTTGATTCCAAGATATCGAATACCAGTATAAGGAGTTGCTCCACAAGGAATTTTTATTTTGGAATGTTTTGTGGAATGTCAAGGAGTGATCCTATTGTCACCATAGCATCGGTTGCTTTTTTGTTGATCCGAGGAACCAATTCAAAGGTGGTGATGATAAAATATTCTTTGAAAATGTCCACCATTCGTTTATATGGCATTAGCTTGTCATCCTTTGTTTTATATTCATTGTTTACTTGTTTGATTACCAATTGAGTCTCCATAAACCTGTAGTTCTTTTATCCTCCATTCAATGACCATCTTTAGTCTTATGATTAGTGCTTTATATTCAGAGATGTTATTTGTACACAAAAAAGAAATCATGTAAGCCTCAGGTATACTATCTCCCCATAGTGTGAGAAATAAGATACTTGCTCCTAAGCTATGTTCAATGTGTGACCTGTCAAAATATAAGGCCCAACGGCTTGTTTGTTATGTTAGAAGTATACTTTCATCTAGGAATTTTGTTGTTAAAGGTTGATAATCTTCCATCGATGCTCTACTAGTTGATCTACTATGATTTTTCATTTGATAGCTTTTCTATATATGTACTCTATGTCAAACTCGCTCAATATCATTACCCTTTTAGTGACCCTTCTTGTTAGAGCTACTCTTATCAATAGGTGCTTTAGGGGATCTACCTTTTCTATCAAATTTACTTTTCTATTTAAGATTTTTTCTCAACTTTTGTGTCACAAAGACGAAAGATAGACACACTCTTTCTATGGGAAAATAGTTCAACTCATATCCCACCAGAGTTTGGCTGATATAATAGATCACTCTTTCTTTGTTATTTTCATCTATTTGTGCTAAGAGATCTCTCAATGCTTCTTGTGTTGTAGATACATATATGATCATTGATTTATCTAGAATTGGTGGCATTAATATTGGAGGAGTGAGTAGATACTCATTGACTTGTTGGAACATCTAATCACATTTTTCATCCCACTTGAATGTGATGTCCTTATGTAGAAAATGGGTGAAAGAATGACACTTTTTTTCCAACTGTGCAATGAATCTCCTGATGGACTATAGTTGCTCTTTTAAACTTCTTAGTTGCTTCAATGTCTTTGGAGGAGGCATTTTTAATGTATATTTTACTTTGGTGGGATCTACCTTGATTCCTCTTCTTGATACTATGTACCCTAGTAGTTTTCCAGATGTTACTCTGAATACACATTTCTTTGGATTGAGCCTCAAGTTGTATTGTTCTAGCTTGTCAAATACATTTACTAGATTAGTCAAATGGTCTTTTCTTTTGATGGAATTTGTTAGTATTTCATCCACATAATCCTCCATATTTTTTATGTAGCATATGATGAAAGATGGTGGTCATTTCTCGCTAATAGGTTGCCCCTACATTCTTTAGACCAAATGGAATTGTATTATAGAAAAATGTCCCCCATGCACAAGTGAATGTTATTTTATGCTGGTCCTCATGGGATATTTTGATCTGATTGTATCTATAGAATCCCTCCATTAATGATAGAATTTCATGTCCTACAGTTAGGTCTACGATCATATCAATGTTGGGTAGAGGGAAGTCATCCTTCGGGCAAGCCTTGTTTAGATTGTGAAAGTCTGTGTAGATTCTTATGCCCCCAGTGGGCTTTGATATTGGTACTAGATTAGACACCCATTCAAGATATTCAATGGGTTTTATAAAGCCCACATGTAACAGTTTTTCAAGTTTTACTTTTACCAAAAGTGTTATCTATATATACATATTATGTACCTTCTTCTTGATGGGTTTAGCTCTAGCAAATACTACTAGGTGATACACAACCAATGTTGGATCTAGCCCTGGCATGTATGCATATTTTCATGCAAAGTTTATTTTCCTTTCATCAATGAATGTTGAGAAGTTCACCTTTTCTTCAACATCAAATGATGTTGCATGATATGTGATTTTGGATATTTTTGTTGTGCCAACATTGATAGGTTTGGCATCTTCAACTAGGAGTGCTAATTTATCTTGATATCCTATGGTAAGGAGATTGAATGCTCCATCTTAGGGTTCCTTAGAGAGGTTTTCACCTTCAGATGTGTCCTATTTTTTCTCTTTTCTAGATTTGATAAAGCCACGTTGTGGTTTTCTTTAGGGGACCTCTTTTTTATTTTTAAATTTTGTAGTTTATTTTTGTGTCTGGAATAAACAACCTCTCCAAAATTTGCTCCTTGATCTAATTCCTTTACAAACCCTGCTTTGTGATCTCCTTGTGGTATATTGGTTTGAATTTCCATGAACTCCATAATAGCCTCATCATTCTGGAATGTGTCCAAAACCAAAGCACATGATGTTGTTGGTCCCAATCTATCAATTGTAGTTAATGAAAGGATATTTTGTCATTGGTATCAGTGAATCTTATGGATGTTGTTGCTAGGTTAGGGATGTATTGGTTTTTCAAAGATCCATAAGGTATCTAGGTTATATTCATTTGAGTCACAGGAATCCCATTCGTACTCATTATAATTTGTCTTAATATGGTCATCATCAGATGTGGTTTCAGTTGTAGGTTCAGCGATGATATTATTTTTCTTGAGGTCGTTAAACATATTTTGGATAAATAGATAGTCTTCTAGACGTTCACAAGTATCTGACATCTCAACAGTGATAGAAGTAGCTTCTTCTTCATAGGAGGTGTTTTCAGTATTTGGGGTTATCATGTTAGATGAACCATAACCCTATCTAATATTCTTCAAGCATTTTTCCATAATGATTGGTTCTCTTCTACCTTGTCCATGTAGACAAAGGCCACCTTGTCTAGTGAACCCCATGTTTTTGGTTAGCTAATATCCTTTGCTACTCTAATCTATAGTAAGGGGAGGTAGTGGTTGTTCCCATCCTTCTTCTTTTTAGATCCACAAAGATGGATCTTCTTCAGATACTTCCTCATCTTGTATATCTCCCCAATTGGTGAATATGGTGGGTTTGACTATCATCATTGTAGTTTCAACATGTTTGATCTCTTTTGATCCTCCATATGTTTTTTGTGTGGGGGAAGCACCCCAATAAAAAAATACTAGTTGGAGTGGTATTCCCCATAGCCCTTGTCAAACACTTGGATCTTGGTATTAGATTTAGGTACCTCAGTTGATGATGGTGTTGTGGAGGACAAAGCTAGTGATGTTGGGTCAATGTACAAAAAGGAGTGAAAAGTATATCATTGTTGGGTATCTGCTAAATCTTTCATACTTTTCCTCCAATTTAGCATAGTAATGGAAAGGTTTGAGGTCGGTATATATGGTAACTTCCTTATTATCATAAGGAAACTTTAGGCATTGATGGAATGTAGTTTCAAAGCATTGATTCATGGTTGACCCAAGAGAAGGTTGTATGGAAGTTCAAAATCTATTACTTGACAAGTAGTTTCTATTATTATTGGTCCTATATGAATGTGTATCCTGATTGTGCCTTCTAAATTTCACTCCATATCATCATAATATTTTATGGTGATGCTCTTTCTTTTCTCTATGACATCATCAGAGTATCCCAGTTGTTTCAAAAATTTAAGGTACAAATTTTTATACCTGCATCGTTATCTATGAGTACCCTCTTGACTTTGTGTTTGTGGAAACCTAGCTCTAAATAAAGATCTTGATTATGGAAGGAATTTTACGGAAGGTCTTTCTCAAAAAAGACTAAATGATGGGTGGATGTGATATTGCCAACCACGACTTGAAACTGATGTGTCAAGGTTTTTTGGGACTAAAATTTTAACTAGTGTTTTCTCCAATATCTCCTTATGTGTTGGCAAAAAATTTAAGAGCTCAAGGATGGAGATTAAGGCTGAAGTTTTCTTAAGTTGTTCCACAATGCTATAGTCACTTGATAGCTTACTTGTGGTTTTTACTAGGGGTGGTGCTCCTTGGATTGTTACGCTTCCCCTTCGGCTAGTTACATTACATTCAGAATTTGTGCCTAGTATGGTTACCACATGGATGGTATGATCCTCACAAGAGACATGTCCTAGAATGGTATCCTTGCAATAAGAGAAGGAAACATTATGGTAATATTATTATTTTCCTTTGTTGTTTCCCTTAGAATAGTCAAGGATTGGATTTCTGTAAATCTTTAAGTCTTTATTTCTAGGTTGATGTTCTATGTTGACCTCTCCCTTTTCGATTATATCTTCCATGATGTTCTTGAGTCTCATGTAGTTGTTGGTAGTATGCCCCTTGATTTTTTAAAATTCACATTGGTCATTCTCGCTATACCAAGGAGTTTTGAAGTTAGGTTCTTCATAGTTTTCTCTATCATCCATCTTGATGAGATTGTTGTTGAATAGCTTGTGCATAATCACCTCAAGGGATTCTCCAATAGAGTAAATTTCCTTCATGGTTGGTCATATTGTCAAGGTGGTCTCCTTTTGTTATCATGTCCTTGATTTTGTTGTTGGTTTTTGGGTTGATTGTTCTGAGGATAACTGATTTTATTGCTTTGTTGATAATTGGGTTGGTTGTTCTATTGATAACCTTGTTGTGATATTTGAACCTAATTTTGTGTCATATTGGGAGTTTTCACATTGCATACAACCTTAGCATCAACTACTCCTCCATTGGTTACATTATTTTTTTTCACCCATATCTTGGGTTTGTCATTTCAAGTAGAAGGTTGATCCTTAGGGTTGTAAAGTTTGATCACTCCTTTTGCAATAAGGGTTCTTTCAATAAGTATCCCCTTTTCAATAATTTATTCAAAATTGCTTGGGCATAACACTGTGAGGTTGTAATTGATATCTACATGTATGTTAGAGATAAAGACATCAAGTTATTTATCTAGAATGTGCCACTTAATTTTTCTCATTTTGTGTCTCCATCTTTGTAGGTATGAGGAAAATAATTCACCTTGACTTTGTTTGATTTTATAGAGCTCAGTGATCATAATTTCATGTTTTATGTTATACAAGAAATAGTTGACAAACTTATCTGACAACCCATCAAATGTTTTGATACCTAGAGGTAAATGAGAGAACCAATCTATAGCGGGCCTATTGAGGCTCCATGGAAAAATTCTCATCAAGTAGGTGTCATTTCATTGTAGTTCCATGTAAGATACTGAAAACTCACGTACATGCTCAATTGGATCTCCCTTCCCCCTATACTTGTCAAATTTTGGTATTTCGAAGCCTTTGGGGAAATGCACCATGGATATATTTTCATCAAATGGATAGGGACAAATGTCTTGGAGAGCATATCTGTTCTCTGGATTTCTAATTTGTATATTTGATATCCTTTGATCGAGTGTTTGAAGTTGCACATTTATGTCATTGTTTGGTGTTCTTGTTTGAGGATGTTAGGTATTGTAGATTTGTTGTCCCATGACATTTTTTTGGTTGTAAACAAGATATTATGTAGTCATGGGATTTTGAGGGCCATGTTGTGCATATGGTATGTTGGGTCCTTATTGTGTATAAGGTATGTTGGGTCCTTGTTGTGTATAAGGTATGTTGGGTCCTTGTTGTGTTCCCTGATATTGACTTTGAGTTATTCTTTGGTATTTATTTGGTGGTCCTCCTTGTTGTTGTTATTAAGGATTTTGATTTTGGGTTTGTTGAACAAAGTGTTGTTGAGTTTGGGGTATACCATGATATTTCATTTGTGTTAAACTATGTTCATGTGGGTTTTGTTGAAGGCTACCTTGATGCTGCATTGGCGATATACTTTGTTGTTGTGGACTATATTGAAGGGTACCTTGGTATTGCATTGATGGTATACCTTGTTGTTGTTGATGTTGTGGAAGGTTACCTAAGTAGTTCATTGATGGTACACCTTGTTGTGATTGATTTTGTGGAAAGTTACCTAAGTAGCTCATTGATGGTACACCTTATTGTGGTTGATTTTTTTGAAGGTTACCTAAGTAGTTATTTGATGGTACACCTTGTTGTGGTTGATTTTGTGGAAGGTTACCTAAGTAATTCGTTTTTAATGGTACACCTTGTTGTGGTTGGTTTTACGATAATTTCCCTTGTTGATTTTGTACATTGTTAGAAGGGTCAATGTAGGAAGTGCATTAGGGCATGTATTTCCCTTGTGATGGGTTACCACCTTGTTGGTCCATTGGAATGTTTCCAATTTTTTGCATAGTTTTACTTTGTGGCATGTTTTGGGTTGTACTTCCTGGATATTGTTGTGCCATAAATGCTTGTTCAATTTGGGATGATTGTCTAAAAAATGGATTATCCATGGGTTGTGTTTGATAATTATTTTTTGAAAACAATGGTGGTATGTTGGTATTCATGGTTGATTTTGGAATTTTTCTAACTACAATTTGATCTCCAAGTGGAATAATATTTGGATCTTTTAGCATATCCACATTGAAGTCAATGGGTAGTTCTGCACCACTTTTTGCTAATGTGAGGAAATATGAGATAGCATTTATTTCAAGCATCTTGTCCATAAGATTTTGCATCTCAGGTTCTTGGGAGTATTCTAATAGCTTCTCCTCAGTGATTTCCTCATCACTATCATATTCTTCTATGATCACATCATTGGGATCTGGAATTTTATTTTGTCTATTAATCATATTTTTGTGTCTAGGCATACTCCCTCATCACTTGGTGGTTGGTTTGGTGTTGCCTTGAATGCGGGTTATTTTTGAGGAGTTACAAGATCACTTGGTTTGTATTCCCATGGTTTGGTTTCCTCATTAGTGATGCTGGTTTTTAGTGAACTAGAGCTACTCTTGTTGGCTTCCATCTTTTTTCTATGTTGAGATATCATGGTTGTCATAAACAATTTCAAGACCTGTGGGAATTTTTGTGATCACTTTAACTATGGAACGAAATGATGTTTGTATTTTTGGGATTTTCTATTTAATGGTGTTTTGGTAAGCTAGGATTATCTACTACCATGGGGGTGGTGGTAATATAGGCCTTTTGGCCTTAATATCGAATTTTCATTCTTCTTTGTCTAGGATATTAGTCATGTTTCTCCACTGAGTTGGTGTTTCCTTTTTCTCAACTATGAAACTTCTCAAACTACTAATAATGCCTAATCATTCAACTTCAATTCATTTGATATTTAGTTGTATAATAGGTATCATAAGATCTGGTTGTTGAAAATGAGTGATAGAACACCAAATGGTCATAAAGTGAGTGATGTTTAGTGGATGTTTTGGAGATGATGCTAATTTTGGGACTCAAAAATTAGAAAAATTAGACCAATATTTTACTTCATTTTTTGAGAGGATATGTTTTGAAGATCTACTTGAACTAGCCTTGAGGTGCAAGAAAATGTTGATATCTTAGAAATAGAGAGAAAAGGAATAGTCCAAGTTGTGTTTTGATTTTGAATCCTAAAACTAGTTTGATTTGTTTGATTTTTGTAAATGGAGATGGAATGATACAGATATGATATGTTTTGAAGGTTTGACTATTTGTTCCAAAAAGATAAAACATTATCCAATTTCATATCAGTCTTTGATCTGCACCAAAAAATAGGGCAATAACGACAATCTTTTAGATTAATAGTGGTTGGTTTGTCTGGCCATAGCAATCAATTTTAACAAAAGTGACCTTTTTGGTTAGTGCCTATCAAAACCAAAGGCAACAATAATGATAATTTTGAGAAAAAGTGAGCAAGTTTAAGTCAACAGTGATATTTTTCAGATCAATAGTGGTAATGTTTGCAATAGCAACTCTGTTTAGGTTAAAAGCATTCCTATTTTTCAAAAGTAGCCTTCTTTTGTTAGTGACTTTCATAAACAAAAGTAGAAAAAGTGACCATTCTAAGCAATAGTGCATAATTTTTAGGTCAATAGCGGTAAAAATAATAGTGTAGTGCCCCTCCATTCTCACCATGGATGTGCACGTAGTTGGCCTCAAACTCAAAACTGAAGGTAAAAATAATTTTGATATTTAAATGTATGTACTTATGATATAAGCGGATGATCTATTTTATGATACAATATATGATATTAGATGCATTATTTTGATCAACATGTGGTTATTTTATCATGTTTATTATATGATTATCTAGTGATTGTTCTATCTTGTTGTTGTGTAACTGATTGTTATGCATTGATGTGGTTACCTATTGATGTGTTTTGGTGAAAGGGATTGTGTCACATTACTCACTTGTAAGTACCCTGCTATCTTGTGATTTCCTTTCATGGTGTGCCTGATTGTATGATTATGTATATGCTCAACTATTTTGTGTGTTTCAGGTTGTAGATACTGGGCATCGACTCCACCTAAATTGGTAGGTTTGGGCATGCCTTAAAACCCAATGAAATAGTTCTTCAGAGATAACATTTGGTCCCATACCCTAGCCATCATCCTCGAAGAGGATGGGTATCTAGTATGTTACCTCGTCAATTTTGCTAGTTGTTTGTGATCAGTGGTCTTTCTTTTTTACCCTAGTTATGGTTTAGGTAATTTTTGTTGATATTTGGTTTGTTTAATTTAATTTTTTTTGATAAAATGATGTTTTGATTAATTGGCATATTAAATAAATTATTAAGTAAAAGTATTTTGATAAATTGATATAAATATATTTATTAATAATTATAGTTTATAGCGAATTTATAAGTGTAATGAAATATTAAAATAAAACAAAATATTATAATGGAATGTTGCTATTAATAAATAGAAAAAATAATTAAAAAGATAGAATTTTTTCTATGCTGCACATGCATAACTTCAAACAAGTTGTTGAAAAGGAAACTTGATATTTTATTGGCGATTCTAGAGATTTTATTAGATTTTTGGATTTTGAAAATCAAACAACTTTCCTTTTTGTAAATAATTATCTTTTTTAAGAGATTTTAGATTATTATTGATTTTTGGGGTTTTTTTCGGGAAGAGAAGAAAAGGTTGTCTGCAAGAAAATTTGATGTGTTGTAAATTTTATGGGAATCGAGAAAGGATTGGAAAGTTTGTTTGGGGATTTCGAAGAAGTTGTTGTTGCAGCAAGAGGATTGATCTCGGCATCGAATCTCCAGTTTTTCAAGTGATTGGATCCAGGTTCCATTGTTCTTTTGAATTTTATCTTTGTGTTTGGAATAAATGTTTGAATGTTGATGTTGTTTGGCAATGAAACATAAGCTAGTTATTTATTTCCCAATTGAAACAAATACAAAATGCATTAGTTGAAGGTCTTAAAGATTTTCTTTTATGAATTTTTTTTTGTGTATTTTGCAACCTTTGCATTCGATTAGTAAAATCCATCTTCACCTACTAAATGTATTGGCTTGAAAGTTTATTAGCTTTCTCATAAAGTTTGTTTTATGCATAACCAATAGTCTTGTGTTTCCCACTATCGAATACATTTGTTTGAAAATTTCTAAAGTCTATTCAATAAATCTAGTTTGAGCGCCTCCTTTATGTCTGCCAACTGCATTTGTTTTTAAGTTACTTAAGCCTTTAATGAACTAGATTTTCATTTCTTTTTATTTGATGTCATGCATATACATTATGTCCTATTTGCTGCATTGAGTATTTGGATTTGGTGATTGCAACTTTAAGTGGTGAATTTTCCTTACAAATGGCCAGTGTACCCCATTCTTTTCTCCCAGAAACTTACTATCTTAGCAACACCTCAATATTTGGATGATTTTTCATGGTATTTGATAGTTTTATTTTGGCTTTGATTTTGAAGGTTGTGAATTTCTTTCTGAGTGTATTTTCCAACTAAATACTTCAAACCCCTATCGATTTGCCTAGTGCGGTTTTATTTTCTTGAGTATTAACTCCCAAACCATATTGATGGCTTATATTTTGCATTTACTTGAAAGTTTCTTCAGCCAAGTTGAAGTCTCCTAATGCAATCCTTTCCACTCATAGTCACACGTGGGTGATCCCACAATACTAGTTTACAATTTTTGGGCAAATTGGACACTGAACTAATTTTGTTTAACTAAATCTTCACTTTCGGGCTCCTAAAGCGGCTAAACCGTAAAGAATTTGAAGATGATGAAAATTAGTGATTTGTGATGTTTTGTCTATAGATTCTAAATATATTTTTTTCAATTTTTTGGAATCATATTGCACTTATTTTTTCATTTCCTTCGAAAAATAGTTATGTTTTTAAAACAACATTTTTAAGGAGTGATGCTCACCGTATACAACATAACGTTTTTTGTATGAAGGATAAAATTCTATTTTTTTTTAATTTAGATTTGTAACTAAAATATCTAGCACTTTCATTTGCTTTTATAGTGTTTTATTAAATAATTTTTCCTTAATCAAATTTCAAAGTCAAACCAATTACAATTCAGACATAGGTGGACCGTATACAACATAAAAAAATTTGTATGTATCGAAATTCAATTTATTTATTTATTTCAATGGATCAAGGACATTAATACCCAGCCTGAACATATTTTTCAAAATTTTATTTTGATAATCTGCTATTTTTCCACATGTGCAGAATAGAGAACTTGATTTTTGGTGAAAAATCTATGTTTAATAAAACTAAAAAAATACATACATAATAAAACCAAAACATATTAAAATTATATTCGTTGGATAGCTTGTTTTGAGGACTACCATGATAATTTAAAATAAATTTTAAATGAATTCATTTGATCCCCCAAAAGGTAAATCAAAAGTGATTTGTTATCAGCATTTTGATAGGTGTAAAGGAGACTCCGTTGTAGGTATGGTTTAAAACTAGCGGGGTTATATCCAAGGGGGTTTGATCTAAGGTGGTTTGATCAAACCCTCTTCAATTGGAATCCTTAAAATGGAAATTTTTAAGGCTTAAATCATTATATTTTCTAAAAAATATGATTTCAACAAAAATCAGAATCTCCCAGAAATTGTAAACCAGCTTTGTGGGATCACCCGCGCCTCTCATTCTTCCATGTCGCTTCTTGCAGATTTTTGTCTACTCTTGTCTTGTGATTTGTTTTATATTTCATATTATATGTTGAATATGATTCTGATCATATTTCAACTTCATTGTCAATGATTCTATTTAGGTTTTGAACTCGACTTAATGGCATGGTGATTGATAATCGATACTGCTTTATGTGTCCTTCCCTATATTTGCATTTAGATACTATGTATTGGGCTTGTCTGGAAATCGAATCCATTATACCAATCGGTTAGGTTGTATTTTGTTTGGAAAACGAATATATAGGATATTTGATATTTTGCATTATGTTTGGCAGCCAATCATATAAATCTAATTTGATGATTTTGTTTTATAATTGGCATTCAATTTTAAATATATGTATATATATGCATATATGTTTATATATGTATGTTTATATGTGGATATAGATGTTGCTTTGTTAAATTTCGTAATATTGATAACTGCATTAAATATATAAGTATATATATGTATATACATATGTATGTATGTATATTTATATTTGTATATAAATTATGGTTAGAGTGGAAAGGATACTTCTACATTTGAGAATTAATTGAGTATGTAGAAAAGTGAATTGGAAAATTAAATAAGAAAATATTGATTGAATTATATTTAAATAATAGGAAGATTTGATAAATGAAAAAAAACTAGATTATTTCCTTTGTTAACTTTGAACATTGATTTCTTTTATAATTACTTAATAGTCGATAGTAAATCCACCATGTATTTCATAATTGCATTATTGGATTTGTTGCTTGTGTGAAATAATGTGTTTTATTATTGGAAATTGAGGTAATTATGGTTATTTTCCAATGTGGAAGTGGTGTTTATATATGGAGTTGTTCATTTTTATTTTCTTTGTTTGTGTGCTTGTTTTGAATAATGTACTTGATAGTGGAATTTGGGTAGTTTTGGTCATTGTTCAAAAGTGGGAGTCTTTTATGCAAAGTGGTTTAAGGTTGGATTCTAGAGGTTAGGAGGGAATGTTTTTTTCATATGAGTCTTATGTTTGTTTTGCATGGAAGTGTTTGGTAATGCGTTGAAATGTGTGCAAGGGGGTTTATGCCTTGCACTAGGCATATTTTTTTATGATTGGGATATGTGAGCGAGATGATTATTTCCTTGTTGTGTGTGTGTGGATTCATGTGATTAGACTGTTTCACAAAAATCATTGACCTTTGCGGTTATTATTTTTCCTTTGTGGTTGTGCCTTATCTTTTATCACTTGCAACCTTCAGTGTTTTCCACGTGGCCTCCTAGTAGAGCTTTTGGTTGTTCTGTATCGCTTCGCTTTCTTCGAGTTCCAAGTGTGTGACGTGTGGCTTTCTCTGGCTGCTTTCTGAGCTGGGCCCACCATGTAGTTACTATTGCTCGACGTCACCCACGTGGCTTCCCCTCATATTTTTTCGTTGTACACCCCTTATTCTTTTTGTTGGGTTCTATCTGCTCGACGTGTGGCATTTTCTTGTGCATTGGTTTTCTGGGAGTTGTTGTTGCACCGTTTGTTCTCGCTTGTCGTTGTGTGTTCGTTTCTTCTATTGCATGGCCTTCTTTTCTCTAAGGCGATTGTGTTGGCACATTGTTGAGTGTTCCTTTTTTTCAATTCCAGCTCAGGAAGATCTGGGGCATCAATGTTTGATCAAGGCATCTTTCTCCGTGGTTTTCAAGCGGTGGGCTAGCCTATATAGGTTTCCTTGCTTCTCTTTTATTATTTTGTTGATTAGATAGATAGAAAATATTTTCGAGCACTAGGAATAGCCTCTGTAATATTTTTATTGAACTTGAAGTTCACAGATTGTACTAGTCAATTCGGCCTTTTTGCTTTTCATGCATTTGATAAGATTGTTAAATTGTGTTGTTACTTTCCTATGATATATGAATGTCTGTTCTTCATCTTTCATAATATCTTATAGCTTAATAGATACAAATCATGTTTTCAACTCTTTTGTGTTGGCCAAAGTTGTACTTGATTATGCTATGCAATTAGGAGGTGTTTCTTATATTTTTTAAGTGCTTTTGAGAAAACTTATCTAAATAAAAAGCATTTGGTGGTTCGAGCCTTTGCATCCAGCACTGTGCTCAAGTAATATCATTTATGATTTGGTGCATCGCTTTTAGCTTAGATTTACTTTCTCAGTTATCTTCCTAACCTTTTACCTCCCCCACAAAAATGAAGAGTCGGCTTCGATAAAACCCGAAAGTCATTTAGTTTTGCACATAATGTCCCCCAACAACTAAGTTTCCCATGAGACTGCTGCTACATGCAAAATCTTGCATCAACAGTTCCTCTTCTGGCATGCTCGGTGGGATGCAAACTAGCACATTCGCTTGATTATATAAGTGTGTATGAGACATCGACCTATAACTAGGTTGGAAATTACAAGATTCCCTAGCTTGCTCATACCGTCCTTAGTTTCTGTTCACCCAAGCGCTCGAAAAGGTTGTCCTTCACCTCCTTTGTCTCCTCCTCCGTAATCACCTCCTTTCCCTGCACCTATGGCCGCTAGAAATTATGTATCCTAGGATGTTAGTAGTCCTTTAGTATCACATGTGCCTCCTATAGTATGGGCCCCAATCCCTGCTTCCGCTCTAAAATTTATCCCTAAGTATTCTAGGGATGAGTCGAAGACACCGCCGGAACACTTGCAAGATGTGGCAGATGTTTGTCTGGTACATGGTGTATCAAATGAAAATGTAGCTCTCAGATTTCTTGTCACCTCCTTCCAAGGAAAGGAATTGAACTGGTATAGAACTCTTGAGGCTAATACTATTGCTACTTGGGACCAGCTCAGAACCCCGTTTTACAAGCATTTTTCAAATGTTGGCGATAAGGCTTCACTATATTATAAACTGGCTAACATAAAGTGAGCTCCTCATGAAGCTCTGCTTGATTTCAATGCACAGTTTCATTTGACTTGGCAGAGAGTGCCTATTGGTAGTTGGCCACCCCTTAATTTGGCATTCATGTTCTACTTGAAGTCCATCAATCTTGATATTTCCATGATGCTACACACTCTTGGTGGAGAAACTCTACCTGATGCTTATGGTCTTATTGTTACTGTGAAAAACAACCTTATTGATGCTGGAAAGTTGGCACCAAGACCCATCATGCCATTGTTCCCTGAGTGCAATGTCGGGGAAGCCGAAGGTCATTCAACCAGTGTGCCTACAACTCCTCCCCAATCTATGTATGTGTATCCAAGAACAGCTCTGAGCGCAGCTCTGATTGTGACTCCAGTGCCTAATCCCTTGGTGGCTGAGATAAATGAGATGAGAGAATAGATGCAGGCCATGACTAATGAATTGACTACCATGAAGCGGGAACAATATAGCTATCAGAAGCTGGCCTACCAAAATTATCAAGGCGGAAAAGCTCCGTACCAGTCAAATTAGTGGGAAGATAGATCGTGTGGCAATGCTCAAACTCAGTCGAATAACCAAGTTGTTCTGATGACCATGCCGATGCAAACCGTCCATCCTAGTTCAAATACAGAGCTTGTTGTGGGACAAAATAACTTATTCGAAGATGCTAATTCATGGTGTTTTCCTTGTAACAATGCACACATGCCGATAAATTGTCCATGGGGAAATTTGCAATAGAAGATTACGGAATAAAATAGCCAAGGTGGGGCACTTGATCCTGACAACCAATCATACGCCTCTAAGAAAATGGACAATAAATTCCTCGCTGCTCAAATACAAGGGATGTCCATTCAACAAAAGTCATACATAGTTCCATGCCAAGTGCTCTTTTCATGGATGGAAGGAGAAGAGTCAGCATTTCTGAATGACTTTCCTTTGACTCAAATGCCATGAGTGCACTCTGATTACAATACACATTCTAAGCAGAGACTCACCGGAGAATTCACATCTCCGCCAATTAATGCTACATCTCAATCGATGCCCAGTCCGTCGACAGGCCCGTCATCAGTCCCACAGCAGGCAAACATGGCTCCTCCCAACTCTCTGAATCTGCCTCCTCCAAAGGAAAAGGCTCCTATGACTGTCCCAACTATTTCCAAATAGTCAAACATACCAGTTGTGAGGCTTACACCAACTACGAAACCTAAGGAGCAAGCAACCCTGGCTCATTAGTCGCGAGCGCAATTCAATGTGGTGGAACAACTACATAAGTCCTCTGCCAACGCTTCTTTGTGGGATGTCCTGGCTATTCTAGAGCAAAAGGTGCTATTACAAAAAGAATTGTCGGGAGAGGAAGATGCGAAGGTGCCTTGTCAACCCAATGAAGAAAAAATATCTAGGTCGGACCTGGATAAAGCGCTAACAAATCAATTGGAAGAAAAGCTCGAAGCCAAAAAATAAAGTAAGCCTAAACCTAAGCCTTTCTTTCTAACACTTATCATTGACGACAAGCTATTACATAATTGTATGATCGACTCTGGTGCTAGCACCATTTTCATGCCTAAGCAAGTAGGTGATGCTTTGGGTTTAAAATATGAGCCTCTTAACAAGGGAGTCATGAAGCTAGATGAAAATAAAGTTGATACCGTCGGGGTACTCAAGGGATTGCCTATGAAATTGTTTGCCTACCCCAGTATCACTATAAATCAAGATACCGTACTCATTGATATTCCTCCTTTATTTGGGATTTGTTTGTCCCGAGAGTTCACAACAAATGTCAGAGGATATCTAGCACTAGACTAGTCACACCTGGTCTTAAGGACCAAGCATGGAGCCAAGATGAAACTACTATCCGAAACTTTGCATTTCAAACATGTTGCTGACGAGGCCTTGCTCAACTTTGAAGTGAAACATACTTCAATTACCTAGGAAAAGAGGTTCAATGTGAAATTTTTGGAAGAAGAAGAGGCTACTAGCTCTCGGACAGAGGATGAAGAAGCCTTGTTGAATGAGTTTATAGATACAGATCCTTTTGGGAATTATCACACAACTGGGCTTGGGACTTATGTCATACATGAGGAAGGGAAGTCTATGCACAGAGTTACTAAAGAGTTTGGAGGCGAAACACCCTAGGAGTTATGGACTTTGCACTTTGATGGAGCAAGATGCAGAGCCGGAGCTAGAGCGGGAATATTTTTGGCATTTTCATCTAAAGAAAAGACCCTGAGGTCTTATCGCTTCCAGTTTGCATGCTCAAACAACGAAGCAAAGTATGAAGGTCTTGTCCATGGTTTGAGCCTTGCAGAACTAATGGGTGCGAAGCAAATAAGCGTGTTCAGAGATTCAGAGTTGGTGGTCAACGAAATCCAAGGGATTTCAACTGCAAAGAATGTTCGTATGCAATCCTACCGGCATAGAGTCTGGGATCTTATTAACAACTTTGAGGCATTTAATATTCAGGCTATACAAAGAGAGAAGAACTCCGAAGCCAACCGGATGGCAACTATCGGAGCTCAGTTTGTGCTAGCCTCCAAGTTATTGAAAAATAAGCATGTGATAAGAGTAATTGGAAGACCTATTGTTCCAAACAAAAATCAAGACTGGAAAGTGTTCGATAGCGATGCTCATATTGCATCATTTCTCAAGTCATCTGGGGAATTCGTTGATCAATTGCAACCAAATATCATTGAAGCCTATGGGGATCCAGTTATCTAGTTGAAATCTGACAAGCTCTTGAGAGGCCTAGTCACTCTAGAGAGCCTGTTTGATTCTAATGATGCAGCGAGAGACAAAAGAAAGCTCATAGCTGACAAAGGTGACTAAACCAATTTTCATATCAGAGAAGACAGAAAGCTCAAGTTTGGGAAAGAATTATCTTAGAAGAATTAAGACAGACTAAGGCACTTCTGTGAGGAATATCTGAGCGTAGTATCCTGGTCATATGATGATCTTAAGGGATACAACCCCAGGATTATTGAGCATACAATTGAGCTATCGGAAGGAGAAAAGCTGGTTCATCAAAGAGAGAGGCTTGTGAACCCAAAGATTGAATCTCTTATGTCACAAGAATTGAATAAATTGATTGCATCCTGAATAGTGTTTCGAATCAAACACAACACTTGGGTGTCAAACTTGGTACCAATCTAGAAGAAGAATGGAGACATACAATTGGGTGTAGACTTTTGAGACTTGAATAGAGCATCCCTAAATGATCATTACCCCTTTTCTTCAATGGAGGTAATTCTACAAACTGTAGTTGGTTCTGAAATTTTTTCAATGTTGGATGGCTTTTCAGGCTACAATAAGATTCGGGTAAAAGAAGAAGACCAACATAGAATGATGTTCACCACAAAGTGGGGAACATATGCATATGCCAAGATGCCCTTTGGACTCTCAAATGTCAAAGCCACCTTTCATAGAGCCATGGATATTTCCTTTAAGAATTTAATACATAAGATTATACTTATCTATCTGGATGACTTAACAGTATTTTCAAAATCTGTCGATGATCACTTTGATCATTTAGAGCTTGTCTTCCAGAAGTGCCAAGAATTTGGGATTTCTCTGAACCCGAACAAATGTGTGTTCAAAGTCCCCTAGGGGAAGCTATTAGGATATGTTGTCTCAAAGGAGGGCATTGTCGTTGATCCTGAAAGACTTGATGCAATTTAGGAGCTTTCGTTACCCGTAAACAAGAAGGGAGTGGAATCATTTCTAGGTAAGGTCAACTTTATTAGCCGATTCATTGTAGATATTGTAGGGATCATTTGACCGATTACCTTGATGCTTAAAAAGGACCATAATTTCAAATGGATGGTGGAGGCCAAAAAATCTTTTGAGCTTATAAAGGAAGCTATTTCTTCTACCCCTGTATTAGTCAACCCAGACCTGTCAAAATATTTTATCATGTATGTTTTTGGTGGTGGCAACAGTATCACCAATGTGCTTATGCAAAAGGATGATGAGGATAAAAAGGAGTCTCTTGTTGCTTTCTACTCACGCACCTTAAAGGAGCATGAGGTAAAATACAATTTTCTAGAAAAGTAGACCTTTGCTATTGTGAAAGGGCTTAAGAAGTTCCAGCACTTGATATCATACAATAAGGTGATTTTTTGTGTACTACATCCTAGTGTGTGGGAATATATCATGGAAGGAGAAATCATAGAGAAAAGAGCTAATAGGATTACGAAGATCCTAGAGTATGATATTTAGATCAGGCCTGTCAAGACTGTCAAAGGAAAAGGATTGTGCGAGTACCTCACCAAAAGTAATGAACGAGTGACAGAGCTTGAAGCCTCGAAACCTATGTTACTGAACAAAGAAAGTTCTAAGGGTGATTGGCTAGAAGATCAGATAAAATTCATGAAAATAGGAAAGTATCTGATCAATCCCCTTCTTCCAAGAGGCGGTTCTATTGTTTACAAAATAGCAGTTATGTTCTCTTGGAAGGAGTACTTTTCAAAAGATTTTAATGGTGTCCTGCTAAGGTGTGTAAATGAAGAACAAACCAAGAGAATATTGAATCAATACCATAATGGCCCAGTTGGAGGACATTTTTCTGCAACAACTACAACAATTAAAATTATATGTGCTGGTTACTTTTGGCCAACACTATTCAATGATGCATTTTCATTAATAAAGTCTTGCAATGAATGCCAATTTTATGTCGAAAAGAGAAAGAATGTTGCTATGCCATTAAGACCTATAGTAGTAGAGCAACCATTTTCTTAATGGGGTCTTGACTTCATTGGAATGATTAACCCTTTCTCTTCAGCTGGACATAGGTGGATATTGATAGCAACTGACTACTTCACCCAATGGGTAGAGGTAGTGCCATTGAAGAATGCAATGGAAGTAGAGATTGTTAACTTCTTGGAGGAGTTGATAGCCAAATTTTTCCCACCAAAAACAATTATTTCTAACAATGACAAAGCTTTCCTTGGCTCTAAGATGAGCCAATTTGCATTGAAATATGGGTTTTTCCTGAAAACCTCTTCTAACTATTATCCTCAAGGGAATGGCCTCATGGAGTCTACAAATAAAAACCTTATCAGGTTAATCAAGAGGATAGGCTCGGAACACTAGAGAGAATGGCATAAGAACCTCTGAATAGCAATATGGGTAGACCATATCACGCCCAAGCAAATATTAAAGACATCTCCTTATGAGATGGTTTATGAAAAGGAGGTGGCGACTCCATAGAAATCCCAGCTCTCCAGCTGCTCAAATCTCTAGAGATTGAGTAGAATGGAGCAATGGAGGTACATTTTTCTAAGTTACTCGAGGTATAGGAGAAAAGAGAGCACACTCTCAAGGCATGAACAACCGCTAGCAGGTGGTAAAAAGGTGGTTTGATAAAAGGATATCTGATCAAGAGCTAAAATGTGGGGACTTGGTGCTCAAGTTCAATGAGCACGGGGCAAAGCCTGGCCAACATGGAAAGTTTGATAGCCTCTGGGAGGGGCCTTTCATAATTGTTCAATACAAACAGTTTAATTCTTTCGAACTAGAGGACAAGGAAGGTAAAGTTTTGAGTATTCCAGTTAATGGGATACATCTTAAGAAATTTAATTACTCTTATGCAGTAAGCTTGTAAATTGTAAATATGTAATTATTTATCCTATTTTAAGTTTTGGGTTTTCTGAGTGCCTTTTTAAAACAACAACAATATTGCAAGAAATTGAATGACATTGTAAATGAGCCAAGATATGAAAAACATAAAAAGATTATATTATTTCTGAAAAATTTACATTACATATGATAGAGGCCAGTGGTCCTGTATCAAAATATATACATATATCCGCTAAGGAGCGGAGGCTGGAAAAAAGGGAAAAAAGGCAAAATTGGGGACTATCTTTCTTCTCAAAATCTCAAGCATTGGATGGACCAGTAATGGCAACAACCGGTAGCGCAAGATGAGGGAACACCATTCTTTTGAAGTTCTCATACCATTGGAGTTTTTAGAATGGTTCGATGTAATGTATCTGCATGAGGAAAAAGCAATCGACACAGACCTTGGTGTGATGCTCTTCATGGGTCTCTAACTCAAAGCCGAACAGGAAGGGCCTGTTTGGAACGGGCCCTCCATGTAGTAACAACTGATGTAGGTTGTGAATAGAGGGGACCTGCTGATGGTTAAAATGACACAAACAACATTTAAACATAATATTTCTACTCTATTTCTCCTGAAAGAGAAAGACATGTAGTAGCCTAACTCCCAAGGTCCTGGTAGTTGGTTCTCAACTTTCTGATGTCACTCAATTGGTTCATGCAACTATAATATTCAAGGGGCCTGTGCTGGTAACAACGGATTCAAGCTATGACTCTCTTTATCAAAATAGTTCTTGTAAATCAATGGGTTTTAAATAAAAGAAAAAGATAGATCCAAGGGGTAAATCAGTAAGTATGAATTAAATTTATCTAATATCCAGAAATATACTTTTAACAATGAATGTTTTCTTAACCAATCACAAAAACCATAGCATGACACAACCCACAGTATGACTGTACCATCGTATACATCTTAGGTGCTTAATTCAATTCCACTATTCGCATATCACAAGTATTTCCAAGATTTCAAAACAACACACATTCACTCATCATCAAAACTATAGATCAACAGACTTCAATAACTTTAATTCAATGACAATTTAACAAGATAATCTTTAAACCTGGTTTCTTCTAATGACTTTCATCACATAAGAAACTATCATGCTTCAGCACAATCACTGGCATTCAAGTGGATTATAACTCATTAACCTTATCAAACAACACAATTCAATGTAAACTCCATATTTCGTAAACCTGTAATTCTATTAACTGTCAAAAGATCTAGTAAAAATGTATCTCTGCAAAACTCTATAAAATTCTATCTCCTAGCATTAGGTAATCCAATCCAATTCTCAATTAGCCGACCCTTACCATGTGATACCCATCTAGTATTTACAGCTATACAAAAAGACGTTTGAACTTCACTTCTATCTTAAGCTTTCCACCTTTTTAGGAACAATCAACTTTCTTGGAAACTCAGATCAACTTTGATCTTGAGTTCTTACATTATACATGTAGTTTGATCTAAAAATAGAAGATAGAAATAGAAGAAAAGAAGTCATGCACCCTTAAGACTATCAGTGCTGCACACATGCAACATGCAAGGAATAAGAACATCATGCATGCAAGATTTTTATGCATGTGAAGCTGGATCCACTATGAACTCATCATAACTAGTGAAGACTTGTTGTAGCATATCCATATCTGGCCCATCAATCTAGTCATCTTCAAATTTGATGCGATCCAACTCAACTGCAGCAAACTCTTTCATACTTTTCACCTTGATCAATTCTCTCCCTGCAGCTTTTATTTCTTCTTTGACTTCTACAAGTCGATCTATCACCAAGCCTCCTCCATCATCTTTCTCTTGCATGAGTCCTTAGAATCTTTCATTCCATTTCTCTCTAACCTGACTCAACGGCATGCCATCTTTTGTCATTACATTCACATCTACAATTATGGCCATGACCACTTCCAACTCCTCCAACTGCTCAGTTAAACTATTAACTGCTTCCTAAATCTCATCCTTATGCTTGCTCAAAAATCCAGTCCTAAACTTAAGTATGCAAGCAGTCTTCTCTACAAAGTCTTTGTTATCATCTTCAAGTATAGATTGTTCTAGAAGAGTAGTTAGAGGCAATGTATTCATCTTTTCTAACTTTTCACTATACTCCTTATACGCTTCTTCTAGTTTTTCGGATGCCTCAATGTATTGATGCGTCTCTTTTATTACTCCTTCTACTTCTTTGTAGGTTTCAAATCCTTTTGTTAAAACCTCACCTACCTTGTGGTTCAATTTATCTATCCATTCATCAACCATCTCCGCCTTACCTCTAACTTGCACCAAATCATCGACCTCCTTTTTGCTTAGCAAAATAGGAGTCTCAATAGCTGCAACCTATTGTGACCTTGGAGAGGAGACACTCTTCAAGAATGCATGTAACTGATCCAATTGAGCCTTAAGCTCATCTTTCTTTTGTTTGTCCTTCATCATTCTTGATTTAGTTGTTGAAGCCACCACATTAATTAGATTCATTTGTTGATTTCTCCTGGGTCTTCCCAAATTAACCATACTTAATTGATAGTCTATTAGCTGCATATCCCCTACCTCCTTTTTAGTCATAGGCATGGCACATTCAGCAACTATCTCCCCTTTATCTATGAGTCTAGTAGAATGTAAAAATTTAGCCTTCTTTTTAGGCCTTTCCTGTTCAATCTCTTTCATCATGTCCTCCCAATTAAGAGGTTGAGGAGGTGTTCTGGCTCTCTTCTGCAAGTCTAAATTCAACCATATAGGAGCACTAGGAGCATTCATCATCATGGAAGAGGAAGCAGTAATTGTAGAGGATGGGTGAACATTTACCTCAAGTTGAGAATCAACCTTTGCCTTTTCTTGTTGTTCCTGCATCACATGCATTTGCACCAACTTCTTAGCCTCTTCTCTATCACTTTGTTCTTGAATTTTCTTGTCTTCTTCTTCTTTTCTCAATCTCTCTTCTTTCATCTGATCCTTCTCTAATTTCTCTTTTTCTAAGGCCTCTCTTTCCAACCGTTGTGCCTCAAAAGCTTTAAGTTTTGCAGCTTCGGCATCTTCTTCCTTTTGCTTCCTAATTAGCTCTTCGGCCTCTTTTTCTTTCCTTATCTTTTCCAATTCTTCCTTTTCTATCCTTTCTATTTCTAAGGCTATGAGCTTCTCTGCCTTTTCCCTTTCTTCTTCAGCTTTTTGTTTCTTTATTACCTCTTCAACATCTCTTTCCTTTCTTAGAGCTTCAACTTCTTGTTCTTTCTGTCGAGCTTCCTCTGTTAGCTTCAATGTAGCAACCAAGGCTTCCTTTTCCCTTCAGTTTCTTTCTTTCTCCTCCTCAAAATCATGGATCTTCTGTATCAATTCTAGCTTGTCATTTTATGCTTTGACCTTGATCTCATGCTCTCGCTGCCTCATTTGCTCCTCCATTGTATCAACTGTTGTCCTTGTTTCAATTTCTTTTACCTATAATTGTTGTTGTTGAAGTAAAGCATCAGCTTGTAACTTTGCATCCATTTCCTTTTGCTTCTCTGCTGTAGCCCTTGCATCAGACTCTCTTGTAGCATCTTGAAACTATTTACATTGCTCTTCTTGTGTCAAAATCTGCTCAATAGTCCCCTCCAAAGGCATGTTTTCTTGCAGGTCCTTCTCTGAAAGAGTTTCATCCAAGTCTATCTCAATTTCTACCAATTCTTCCTCCACTTCTTTTCCTTTAGCAGCTTCAGCCATGGCATAAAGTACTCCTTGAACTTCTTTACTTTTCTTTCTTGTGAGTGGGGCTTGTGTGGATGACTCACCCAATGCGGGCGTAGAAACAGCAGATTCAATTGGAACATCTCCCTCTGGTGTATCTTCTTCTTCATCAACTACCTCAAGCTCTATTTCTTCAACATCTGGAGGAAAGAATTCCAATGGCTCCTTGGAAGGTGTCTTTCTCTTAATCCTCTTATACCCTTTACCTTTCTTAATGACTAGTCCTTGAGGAGCTCGAGCTTTCATCATCAACCATTGTACACTTCTATTCAAAATTGTTCTTCCAATTTTCTTAATATCAATGGTTTCTTCCTCATTCCAGTCTATTGGATCTAAGCTTTTAGTGCTAATGTTCAAAGCTTCATATGAGGGATCCAAGACAATTCCATCATCCACCAAAGTGTCAAGAATATTCTCTTTAATACCAAGCTCTGACATGAGTGAGACTAATAATCTCTCATAATTCTTCTTCCTCAAGTCATAATCATCCTGCCTATCACAACAAAAATCCTCTAACAAATTAAAGTGTTTAGTGAACACTGAAGGTAATAAAGCATGCATTTTCTCCCTTGGATCAAAATACTTACGAGTTGTATACAATCCCAATTTCAATTGTATCAACTCATTACAAACCACCTTCACTCCCTTCAAATGTTGACAACCATATTCCCCCAACTTCATGGGAAATTTATGGCATCCTGTCTTGTGCTTGATCTCGAACCTAGCATTAACTCCAATGGCTTGATATACAAATTCCATAAGCACTATTCTATTACTATAGCATCTTGGAAGCAAATGGGGATGACCTTCAAAACCAAACAATCTGAAGTATGTAAACTTAGGGTATTGGATATACCAACTTCCCCATTCATCAATAAAAGCCATAGCTTCTTGACTTAACCTGTATCCTGCATCTCCACTCAACTGGTTGATAACCACATCTAAAAATGCATCATTGACTCTTCTGAAATGAGTCTCAGCAACCTGAAGAGATAATTGATCATAGTGCTCCCAAACCTTCTTTTGTCCATCGAAGACGCCCATTATACCTACTTTGTTTAATCCTAGGAAAATCCACAATCTTGCTGCAGCATAAACCACGTAAGAAGTCATGAAGAAAGATTTAATCTATCTGACCCTTGTGAGCTGATCATGTATGGCATTAGAAACAATCATTGACCAATCAAACTGGTAATCACCCTAAAAGATTACTTGAATAAAATGAAACATCCATTCCTTGAAGTGGAAGGCATTCCTCTTCCCAAACACTCTAGACAACATTAATATCAAATCAGATATCTCCTTCTTAAAATCTGCCCTCTTTGGCTGGTCTGCAAGCTTGCTTAAAGATTTCTTCTCTGTGCTTAACCATCTTTTGTTTAAGTGAGACTTATTGGAGTCTTTATGCTTGCTATATTTCTCCAATGCCTTCGCTTCAGTTAGCTACACCAAGTTCTTGGGATCAGGAACATTAAATATGCTTTGGAACATTTGCGGAGTAAAATCTATAATCACATTATTTTGTGAATCCATGCATAATCTTGTAGCTGGATTATAAGTACTGGCCACTATCAATATCAACTCCGGACACTGGACTGATACAGGAAACACAGTGATATGTGCAAGACCGGAGTCAACAATCCTTTGTGTTCTCCCTATCAAGTTTTTCTCTTTTTGCAAAGGTCTCTTCATGTAATTCTTGAAATCTATACTAGCCCAGATTAGTATCCGTGATATTTGACTAGTCTGATTCAACCTTGCTCACTTTCACTACCGGATTCCTATCATCATACCTTAATGTATAAGGCAACTATTCTTGTTTCACCTTCTTTATTTTTGGTGTTGTCTTTGATGTTCCAGCCGGTTGATTCCTTCGAGTAGCCTCTCCTGACATTCCTGACATCTCTCAAATCTCTTGCAAGCAAACCTCTAATTAGATCTTTAGATAAATCATCATAAAACATGCTTTTAAAAACATACCTATTAGACATACATTGGAGTTTTAACCAGACAGAATCTCAAAACAATCTCTTTTACAAAACTAGCAGACTCGGAGCAAAAACCAATATAGAAACTTCACCAAATAACAAACGGGCTCAGAGTCAGAGTCAGAGAAGTTACCGGAACCGGGATCGGAACAAAAAATGGATTTGGTTTTCTTCGAATTTTCATTTTTTCATATTCTATTTCCATTCTGCCTCCACCTCTGATCTGGTTATTGTTACTTCGACAAAAGACTTTCCCACTATAAACGGGGCCAGACCCAGGATGAAAACGGAATTGATAACCTTCGGAAACAAAATTCTTAAGTTCAAGATCAATTCTGATCCCGCCTCCACCAGTTTATCCTATACTTCAAGGAAACCTATTAGAACTCAGAATCAGAAGCAGAATTAAAATGGAATCGATAACCTCGTAAAACAAAACTCTTAGGTCCATAATCCATTCCAATCCTGCCTCCGCCTATGCTAATCATGACATTATCAAATTTATTCATTTTTCAACATAACTTCATGATTAAAACCTAGGTTGCTATAAAATGGAAAAGGAGCTTTAAAACTCTACCCCATATGACCGTGGGAACAATTGCATTTTAGGGCCATTTATTTAAATCTTATTTAAAGTAATTGCAAAGACCAACGAAACCCTAATCTAACAAACCTGATAAAAACTAGGGCACGGGTTTAAACCCTGCCATTTTACCAAATGACAAAACCCTAATTAAACAATAAATCTAATCTACCCTAACTCACTGTAAAATCTCTAATCTACCTCACTATAGATTCTTAATCTAACAAACGCCATTAACAACCCTTAATCTAATCTAATCTACTACAAATTGAAAACAAACACGACGCAATCACGATTAAGACGTGAAAGCGATGATGCCCTAAAAATAGAAAGAAATGACACGATAAAACAAGACAACAAAGATTCAAAGCAAAACAAACAAGACAAAACAAGAACCTACTCATTCAATCACATCGATGATCATAGATTTGCTTTAAAACACAATGTTTGAATACACGAGCAGATATAAAGCAAACACAACGAACACACCTACAAATAAACAAAGAGCAACAAAGATAAAAGACCTACCTCAAATGCAAACAAACCCGTGCTAACTTTCTGAATTGATTCGCATACAATACCCCTTCTCTATCTTGATCAATTTGCTCAAACAAACTCTGCTATTGCTCTTCATGCTCTTAGACTTGTAATAATAACAATAATGATTAGCTTTAACCCTTAATAAAGGTAAATATGTGAATTTCTACCTACACTGGTAACCACCATTAATGCATTGAAATGCAGTAAAGACGGAGTCAGAACTGTAAGAGAACGAACACTGGTCTATAGTGCAACTTCAGTCAAAAAGTCAACAACAAAAAAGAATGGTGGGGGTGGAACTAAAATGGAAACGGGATCTTACATTTATAAAATTTCCAAACCTCATTCCCATTCCGGCTCCGCACCCGACAACTAAAAACAAAACAAAAAGTTAAGTAAAAGACCAACCTAATAAAACAAAACACAAAAATCGAGACAAAGCAAAATAAAAAGGTAGTGGAGTCGGGATCAGAATAGAATTTGATTTTGCAAATTTTGATAACAACCATCCCAATTCCCACTCTGGTTCCGCTTCCGCTAAAGACCAAAAACAAAGGCAAAGAAAAATACTATCAAAATAGAACCAAAACAAGCCTCAAAAGAACTTTAAGAACCCCATTCAGCTCCGGTTTCGATTTCGACAGAGAAACCAAAGAAAAACAAAGTATTGGCAAAACTAGACTCCAAACTTTGTTTCAAAAACAAATAAGTACAAAAAAACACAAAGGGGGACCCATTTTGACCAAGGCAAAAGATGGGGTGGTTATGCAAGGCATAACAAATGGTGACTCGGTTGGGAAAATGGTTTACCTATTTTCAAAATACTTAAAGAAAATTTTAGTCACCCAAAAACTACTTGGCTTATAAACACCTTACCTTGAATGAGATCAGATATTTGTAGGATAATCTTGAGTTTGAATCTCAGATGTTATGTGCTCATGAGTTATTTATGAATCTGAGTGTGTGCTTATATTGTGCATCATTCTTTGTAGATACTTTCTCTGCTTGTGAACAACTATACCTAAGTTTCAAGCTACATAAGTTGAGTCCTTTAACTATCATGCAGTAAAATCCTGGGTATTGCTCCGCTGCCAGACAAACGTCCATAGCCCCAACAGACATACCTCTAGTCCTCTCAAAGCATTGCTCTACTACTAGACAGGCGTCCATAGCCCCGATAGAGATACTTGATTACCCACTTGATATTGAGCTTGCTTTTCTTTCTTTCTTTCTCTTTCTTCTTCTCTTTTTTTATGGATGGAAACTCTTTTATGCATCTCTCAATACTCAGATTCAATGAATCTAAAATGTGGGTTGAGTACTACAATGGATTTCATGATAGTCTTAGAATCTGATTTTTCACTTGAAACATAGATAGAGTCATTCTAAAACAAATAGGTAATTACTCATGCAAATGTTTTTCTAATTTGGTGACAGATCTTTGATCACAATTCATGAGATATTCACATTTACATCTTCTATCCTTAATAACTTTTCCAACCCAAACTAGAATGATCATAAAACATAAGTTTTAGAATGAAATCCTTTTCAATGATTATAATGAGAATACCTAAACCAATTTCTCTCCTAGTACCAATAGTATACTTTGAATAACAACCCCCTAACTTGAGATGAGCAAAATAAGAATCCCCAATGAAACAAGACAAAACAAAACAAAGAAAGAAAACCAAAACAAAAGAAGCAAAACAAAAACTAAAAACAAAAACTGAAAACTAAAAACAAAAACTTAATCACATATGATACAATATAGTACATTCCTTTTCAAAACACTAGACTTTCTATGCACCAAAATAGTGTTTGAGAAATTGACCATTAACTGGTAATGGAATAGGCTCTCCTGTTAAGGTACTCAAACAGAAGGCATTCTCCCCTAAGATTTCAGCTATTTGGTAGGGACCTAACCAAAGTCTATCGAATTTCTGATGGTCTCCCTTCCTTTCTCTAGCCTTATCCCATAATAGCACAAGGTCTGATATTCTAAAATCTTTCACTTTGGCTCTTTTGTCAAACCAGCACTTGATGACAGCCTGATGTTTAGAGAATTGTTACAAAGCAGCATCTCTTTGTTCTTCCATGTTCAATAAGTTAAGCAGTCTAACCTCAATCCTATCATCCCTATTATAAAACTCCTGCATGAATTTCAAAACAGGTATTTGTAAATGTATGGGGAAGATTGGATCCTGGCCATAAACCAACTTAAAAGGTGAATTCCCTAGGGCTGCTTTGATTCTGGTTCGATCTGCCCACAAGGAAAATCTCAGTTGGGTATGCCAGTCCCTAGGGTTACTTTCTAACAACTTTTTTATTACTTCCAATAAATTCTTATTTGTGGACTCAGCCACTCCATTCCCCTAAGGGTAATAATTGGAAGAATATTTTAACACAATCTTATGCTCATAGGCCCATGAAATAAATTCAGTAGAGGAAAAAGCAGGGCCGTTATCACATACCAGAGCAAATAGAACTCCAAACTTGGTTGTGATGTTCTCTGTCAGAAATTTAATGACCACCTCCGTGGTGCTATTCTTGCAAGGCAAAGCCTCCATCCAACGTGTGCAATAATCCATCGCAGTCAAAATGAATTTGTGACCTGCAGAAGAATTTGGATTAATCACACCTACAAAATCAAGTGCCCATTGGGCCAATGGCCTTACCTCATAAACCAGCTGTAGGGGCATCATAGGATTTCTTTCTCTTGATGTAGAAGTTTGACATACATGACAAGTCCTGCAATGTTGATGTGCATCCCTAAACACATAAGGCCAATAGTAACTTGGCCTTAAAATCTGATGAGCCAATGCATCAGCAAATCCATGTCCTGAACCATGTCTTCCATGAAATTCACCTATAGCATGTTTAGCTTCTTGCTAATCCAGACAACACAAGTAGATTCCTTGGGAATTCTTCCTGTAGATTGATCCTCTTTTAAGCATATAATGAGTGCTTTTCATCCTTAGTGCTTTTCTTTGAGTAGCATTCATCCCTTCTGGACACTTGTTATTGAGGAGGAAAAAGACTAAGTCTGCATACCAGGGATCTTTTGTGAACGATTGAATAGTGTCCTATTGGCAAGTTATACTTCTGTCCACTTCAGCCATCGCCTTTGACAAACCTTGACCTCTTACAAGCTTCATTGGGTGAATCTCCAGGTCAAATTCTTGTAAAATGGCCATCCATTTCCCTCTTTTTTCTCCTAGTTCACTTTGCATCAAGAGGGACTTTATAGCTAGATCTGGGACTATAGCCATTACTTGACTTCGCATTATGTAGTGTCTGAACTTTTTCACTACTCGCACCAATGCAAAATCCTATTTTTCTATTGATGAATATCTTACCTCTGCATTCTTAAATGGAGAGCTCATAAAAGCAATAGGCCTCTCCTCATTCTCTTCTCTTCTCTGCGTCAAGACTACTGCACATGAATGTTCAGAAGCAAAAGAATAAATGTAAAAGGGTTTTAGATAATCCAAGCTTGTTAAAATAGGTGCCTGAGATATAGCTTGTTTGCATGAAAGCAGATTTAGCCTCTTCACTCCATTCAGTTTTTGCATGCTTCTTCATCATTTCATTAAGTGGTTTAACAATTTTTGCAAACCCTGTTATAAACTTCCTGACAAAATTAATCCTTCCAAAGAAAGATCTCATCTCCTTCTTACTTCTTGGCCTTGTCAACTTCAAAATGGCTTCTACTCGATTAGGATCTATGGAAATTCCCTCCTCTGATATAATGTGACCCAAAAGCTTCCCTTTAGAAACTCCAAATACACATTTCTTTGGATTGAGAGAAACACCATAACTGATACATTTTTTTAGTACTTTCTCTAAATCAGCAGCATGATCTTCTCTACTCTTAGAGAAGATGGTTAGATCATCAACATAGATGATTATACACTTTCCTATTAGGTTTTTAAACGCTACATCCATCGCTCTTTGAAAAGTAGCACCAGCATTGATTAGACCAAATGGAATCCTCCTATAGGAAAATGTGCCCCACTTTGTAGTGAAAGCAGTCTTCATCCTATCCTCATGACTTACCAGTACTTGATTGTATCCTGAATATCCATCCAAGAAAGACATCATTTGAGATCCATTAACCTTTTGCAATACTTCATCAAGAGAAGGTAATGGATAGTTGTCCTTCTCAGAGGCTTTGTTTAAATTTCTGAAATACACACATAACCTGATTTCCCCATTCTTCTTCCTCACAGGAACTAGATTAGCCACCCAGGTAGAGTGCCTAACTGGAAAAATTATTCTTGCAGCCAAAAGCTTCTGTACTTCTCTCTAGATCAGAGGCTCGATTAATGCATTGACTGGGCGTTGCTTTTAGCGAAACGACTTGGCTTCTAGCTTAAGAGGAATTGTATGTGTGATGATAGATGTATCAAAAAATTTCAAATCATCATAGCTCTAAGCAATTGCTTCAATATTCTATTTCAAGACTTTGATTATCTTATCCTTTATTTCTTGAGGACAAGTCTTACCTATAAGAACATTCCTTTCTACTCCTGAGTGAGTCAAATTAACGGATTCATACTTGCCTCCCTCACTCTTTGTAGGAATTCTCTGATAAGCTCGTGGATCTGAATCAAATATCCTTTCTAATGCTATCATCCCTTTTGGGATGTTATTGCTCTTTAAATCCATTATCCCTTCTGGATTATCACTTTTTGTATTGTCACTTTCTAGATTCCAATCTCCTTGATCCCTATCAACGTCATCAATTATCCGTCCTTGAAATACATCAGAACTCTCCAAAAAGAGCAAAATATGTTGATCATCATTAAACACCTAGAAGTGTCTAACATTGTCAGGAATTGCAAGAACTGAAATCAACTCCACAGAAAACCTCTTTAGATTTGAATCTTGCATCGGCTCTAATGTACTTGCTGCAATGGCAAGAGCATTTGCTATTTTATTTCCTTCCCTTGGAATAAGAGTAATCCCAAAGGCATCAAAATCTTTTATTAAATTCCATACCCTATTCCTATAAGCAGCCAATCTTTTATTATGGCAAGTGTATTGGCTATGTACCTGTTTCACAATTACCTCAGAGTCTCCCATCACTTTAAGAGCAGTTACCTTCTTCTTATGAGAAAACATAAGTCCTCTTGCAAGTGCCTCATATTCAGCCACATTGTTAGTGCAACCAAACTGCAATCTATAAGAAGCAAAATAAGTTTTCCCTTTCGGGTTAGTTAGTTCAATTCCTACTCCACTTCTTGCTTTATATTTAGAACCATCAAATTTAAGAGTCCATAACTGGTCTTTAGCTGGGAGCTCTTTCTTTTTAGAAACTATAGGGATTTTTCCACTTGTGACATGTGGCGGCTCAGACTTTTGCTGTTTATCAGAATTTGTGTTGAGAAGAAGCTCAGTTAATGATTTTCTTAGTTCCTTAGTTTGTTCAACAACTACCTCCTGAGTGATTTCTTGGGCTGAGTCAGGATCTAACTCATATTCTATTAACTCTTTTGGCATTGGCAAAGCATCTGGAATAGGGGTAGTGAAATGAAACTGAGATACTTCCACTTCCTTTTTTTCATGATCTGAAAACCCTAAGACCTGAGTCTGTTCTACTGGTAAAGAAACTTCTTCTTGAGAAAGACTGATCCATGTAAGAATAGTTGCATCCTTAGCTTGGAAAGAGAACTCATTGATGGGAGTCTCAGTTACCTCTTGAAATTATTGCTTGGGTAGATCTACATGCCTTAGAATATCTATGCATGACTGACATGTCAACTTCGAATGGTTATGATAGTGTATTCTACACCAATTAAGAAGCAATAAATTACTCAAATCAGTTTTTGTTTCTAAAACAAGCCTATCTTGTTGCAATTTCCTTATTAGAACTTGCTGGTTGATGTGAATCATCGAATCAGTGTGGTCTAAAGATAGTGTATCCTCAAAACAAACTACAGAGAAAGTAAGGGCTTCCTCTTGCTTGTAAACACCCATCTCAGTCTCAAAGAACGCTACTTCATTTGGAGTATCATACTCTGTAATCATGTGTTTGAGCCTAGGTTCACTTTCAATTCTTATCTGAGTGGAAACCCCTTTCTATGGTAACCACATGTGCGAAAAGTCCAAAGACAGATATCCTCCTATGCTTTTCATTAGCTCTCTACTTAAAAGCATCCCATATGTTTCTAGGATGTCAGTAACTTGAATATCTATATAGGTTTGGATCCTTGGGTCTGATCCAACCTGCACATGCATGTTCTTCAATTCTCCCACAACATTGACTTCAGTTTTATCCAATTGAATCACCTTTTTATTGGTTGGAATAGGACTCAATCCTAACTTTTTACAAATCGAAAAAGGCATGACATTCCCTGATGCTCTCGAATCTAATAAGCAATTGTGTAGATTCTTTCCAAAGATTCTCAAACTTAACAAGAAAGGTGGGGTACTGGTCTTACCTTTATACATAGCAGCATTTTTCTCCTTTGCGGGAGTCACTTTACCTTTGCCTTTCAAGTGATCTGTTTCTTCCAAAGCTTTCAATACCACCTCCCTTTGAGCTAGGCATCACTTCATGATATCAAAGAAAGACAATGATATCTTCTGCCTTTGCAATTCTGCAACAAAATCAAACTCTGAATCATTCCTAAATTGGTACTTAGGAAAAGAAGACTAATTACCTCTATTCTGAGCATCAAAAGGTCCCTTGGGTGGGGGTGGATTGTTATCTACATTCTAATTTGGTGGAACCATGTTGTTAGGGGGTGCAGATGTAGTGAATGGCCCTTTATTCTGGTTCCTCTGAAAGTGACCACCCTTAGATTGGAAGGCTTGAGCATCATAGACATCTTCCTCTAGCTCATTATCCCCTTGCATAGGGAATTGATACTTTTCTTCAATGGTTTCATAAGTCATGGCAGTGCTGACTGGCCCATTACCTTGATTGGAATTTTCTGCTTGAGGATGGGCATCAGCCTGTGCAGTTTTCACCATCTTCTCCATTTTTGGGCAATTGACCTCAGAATGGGCTACTGTATCATGCAACCTACACCAATTTGTCATAAAATTCAAATCAGCAACATTAGCAGTATTTGATCTCTCTTCACTTGCTTGATAATTATGGGGAACTCCTCCATTGTTAGGTCCAGTGTTCCACTGCCTATTGTTGTTGTTGTTGTTATTGAACCTTTGATTGTATCCTCTATTTTGATTTTGATAATTCTGGTTTGAGGAATTTTGGTTCTGGAAGTTCCTATTGGTGTTCTAATTTTGGTTCTGATTAGCATAATTGCCCTGATAGTTATAACCTCCCTGATTGTTGTAATTCTGGTTTTGATTATTGGGAGGGTTATGTTTGAGCTGTGCCATGTCATTTGACATCTGAGAAAGAGTCTTTTTTAGAGTCTCTACTTTGCTTGTAAGTTGAACAGTTTGATCATTCTGCACATTTTGGACTATGGCTAGGGAATGGACATGGGTTGGTCCTCCCCCTTGTTGCAATTGATTTTTAGGTTGATGTTGAGGTTGTTGTTGTGGGGATTGATGTGAGGAATCATGCATGCTATTGCCTAAAGGCACTGTTGGTGGAGCTTGCAACTCAGATACAGGTCCATAATGGGAATAAGACATCCTTGGGTCAGTGTTGTATAACAGTGGATTAGGCATCTGATAATTCATTCGAGGAAAAGCTACTCCCAACCCTCCAGGTTGTAGATTTGTCTACTGTTGCAATTTGATAGCCAAATGATAAATCTTAGATAGTGAGTCAATCTCATCAGGTTGATAAGTTCTTTGTAAGAACAGACCAATCAAAGGATCAACAGCTCTTAGATATGCCTGTATGGCCATGGCTTCCGACACTAGGTAAGGCTCTTGTAGCCTACGATACATTCTATGGAACCTAGTGTTGAACAAGGGCAACGGTTCATGATGCTCCTTTCTAATAGTGGAAAATTGGTGATATAGTATGGCAGGGTCTACATACACCCTGAACTAATTAATGAAAGCATTCTCTAAATCTATCCAACCTAGAATAGATCCTTGGGGCAGATTTAGATACCACTTATATGCCATATCTCCTAAACAGTAGGGAAATAGTCTACATACCACATCTTGATGAGCAACTTGAGCTTGTGTGCAGGCATCTTTGAATGCTTGTATATGTTCCTCTGCACTTCTTGATTCTTCATGCATGTATTTTGGACAGAACTTCTCTGGGTTCTTTGGTAAACCATGGAATCCGCCTGGAATAGTCCCTAACGGGGAGGGATTACCCCCAAAATAAGCCATTGGTGGGATTGGTTGGGCAGGCGATGGTGATAAATGCCGAATTGGTGGTGACAAAGGCCTATTTGGTGGTGGTGTGGATAGAATTGGTGGAAATCCTGGTGGAGTAAGCAGTGGTGGTAATGTAGGTATTTCTACCCTACGAGCATGAGGTCTTGATCTAACCAAGGTTTGAAGTTCTTCGAATAGTTCACGATTAGTAGAGGATCTAAGCACCCTCTCGTATCCCCCTAGTGAAAAAGATCTTCCACAAGCTAGCTTAGCCTTTCAGGCACTCCTTCTAGCGCCAATTTCTATTGATGGTTAAAATGACACAAGCAACATTAAAACAGAATATTTCTACTCTATTTCTCCTGAAAGAGAAATACAACATGTAGTAGCCTAACTCCCAAGGTCCTGGTAGTTGGTTCTCAACTGTCTGATGTCACTCAATTGGTTCATGCAATTGTAATATTCAAGGGGCCTGTGTTGGTAACAAAGGATTCAAGCTATGACTCTCTTTATCAAAATAGTTCCTGTAAATCAATGGGTTTTAAATAAAAGAAAAAGATAGATCCAAGGGGTAAATCAGTAAGTATGAATTAAATTTATCTAATATCCAAAAATATACTTTTAACAATGAATGTTTTCTTAACCAATCACAAAAACCATAGCATGACACAACCCACAGTATGACTGTACCATCGTATACATCTTAGGTGCTTAATTCAATTCCACTATTCGCATATCACAAGTATTTCCAAGATTTCAAAACAACACACATTCATTCATCATCAAAACTATAGATCAACAGACTTCAATAACTTTAATTCAATGACAATTTAACAAGATAATCTTTAAACCTGGTTTCTTCTAATGACTTTCATCACATAAGAAACTATCATGCTTCAGCACAATCACTGGCATTCAAGTGGATTATAACTCATTAACCTTATCAAACAACACAATTCAATGTAAACTCCATATTTCGTAAACCTGTAATTCTATTAACTGTCAAAAGATCTAGTAAAAATGTATCTCTGCAAAAATCTATAAAATTCTATCTCCTAGCATTAGGTAATCCAATCCAATTCTCAATTAGCCGACCCTTACCATGTGATACCCATCTGGTATTTACAGCTATACAAAAAGGTGTTTGAACTTCACTTCTATCTTAAGCTTTCCACCTTTTTAGGAACAATCAACTTTCTTGGAAACTCAGATCAACTTTGATCTTGAGTTCTTACATTATACATGCAGTTTGATCTAAAAATAGAAGATAGAAATAGAAGAAAAGAAGTCATGCACCCTTAAGACTATCAGTGTTGCACGCATGCAACATGCAAGGAATAAGAACATCATGCATGCAAGATTTTTATGCATGTGAAGCTGGATCCGCTATGAACTCATCATAACTGGTGAAGACTTGTTGTAGCATATCCATATCTGGCCCATCAATCCAGTCATCTTCAAATTTGATGCAATCCAACTCAATTGCAGCAAAATCTTTCGTACTTTCCACCTTGATCAATTCTCTCCCTGCAGCTTTTATTTCTTCTTTGACTTCTACAAGCCAATCTATCACCAAGTCTCCTCCATCATTTTTCTCCTACATGAGTCCTTGGAATCTTTCATTCCATTTCTCTCTAACCTGACTCAATGGCATGCCATCTTTTGTCATTACATTCACATCTACAATTATGGCCATGACCGCTTCCAACTCCTCCAACTGCTCAGTTAAACTATTAACTGCTTCCTGAATCTCATCCTTATGCTTGCTCAAAAAGCCAGTCCTAAACTTAAGTATGCAAGCAGTCTTCTCTACAAAGTCTTTGTTATCATCTTCAAGTATAGATTGTTCTAGAAGAGTAGTTAGAGGCAATGTATTCATCTTTTCTAACTTTTCACTATACTCCTTATACTCTTCTTCTAGTTTTTCGGATGCCTCAATGTAATGATGCATCTCTTTTATTACTCCTTCTGCTTCTTTGTAGGTTTCAAATCCTTTTTTTAAAACCTCACCTACCTTGTGGTTCAATTTATCTATCCATTCATCAACCATCTCCACCTTACCTCTAACTTGCACCAAATCATCTACCTCCTTTTTGCTTAGCAAAACAGGAGTCTCAATAGCTGCAACCTGTTGTGACCTTGGAGAGGAGACACTCTTCAAGAATGCATGTAACTGATCCAATTGAGCCTTAAGCTCATCTTTCTTTTGTTTTTCCTTCATCATTCTTGATTTAGTTGTTGAAGCCACCACATTAATCAGATTCATTTGTTGATTTCTCCTGGGTCTTCCCAAATTAACCGTGCTTAATTGATATTCTATTAGCTGCATATCCCCTACCTCCTTTTCAGTCATAGGCATGGCACATTTAGCAACTATCTCCCCTTTATCTATGAGTCTAGTAGAATGTAAAAATTTAGCCTTCTTTTTAGGCCTTTCCTATTTAATCTCTTTCATCATGTCCTCCCAATTAAGAGGTTGAGGAGGTGTTCTGGCTCTCTTCTGCAAATCTAACTTCAACCATACAGGAGCACTAGGAGCAGTCATCATCATGGAAGAGGAAGCAGTAATTGTAGAGGATGGCTGAACATTTACCTTAGGTTGAGAATCAACCTTTACCTTTTCTTGTTGTTCCTGCATCACATGCATCTGCACCAACTTCTCAGCCTCTTCTCTATCTCTTTGTTCCTACATTTTCTTGTCTTCTTCTTCTTTTCTCAATCTCTCTTCTTCCATCCGATCCTTCTCTAATTTCTCTTTTTCTAAGGCCTCTCTTTCCAACCGTTCTGCCTCAAAAGCTTTAAGTTTTGTAGCTTCAGCATCTTCTTCCTTTTGCTTCCTAATCAGCTCTTCGGCCTCTTTTTCTTTCCTTATCTTTTCCGATTCTTCATTTTCTATCCTTTCCATTTCTAAGGCTATCAGCTTCTCTTCCTTGTCCCTTTCTTCTTCAGCTTGTTGTTTCTTTATTAGCTCTTTAGCATCTCTTTCCTTTCTTAGAGCTTCAACTTCTTGTTCTTTCTGTCTAGCTTCCTCTATAAGCTTCAATCTAGCAACCAGGGCTTCCTTTTCCCTTCGATTTCTTGCTTTCTCCTCCTCAAGATCATGGATCTTCTGTATCAATTCTAGCTTGTCATTTTTTGCTTTGACCTTGATCTCATGCTCTCGTTGCCTCATTTGCTCCTCCATTGTATCAATTGATGTCCTTGTTTCAATTTCTTTTACCTTTAATTGTTGTTGTTGAAGTAAAGCATCAGCTTGTAACTTTGCATCCATTTCCTTTTGCTTCTCCGCTGCAGCCCTTGCATCAGACTCTCTTGTAGCATCTTCAAACTGTTTCCATTGCTCTTCCTGTGTCAAAATCTGCTCAATAGTCCCCTCCAAAGGCATGTTTTCTTGCAGGTCCTTCTCTAAAAGAGTTTCATCTGAGTCTATCTCAATTTCTACCAATTCTTCCTCCACTTCTTTTCCTTTAGCAGCTTTAGCCATGGCATAAAGTACTCCTTGAACTTCTTTATTTTTCTTTCTTGTGAGTGGGGCTTGTGTGGATGACTCACCCAATGCGGGCGTAGAAATAGCAGATTCAATTGGAACATCTCCCTCTGGTGTATCTTCTTCTTCATCAACTACCTCAAGCTCTATTTCTTCAACATCTGGAGGAAAGAATTCCAATGGCTCCTTGGAAGGTGTCTTTCTCTTAATCCTATTATACCCTTTACCTTTCTTAATGACTGGTCCTTGAGGAGCTGGAGCTTTCATCATCAACCATTGTACACTTCTATCCAAAACAGTTCTTCCAATTTTCTTAATATCAATGGTTTCTTCCTCATTCCAGTCTATTGGATCTAAGCTTTTAGTGCCAATGTTCAAAGCTTCTTATGAGGGATCCAATACAATTCCATCATCCACCAAAGTGTCAAGAATATTCTCTTTAATACCAAGCTCTGACATGAGTGAGACTAATAATCTCTCATAATTCTTCTTCCTCAAGTCATAATCAGCCTGCCTATCACACCAAAAAACCTCTAACAAATTAAAGTGTTTAGTGAACACTGAAGGTAATAAAGCATGCATTTTCTCCCTTGGATCAAAATACTTACAAGTTGTATACAATCCCAATTTCAATTGTATCAACTCATTACAAACCACCTTCACTCCCTTCAAATGTTGACAACCATATTCCCCCAACTTCATGGGAAATTTATGGCATCCTTTCTTGTGCTTGATCCCGAACCTAGCATTAACTCCAATGGCTTGATATACAAATTCCATAAGCACTATTCTATTACTACAGCATCTTGGAAGCAAATGGGGATGACCTTCAAAACCAAACAATCTGAAGTATGTAAACTTAGGGTATTTGATATACCAATTTCCCCATTCAGCAATAAAATCCATAGCTTCTTGACTTAACCTGTATCCTGCATCTCCACTCAACTGGTTGATAACCACATATAAAAATGTATCATTGACTCTTCTAAAATGAGTCTCAGCAACCTAAAGAGATAATTGATCATAGTGCTCCCATACCTTCTTTTGTCCATCCAAGGCTCCCATTACACCTACTCTTTTTAATCCTGGGAAAATCCGCAATCTTGCTGCAGCATAAACCACGTAAGAAGTCATAAAGAAAGATTTAGTCTGTCTGACCCTTGTGAGCTGATAATGTATGGCATCAGAAACAATCATTGACCAATCAAACTGGTAATCACCCTGAAAGATTACTTGAATAAAATGAAACATCCATTCCTTGAAGTGGAAGGCATCCCTCTTCCCAAACACTCTGGACAACATTAATATCAAATCAGATATCTCCTTCTTGAAATCTTCCCTCTTTGGCTAGTCTGCAAGCTTGCTTCAAGATTTCTTCTTTGTGGTTAACCATCTTTTGTTTAAGTGAGACTTATTTTATTCTTTATGCTTGCTATATTTCTCCAATGCCTCTGCTTCAGTTAGCTACACCAAGTTCTTGGGATCAGGAACATTAAATATGCTTTGGAACATTTGTGGAGTAAGATCTATAATCACATTATTTTGTGAATCCATGCATAATCTTGTAGCTAGATTATAAGTACTGGCCACTATCAATATCAACTCTGGACACTGGACTGATACAGGAAACACAGTGATATGTGCAAGACCGAAGTCAACAATCCTTTGTGTTCTCCCTGTCAAGTTTGCTCTTTCTACAAAGGTCTCTTCATGTAATTCTTCAAATCTATACTAGCCCAGATTAGTATCCGTGATATCTGACCAGTCTGATTCCACCTTGCTCACTTTCACCACCGAATTCCTATGATCATACCTTAATGTATAAGGCAATTGTTTCGGTTTCACCTTCTTTATTTTTGGTGTTGTCTTTGATGTTCCAGCCAGTTGATTCCTTTGAGCAGCCTCTCCTAACGTTCCTGGCATCTCTCAAATCTCTTGCAAGCAAACCTCTAATTAGATCTTTAGATAAATCATCATAAAACATGCTTTTAAAAACATACCTATTACACATACATCGGAGTCGAAACCAGACAGAAGCTCAAAACAATATTTTTTACAAAACTAGAGGACTCGAAGTAAAAACCGATATAGAAACTTCACCAAATAACAAACGGGCTTGTAGTCGAAGTCGGAGAAGTTATCGGAACAAAAAGCGGATTTGGTTTTCTTCGAATTTTCATTTTTTCATATTCTATTTCCATTCCGCCTCCGCCTCCGATCTGGTTATCGTTACTTCAACAAAAGACTTTCCCACTATATACGAGGCCGGACTTGGGATGAAAATAGAATTGATAACCTTTGCAAACAAAATTATTAAGTTCAAGATCAGTTTCGATCCCGCCTCCACTAGTTTATCCTATACTTCAAGGAAACCTTTTAGAACTCGGAATCGGAAATGGAATAAAAATGGAATCGATAACCTCGTAAAACAAAACTCTTAGGTCCATAATCCATTCCAATCCCGCCTCCGCCTATGCTAATCATGACATCATCAAATTTATTCATTTTTCAACATAACTTCATGATTAAAACCTAGGTCACTATAAAATGGCAAAGGAGCTTTAAAACTTTACCCCATATGACCGTGGGAACAATTGCATTTTAGGGCCATTTATTTAAATCTTATTTAAAGTAATTACAGAGACCAACGAAACCCTAATCTAACAAACCCAATAAAAACTAGGGCACGAGTTTAAACCCTGCCATTTTACCAAACGACGAAACCCTAATTTAAACAGTAAATCTAATCTACCCTAACTCACTGTAAAATCTCTAATCTACCTCACTGTAGATTCTTAATCTAACAAATCTCATTAACAACCCTTAATCTAAGCTAATCTACTACAAATCGAAAACAAACACGAGGCAATCACGATTAAGACGTGAAAGCGATGGTTCCCTAAAAATAGAAAGAAATGACACAATAAAACAAGATAACAAAGATTCAAAGCAAAACAAACAAGACAAAACAAGAACCTTCTCATTCAATCACATCGATGATCATAGATTTGCTTTAAAACAAAATGATTGAATACACGAGTAGATATAAAGCAAACACAATGAACACAACTACAAATAAACAAAGAACAACAAAGATAAAAGACCTACCTCAAACGCAAACAAACCCGCGCTAACTTTCTGAATCGATTCGCACACAATACACCTTCTCTATCTCGATCAATTTGCTCAAACGAACTCTGCTATTGCTCTTCATGCTCTTAGACTTGTAATAATAACAATAATGATCAACTTTAACCCTTAATAAAGGTAAATATGTGAATTTCTACCTACACTGGAAACCACCATTAATGCATTGAAATGCAGTAAAGACGGAGTTGGAATTGTAAGAGAACGAACACTGGTCTGTAGTGCAACTTCAGTCAAAAAGTCAATGACAAAAAAGAATGGCAGGGGTGGAACTAAAATGGAAACGGGATCTTACATTTATAAAATTTCCAAACCTCATTCCCATTCCGGCTCCGCGCCCGACAACTAAAAACAAAACAAAAAGCAAAAACAAAAATTTAAGTAAAAGACCAACCTAATAAAACAAAACACAAAAACCGAGACAAAGCAAAATAAAAAGGTAGCGTTGTCGGGATCGGAATAGAATTTGATTTTGCAAATTTTGATAACAACCATCCCAATTCCCACTCTGGTTCCGCTTCCGCTAAAGACCAAAAACAAAGGCAAAGAAAAAGACTGTCGGAATAGAACCAAAACAAGCCTCAAACGAACTTTCAAAACCCGATTCAGCTCCGGTTCCGATTTCGACAAAGAAACCAAAGAAAAACAAAGTATTGGCAAAACTAGACTCCAAACTTTGTTTCAAAAACAACTAAGTACAAAAAAACACAAAGGGGGACCCATTTTGACCAAGGCAAAAGATGGGGTGGTTATGCAAGGCATAACAGGACCCCACGATCAAATATGGTGGCTCGTACCACTTGCTCTAGTCCTCTGAGGTAGCACTGAGGGAACACTCACTTGGTCAGCTTCATGATTTTGCGCTTGGAAACGCTAATGTCCAGAAGAGAGGCGACGAAGTGGGAACAGATTATAGTGTTCACAGTGCAATGATCCTTGTATTCCATGCAGTCTTGGCCGAGAACCCATTTGATTGCTTTCATGTATAACAAGTTCTTGACACCTGTCATGCATTTCAGGTGCCTACACCTAATTTTTCCTAAAAATGTTGTATGGGTCTTCTTGCAAACCAACCTAATCGGTGTCTCCATTATTGCTTACTACTCTAATTTAAGAAATTGCTAAGTTAGCTAGGACCTATTGAAGTGAATGTTAAGGCTAATTATGATTAGCAAAGCTATTGGGGGATGTTTGTAGATTGAAGGCAGGGTTCAACTGACGATACAAGCTATAATTACATTGGAAGAAAATGGAGCTATCGGGCCTTGATAATTAGTGTCACGACGTGTGAGTTGATGTGAATGATTAGGTACAACTGCAACTTGCTTTGCTCAAGTTGTCAAATTAAAGAGATTAAGCCAGGTGTCCGCATGAGGAGTTGTCATCCCGATAAAATCAAGGGAAATCTTTTGGTAAATCCGTTGGGCATTGTGCCCAAGCACAATCAGGAGATTATTAAAGGTGAGAGAATTTACAAAGGATATGGCAGGGCCATCGTGGTGTATTCTCCTAGGAAAAGCTTATGCCACCTTGCGTGAATGTCATGTCTCTTAAATTCTAAGAGTATTTTGGTAGGTTGGCGATCTTCTCATACGCTCAAAAAGGCCGGAGATGCATTGGGAAACTAAATATTAAAGGCTGGCACATACACTTGCTAAGCCATTTTTCACAAAAACCAAAAATTAGCTTAGGCATGCAAAAGGGGCATTTATGGTGAGAATTCATTAAAAGGTGAAAACAGCTAAGTTATTCGCAAAGAGAGAAAGGTTTTTTCAGAAGCTAAGTCATTTGCAAAATTTGTGAAAGCCTCATGTGAATATGAAAAGAAAATGGATTAAATTGCAGGAAGTTCAACACAGGTCACGGCCCCTCAAAGCATTAACGACCAGAGATTGATGATGCCCTACATATACATTTATGGCCAAGAGTCTTAAGCTACCCTAGGCATCCCAACAAGGCCATCCTGGCCTTTTACTAGTCATCTAGACCAAAAATTTATTGCCTCAATTTCTCCTAGAAATTAGGCCCTTGTATCAGAAGGTTGGGATAATGTACTGGATCCTGAGTTATCTCTGAATCCCAAGAGCCTAAGGGAGGCTGCATGCAAGAAAATGAAGAAAATAATGAACCCATTCAACAAAAGTTTATGGGACTATGGGCTTCCCCAGTACATGGTTCCCCTAGTGCATCATTGCCCAAAAATGGTCGCAGCATGTGCAACAAACTCTGATCCTCATATCAGAGTTATAAGTGGCCCTAATATAAGGGTGGTCACCAACCCTTGTGCTCTACAGGACATGTTATGCGTCTCGTTCCCTCTACCTAAAAGTGTTGAAGATTTTGGCATAAAAAGGATGCAGGAATGTTGGAGAACATTCCGGATGGCACCATAGTTTTATTCTACTAAGACTGCTCAACTGACAGATGCTCCAACAACTCCCAAATTCCCAATTGCACTAAATTCTTTGAAGTCGGGGTTTTCTTTTGTCACTTCTATGTTGGCCTTGGTTTGTGGGTTGGATACATACAAGGCAATTTTCAAATTCTAAATGAGTCTTTGCCTCATGTTAAGGAAGAACAACCAGCCTCTGCTTATGGACTTCTTAAGGGTCATTGTGGATGGGATGATCGAGCAGCTACGGGATTTAGAAGTTGGCTCTAGGTTAAGGTATTCTTCCTTCCTGACCTATTTAATTTTGCATCGGAATCTTGACTATTTCCACCAATTCATGGCCCTGGATGTTTTCAATGAAAGTGGTGCTTGGAAGCTAGTGTCGACATGGACTCCCTTCCTATCGAAGACTTTCAATAATTATGCATTTTTGGATTCATTCCTAGCTCCAACCTTGCGGGCTTTGGATGGATCTAGAAGCGGCATGACAGTGCGTTTGATGCCACGACAGAGGTCATGGTTGGGAGGCCTCTTTTTGCCTTGTGATTGGTTCTTTGCCACAAACTTCACCATGCTCCATATGTGAGGCTTCATCCGGGAGCCTTTTCGGCTCCCATGTTTTCTTTCCAAAAAAGTGTTGGCCTTAGAGGCATTGTGGCAGCTGAGCAATATTGAGAATGATTACTCGGGAGGAAGACATTTGAATTCCTATTTGGTGTTTCCTGTCATGTTCGGCTTGGTCTCGCCAGTGAAGAAGAAGAGCCCAAAGATTAATAGCTTGGAGGTTTTGTACTCTAAGTTGGGTAGTCTTCGACTAGTGACTATTGATGACATATGGCAATACAACCCGGAAAAGAATCTGTCAGAGATTGGCATAAAAATTCCACATTACCCTTGGCAATTTTGGGAACCTCGAAGAAATGTTGAGGAGGGAAATTTGAACTATTATGTAGGACATGAATATTTGCCTACTACTAAAAATCGACCGTCGTGGTTAAACTTTTACCACGTTGTGGGAAAGCCCAACAAAAACCAAAAGATGAGCTTGTACCTGTGCAGCCAGTTGAATAAACTCGAATGGAAGCCCAAAAGAATTAGGGACTTCTAGATATACAAGTAGGAGATAAAATCTGTGGGTGGCCTTTTTCGAGAGGTTGACTTGGATGAAAAATTTGATGACATCTAGGTTCACGAGCACCTAGACATGAGAACTCTCCAAACACTTTGGTTTCAGAGCAGTACTATGAAAAGAGAGGAGTTTCCATGGAGCCCGATGAAGAGGTAACTCAGAGACCCCCTACCATTGAAAAAGAGCCAACACATGAGGAAGATGTCAGTAGATAGCCTACATAATAGGAGGGCTCTTTGAATACACAAATGTCGGAGCCTTCAAGCTCCTCTAGATCAGACAGGAAGAGGCAAAGGAGTTCTGGTTGTGGATGGAAGGTTATTGTGAGCCTTGAGGATTCCCTAGAGAAGAAAAGACAACAAATGAGAGAGTCCTCTAGAGGAATGGAGTCACAACATGTAGAAGCGGTGGCGTTGGTTATGATTCTTCAGGAGCCGCAGGTATTATTTTCTCCCTCCTCTCTCTCTACTATGTCTTTGGTCTCCTCTTTGTCTGCCCCGGTCTCTTTGTCTATCCTAGCCTTTTCATCTACACCAGCTTCTTATGTCACTAAACATCCTGGGCAGTCTAGTACTTTCCCTCCTGGTTTTCCATTTTCATCCTTTACCTTTCATTTTTCCCCTAGGACACAATTCGTCATCGGTCCTAACCTAATGAGCCAACAATTTTTATCCTCAAGGCCCAACCCTTCAGTTGGTGCTTCCCTGACCTTTCCCTATACCGCATTATCATCCTCTCTGAGTTGTCAATTCATTCCACCATTCTCCCCGGCCATTATTACAAGGTCTAGCAAAACCACTGATGTACTAAGTATGCTATATTTCCCGCTAGTAGTCCCTCGAGAGTTTCCTTTTGCTGGTGGACTGGGTATTTCTTCCTAGGAATATTTTTCGCAGGTGGATACAAATTAAAGCACCTGCGCGAACCAAATTCAAAAGAGAAGAGAAAAGGATGCAGGTAGACAAGCAGAGCCTCTTTTGCAAACGGTATTCTACAAAATCCAAAATTCGCTAATGTTTGCAAAGATCACCCCCAATGTGATCAAACCAGTTAGGGAAATGCTGCCAAGTGACTACTCAGTCAACGCCATTGGGGTAGATTTGCATCAGGCTCATCTGTGGGATAAGGTCAAGCTGATGGAGGAGACTCAAAGGGCGGTTACCACCGATTACCTCAAGCTTAATCACCAAGTGAAGAAAAAGGAGGAGCAAATATTGGAGCTAAAGGGCAAGGTTGATATTTGGGAAAACAAGTATAAGGCCCAGGAAAATGAGATAAATCGCCTGCAAAAGGAGAGGAGTGATTTTGAAAGAAAGATCAAAGAACTTCAGGTTATGAGCATAGAGATTGTTTCGGTCCTATAGAATGAGGTTGAGCAGAGCCAAGCGAATGAAGAAAGGCTTCGTGCTGAATTCACACAACTGAATGACGACATGAAGTAGCTCCGACAACACAAATGATGAGGTAAATAAAATGAATGTCGTTTTGGAGTCAGAAATTGAGAAGAGAAAGCAGGCTGAATTGGCCTTAAGAGAAAGGGAGAAAGAGATTTCCACTCTAAAAATCCAAGTGTCTGCATTGGATGAGAGCTAAGGGTGGACCTGAATAGCCAGGTTGCAGAATTAAATCTTTTGAGAGCCCAACCTCCTACACAATAGATGAGCTTGGTGGCAATTGCCCAATAGTTATACGCGTCCTATTGGGATAAGGTCAAGGAATTATGCCTTAATTTGCATCCCACCTTGAGGTTTATGGTGCAGGTAACTGACCTATGTGGAACCATTAGTGAAACAATCCACCAGGTGCAGGAGATGACTGTCGATAAGGTTTTAGAGGCCAGGGTTCTAGTGGGCAAGTTGTATATGGCTTCTGATGAGGCCTTGAGTGGTGTAGGTATTGTGGACCAGACACCAATGGCTATGGGCATAAACATTCTCATTTCCATGCACGAGGTCGTCCAGCAGATGACAGAATGCATAGCCAAATTGAACTAGGTGACCAACGACATGGGGGAAAATTTTTCCCTCTTAACTCAACGAGGCCTCCCTTCGCCCTTCATTATTGATTAGGTGGTAGCAGGTGTCGAGCACATAATTGTAAAGATCAAAGAGAAGAAGCAAGACCTTTCTATTTTCCAATGTTTTGATCAGTCCCCGATCACCAAGAATATTGAAGGTATCGTGCATCAGCTGGCACAACTCTTTTTTCATCTTGAGTTGGAGGTGAAGGTATCTGGTAGATTGTCTTTTAAGGCAATCATCGATCTCAAATTGGTGCACGAAAATTTGTGAGCCCTCTCTGCACCATCAAATGAGGTCTGGACTGGTCTACAAGCTACCCTCTTAAGGTTGTGAGGGATAATGGGATGTTGATTAAAGGTTTCTGGGGTTCTTCATTCCATGGGCGAAATGTCCCTGTGAGTCGCCAAACTATTTCACAAAAACTGCTAACCTTTGCGGTTATTATTTTTTCCTTCGTGGTTGCACCTTATCTTTTATCGCTCACAACCTTCAGTATTTGCCACGTGGCCTTCTAATGAAGCTTTTAGCTGTTCTCTATTGCTTTGCTTTCGTAGAGTTTCGAGTGTGTGACATGTGGCTTTCTCTGGTCGCTTTCCAAGATGGGCCCACCATGCAGTTACTATCACTCGGTGTCACCCATGTGGCTTCCCCTCAGAGCTTTTCATTGGGAATCCCTTATTCTTTTTGTTGGGCTTCGTCTACTCGACGCATGGAATTTTCTTGTGCACCGGTTTTCTGAAAGTTGTTGCTACGCTGTTTGTTCTCGCTTGCCACTGTGTTTTCTTCTTCTAGGCCACGTGTTCATTTCTTCTGTTGCATGGCCTTCCTCTCTCTGAGGTGGTTGTATTGGCGTATTGCTAAGTGTTCCTTTTGTTCGATGTCGGTTCAGGAAGATCTAGGGCATCGATGTTTGATCAAGGCATCTTTCTTCATGGTTGTCAAGTGGTGGGCTAGCCTATATAGGCTGCCTTGGTTCTCTTTTATTAGTTTTTTTATTAGATAGATAGAAAAGCTTCTCGAGCACTAGGAATAGCCTCTGTAATATTTTTATTGAACTTGAAGTTTGCAGACTGTGCCAGTCAATTCCGCCTTTCTTTTTTTCATGCATTTGATAAGATTGTTAAATTGTGTTGTTATGTTCCTATGATATATGAATGCCTGTTCTTCAACTTTCATAATATTTTATAGCTTAATAGATACAGATCATGTTTTTGACTCCTCTATGTTGGTCGAAGTTGTACTTGATTATTCTATGCAATTAGGAGGTGTTTATTATGTTTTTTAAGTTCTTTTGAGAAAAATTATCTAAATAAGCAGCATTCGGTGGTTTGAGCCTTTTCATCCAGCACTGTGCTTAGGTAATATCATTTATGATTTGGCACATTGCCTTTAGCTTAGATTTACTTTCTCAGTTATCTTCCTAACCTTTTACCTCCCCCACAAAAATGAAGAGTCGACTTCAGTAAAACCCGGAGGTCGCTTAGTTGTGCGCATAATGTCCCCCAATAGCTAAGTTTCTCATGAGATTGTTGCTACATGCAAAATCTTGTGTCAACATAGACTAAGTGTGCAAGATGGTAAATACTTTTCTTGTTGTGTAGTTGTTACTAGTTGCAAGTAGGGGGGTGGATCTCAATGGGGGCCAAATCCCAAAGTGGTGACCAAGACAATCCATTGGAGAGTTTCTTAATCTAGTGATAACCTAAACAATGAATTGGGGGATGGGTAATTTTCACATAAACAAGATAATAGATGCATCACCCATGCATGTAGTGCTCATTTAGGCTAAGGATGGGTTGAGAAGGCTTGTTTGGAAAGATCAACTTCCTTGTCCTCATGAAAGAAATGTTGGTTCCACATGTGTCACTCTATGGGGCCGATGTCTAGTGAGAGATTATCAGGGTAACCATAGATGGGGGTTGACATCTAGTGAGAGACTATCGGGGCAACCCATGCCAGGACCATGTGATGACACTCTTCCTTATTGCAATCTAGCATTTTCTATTTATTTTTCTCCTTTTGTTGTATGTGTGCCTCTAGAAGTGCAGTCAATGTTGTAATAAATGTATGTGTTGCTTGTGATGTTAATGTTGTTGCAGTGTTGTGTTGGAGTCATGTTTAGCCCTTGTCTATGTTAGCATGTTATCTTCTTGACTGTTTGTATGTAGTGTGACCTTGTAATATCTCCTAGCATAGGGGGTGGACCTTAGGGTTCCACATGGTCGAGAGGTTGGTGATTTTTTCTCCATTGGGTTTCCCTGCTGCTTTTTTGAGTGCGTGGAGGTTGTACCTTGTGTAGAAGATTCCAGTTCTTGATCTAGTTCGAGAAGGCAATATTTTACATATATGTATTGGTTTGCATCTCAGTTGTACCATTTATTGTATTCTGATGTATTCTTCCCACTTGTACTCAAGGAAACATTATTGTATATGATTTTATGATGTAACAAATTATAATGTATTCTCATGTAATGTAATTTATATATATTGTTAGAAGATAAATCTTTACTTGGTAAAGGTTATTCTTTAAATATATTTTTTTATTAACTTGTAAAATATTCCAAAGGAATCCCTACATGTCTTTTGTCTTTTTTGTCATCTCACACATGTGTGAGGATGACTTATTTTTTAATTCCTTTATTAAGGAATATTTTTAACCACCTCCTTAAGAGGTGACACTTTGCACACACATATATGAATGGTGGCATCCATTGAGTTGAGAGTTACATTCTAACTCCTCCTTCTCACCTCTACTTATTAAGGTGTATCTCCTCTCATTCTTTAAGACTCAAGCAATTTTAAGGCCGAAACTCTTTCTCCCTTTGTATTATTCTTTAAGCATTTTGCCTCCATTCATAATATTGGGGTTTTTTCTTATTTTTTCCCCTTAACAAATTCTTGTGTCTCTCTTGCTTTGGTGGTGCTTGGTTTGGCTACTTCAATCTATTTGGCAATCTCTTTCCTTCAAACAATTTCTCATTCATTAGTATTTTTCATTTCTCTTTTATATTTCCTTTCATAGTATCAGAGCTTGATATTACTAATATTTTGTGAGCTACATTGTTGAAGGTTTACTAGATTTTTAAGAACGCCATTGGAGACACTCTCAAAGTGGAGAAGAAGAACAAAGTGTCTAATTTTTGTTGTTTTTAGTCTTCTAACCTATTTTATTGTGCATGAATTTTAGTTTTCTAGTTTCATACTTCAAATAATTTGTTTGCATTTAGTGCATTTTTTTTAAGAAACAAAAAAACTCAATAAGGGTATAACCTATTTTCCAAATTTCAAGCTTTCCTAACCCTTTTATGAAGGTTTTTCTAACTGTTTTTATTTATGCAAATTACTATTTTTGCTTCTTGTTTGATAGTTTCTTTTCTAACTATTTTTATTTTGCAGGTTTCTATAATTGTTACAAATTTCAAATATTTAGTATAAAGTTTTCCAAGCTTTTTGTTATAATTTGCATGCATGTTTTATTTTTTGCAAAATTTTAGAAACCCTCAAATGAAAGATTATATTTCATTTTTTTTAGATCTATATTTTTTTTTTATGATATTAAACTAAATCTGTAAAAAATTCACTATATTTTGTAAAAAAATCAAATTTGTTTAGGGCTCTAGCCCTCATTTTAGCTCATATTTATTCTTTAATAAATAAAAATATATAATTATTTTTCAAAAAAATTAAGGACTTTTAACCTGTTCAAGTTTTCTTTTTACAGATTTGCTATATCTTTTTAACAATAATAAATAATAAATAAACAAATAAATAATCTAAATTTTTTAATTTTCATAGATAAATATTATTTGTTTGTTTTTTAACAAATAAATTAAAAAAACTGATGTATTTAAGACTTCAACCCTCTATAATTTTTTCCCTCTCTTATAATACTGAATACAAACTAGTATACATATATTAATTAAAAATATATATAAAGAACGTTGAAAGTTATCAATACTTAACATTGTTTATTATAATATTAACTAGCAATCACACTTTTGTGTGCAATAGGTACGACGAAGACAACATGTGTATTTTTTAATAAAGGTATTAATAGTTGTGATAGTAGTTGTTTATATAATGCTCAATAGTTGTTATAGTTGTTTATATAATGTCCAATAGTCAATAGTTTTGACTTGAGTAGGGTCAATTAAACAAAATGTATTTGTTTGATTTAAAGAGCAACGAATCATGTGATGAGGCATTGGTGTCCAACTACCCATTTTTTGATTGCTCAATTATTGGTCTGACTTTTTTTTGGGGGCCTTTTTATGGTCATGTGGCATAAGTTATAGGTAGGGGAGTTTCCAAGTATCTTTTTTTAGTTTTTTTTGAGTTTTTTGAATTTTCCACATTGAATTTTGAGAGGTTTGAAGTTATGGTTCACAATCCCGTAGCTTGAACTTTGCATCCATTTTGAAGGATTGAAACATGATTTTGACCATTTAGTGGGTGATATATTATCATATTATTTTCTGTTATCTAAAATTTTCATTATGAAATGTGACTGGTGAGAGTCATGTTTAAGATATGTTGTTGAGATAAGTTTTTGGTGAGTACGCTAAAGATGTATGAAAGGTTAATTAGGATAAATTATGGTATATTTTTTGCATACATTTATGCACTACATGAGGTCAATTGATAAGCCATTTAGCAAATGATGTTGTTTATGCAACAAATGTCTCAATAGAGAAGTGATAGCTTCAAATCAACTATGCATCCACTTACAGAGATCCAAACATGATTGAAATAAAACTTCTGAATTAGGAATAAAATCAAGCTCCATTATCAACAAGCTCATGTTATGTTTGCAATATGGAGAGAGGGAGAGAGAGAGACTGGGAGAGATAGGGATAGAAGGAGGGAGACAAAAGGTGGAAGAGTGAGATAGAGAAAGAGAGTGATGAGAAAATAGGTAGGTAGGAAGATAGAGATAGAGATGGAGACGGATATGGAGAGAAGGAGAGATAACTTGGTGTTGTAGGCCACCACCAAGTGAGACATCAATTTGGTATATAGGGCCTTATTGTGGGGGCTTACTAGGGCATTGTTTTCCATTTACCTTATATATTGTTTGCATTTTGTATTTTAGAGTTTTGACGTCGTGGCCATGTTAAATAGTACTATATAACTTGCTAATCCACCCACACCTAGAGCATGAGCATTAGAACCATTCCTCCAGAAATTAGGTGTAATCTTAAGGTCACAAGATTGCCTATCTATGGTGACTAGTGTGTATCCCTTGCTAGAATTTGTCCCAAACTGAACTTTGAGCTTGGATGTCCTAATAAAGCATGGATTCGCCTTCAAGCCCTGATCTCACTAACTCAAAATGAAAATAAAAATAAATCAATGGTCTTCAAGGAACACCTACTTTGGTCATTCCTTAATATTAAATAATTTCAATTTCAATGTAGGTCATAATTTTTTGTCAGGAAAACAAGGAGGACTGAACCAGATCTTTATTGTTAACTCTTGGTTTTCTAGTTTTACAAATAGGGCTCTTTTAGAATGAGAAATTCAAATTCATGACAACATAGGGAAGTTTCAAAATACAACTTAATATATGAGTTTTGAATTTGGGACCGAGTAATCAAATCATGGCTTTGTGGGAGGGACCAAGATATCATGAGTAGTGAGAAATTTAAGAAACAAGCTCAACCAATTGGAACCCATGATCAGTGGTACCTCCACACATTTCAAAAGTATGGCCAAGAGTTCTCATATTGTGTCTTAAATGGCTCAAACCACTTCATATTCCATAATATACCTAATTAAGGATCTTCAGTTTCAAGAGTAACTATGAAGCAACAAGAGCTGCCAGCTGAAATTGACATTGGCCCACTTCATAAAACTTAAAAATCATAAGTGGGTATTACAGAAATGAAATGGATAATGTATTTCCATCATAGATTTTAGCAATCATCTTAAAGATACATTAGCCAAATTCATAAAAGTTAAAAAGAATATGGATATACATTGGCAAGAAAATGTGGATATATAGTGATTCCTTAACTGATAGAGAATGTTACAGAGCATAAATGTCCATCAGATAACCTATGAACCCATGAAAACCATAAAAATGTTGTTGAATGTATGAACTGTAGTTGATAAAATAAAACTATCCTTTCATTGAATATAATTCAATAAGATATGAGAATAATCATTATTACTATTCAAATATAAATATTAAAAAATAATATTCTGACAAAATACTTTCACTTAATTGGTTGGTTGACCTTAATTTTATCCATGTCAAGGAGTAACAAGTAAATTTAAATATAGTTATATTGGATGGGGATAAGGTTTTCTTCGCAATCTGATCTTTAATTGACTAAACTCCATTTCACTCAATTCTTTCCACCATGATTGGCATCCCATGTTGGGGATTGAGAGTGATAAAGGAGACAAGCGCATGCCTATACCTTATATTCACTAAATATGAAGCTCTTCACCATCATAGTCACCTCAACCTTTTCTTCTAAGAAACAATAGTTCTGGCCTATGCACGCTCTTGGCCCACTAGAAAATGGAATGAAGGCATAGGGATGATTGTTTGTATCTTTGCTTACTCCCTCTCTAAAATGCTCTGGCCTGATCTCATTTGCATAACTTCCCCAGTATCTGGGATCCCAGTGCACTGCTAATATGTCTCCCACCACATTCACACCCTTGGGAATTATAAAATCGTCTCTTCATTTTAAGTCTTTGAATGCCTACCTAATGACGCCTGTTCTAGGTGGGTAGAATCTCAAGGTCTCGTTCAATATCATCCCAATCTGTCACACAGAAAATTGTTAAATTATTTCAATCATGTATCTCTTGGGAGGGTTTCTTAACCCAATATTTGCTTATCATACTTACAATTTTGAGCTTACCTAAACAATCCATGGTTGGATTGTTGTTTCCACAGACTGCAGTCACTTCTACATGAGCTTTTTATTGCCAATCTTGGTTGAGCGCCAATAGGAGTATTGTCCATGATATCAAAACACTAGTGGGTTCTCTTCCTCCCAAGAAGAATGTAATTGGCAAGTATAAAACCAAATTCTTTGCTAGAGTCCTCCCTACCTATGCCAAAATGGGAGCTTTGGGATGGGCTATGAACATGCACGAAAGCATAATGGTAGGGGAATTTTTGTCAGATGTTATAGTCGGATATGCTTTGGTAGACATATATGCAAGATGTGGAATCATAGATAAAACACCTGAATTGTTTTACAAAATGCTGAGTATTCTAGAAAACACTATTTTTTTTTTTAATGTCATCTTTAAACAAGAAAATAAAAACCTATAGGAAACTTAAATAGGGATTAGCTCGAAGAAGGTGCTTTGATCTGGAGTGTCATATTTTTGAATGACACCAATTGCATCAAAGAGGTGCATGTTGCTGGTACTGATAATAGTGGTTAGCTTAAATTTCTTTGACAGGCTCTTTTGAAGGGCATTTGTCATCTTCTCCTCTGATAATGCTACCTCAAAATTGACCCTGGTATCTGTATTGTGATTATCAAGTTCCTGAAAGGTAGATATTCTCATATTAAAACCTCAACAAAATACTCCTCGTATGCATAAATCACTAATATATGATTGCAATTAGCATACCATTATGAACGAATCTTTATTTTTATTGGTAATCATACTTGTCAAAAAGCTCTTGTAATCATTTTTTCATTTATGAACAGGTAACTCTATAATTCTGAATGTGGTTTTGTCAATCTGATCTATAATACCACTTATTGTATAGGTCACACCATTCTCCTTTGTAGGTGTTTTTTCAATTTTACCCTAAAAGCATACCAGTGGGAAAATGGATGAAATTCTTCCATGAAATACAATATTGTAAACAAACTTGCCAAACCTGAGTAGTATATGGAATATGCATTACTTTAAAACCCTTGTATGGAGGGTCCATTGGCTGCATAGTTCATTATTAAGCAAGTGTCTTACATTTGCAACAACATCCCTTGGATTGTAGTTTGCCACAAAGGTACTCCACCCACTTCCAATTCCTTCACTTCCATTCACAAGCACCATTGGTATGATTGGAACATAGTTGAGCAACAAAGGAAATAGCAATGAAAAGTAAACTCAGAATGATAAGATGAGGCAAAATGGAAAGAAAGCAACATCCTAAACTATTATAGGTATCTTAAATTCATCTATCTTAAATATGGTGTGTGTGTTTTGGTTTTTATGTACATAATCAAAAGATGACAGTCTTCCTTGTTCAAACCAAAATCCTTACCATGCTGGTTCAATAGATTGGCCATCTTCTTCCAAGTAGTCCATGAGAACATCATCTTCTTTTGGGAACAAAAAGTGTGTTATAGGTGAGAAGCATGTATACACATTTGGAGCACTTGAAGCATCTTTGCCACCCTATTAAAAATAAATGCATGAAATGATAAGCAAGCATAGTTTATTCACAATAAAAAGATGTATGCTTAGTCTTCTCAAAACTCTCATTGCGTTCCTCATTCCAAATTGTCCAACTAGAAGCAAAATTTTTATGTTGTTACTTCCAACAAAGTCTTGTGCCATTCCAATAATTGTGCTTGCAAGACTGTGCTCCTCATGATGGTACGCAGAATGCTCTGAGACATATCTAGAGAACTGGACAACCTATACAAGAAACAATAATTTTGTGTGAAAACTAAGTGTCAATTAGTACATAGAGGACAAGTAAGCAAAATCTGTGCTATAAGGGCAACCTTTGTTTGTTTGACAAAATTCCGCTTCAAACAACAATAGAGGTTTTTCCTTTGTCCTGGCTTGAAGCCATCAACCATTGATGGAATAGATCTTTGCAGATTAGCCCCGGAAAACAGAATAAGGTCCTTGTTCACAAAATCCTTATAAGAGATAAGTTTTTCATTCTGGTCCAAATAAGTCCTTGGTTGTCAATGTGATCAAATCAGTATTATTAGTGTGATAAAACCAATATCAATTTCATTTAAATTTTATTTCCAATAGCTCACCACTGGCTTCATTACCTCAAATTGTCTCAACCAGTTTTTTTTGGTCTCTATGTTCTTCTTGCATTATGAATTCACAATGCTACCTTTTGCATTAGGAGAAGGTTATAATTAGGACATAGTAGTACCAAGATTCAGAGTGAAGATATTTTGCTATGTACATTGAATTGATTTATAAAATGCAAAAATAGGCTTTTAAGTTTTATAAAATGCTTACTTTTTTTAATGCAGCTTGTCAAAGAAGTACATCCATATGCTGCAATGCTTCTTGTATGAAGACCATTTGCTAGGAAATTTTAAAGGAGAATCTACTTGTGGATTGTTCACATAAGTCGTTATAAACACGTAATTTAAGAGATTCATGTATCATATACCATATTATTATCTTTTCAAACATAGTAGGAGAGTGGTTGTATATTCTCTGGCTTATACTCCTGAAAGCTTATAGATAGACAGTAGATGATTTGATTTCCGTGCTTAGAGATTTCATTAGAAAGCGCAATTCAAATGTGCAGGGCACATTATTATATCTGTTCATATATAGAAAACATATTTGTTAATAGAGATAATAGCTACTTTTTGTAGTTTGCAGCTTAGTATTTAATGATTGTAAATGAATTTGGAAGGTGAATAAATGTAACTAATAAAATATAACTAACCTGCAGTTATTTTAAGAATTAGTGTTTGCTGTGGAGGTTGAATTTGATAATGCTAATAAGCATGCTTCTTCTTGCTTTCGGCATGCTACATATGGGTTTTGTTGCATACGTGCATATCGTTCAAATGTGAATGTTGGTTTGATGCGCACACTTGCAAGTTGACGCACTCTTGAAATTGTTGTGAATGTTAGGCCTTGTCGGTCTACATTTCCAATGTTGATTGTTGCCTTTTCAAGTGTTAGGCCTTGTGATTTGTGTATTGTTAAGGCCCATGCCATTTTGAGTGGTATTTTTTGATGTCGACCTCGACTCAAAGGTGAAATAGGGACATTCTTTGGATTATTGTGGCCCCAAGTAGGCCCTATGTAATTGTTGAATTGAACAACAACAAATAATGGAAGTGAAGGTGGATTTTTTGCATCCTTGTAGACTATTGCTTTGACTTCACCAAGTGCACCATTTACAAGGCCTGTTTCCACCCATAAATTTGAACATAACATTAATTTTTGTTGAACACATAATAGAAGCTTAGATTGAAGTTGTTCATTTTTTGAATTTGAACTTGGTGGTCCTTTAAGTTGCTCTGCAATTGATAATGCAACAGGTTTTGCCAAAGACAATAACATTTGTTGCAAAGAGATGTATTGAGGATAAGAAACTCTTTTGCTCTGTAGATGTCAATGTTGAGCTGGAGCGTGACATTAGGACTTTCCAATCTTCAATTGTAGGTTCTGCATTTTGCAAATTGGAGAGTAGAGTACAAAATGAAATTTGTGCTGGATCTTCACCGATTTGACGAAAGATTTTGGTAAGAGTGATAAATTTTGTGAAGCTTTGCCATAGAGTGCCTCCATAAGATGTTGATGCATACATAGGGATGTCCTTGACTGGTGGAAGTTGTCCAAGATCTCCAAATAGCATGATTGAGTGTCCTCCAAATGGTATTTGGTTATTGTTGGGGAATGCTTCACGTAACCTCTTGTCAATGCATTGTAGCAACTTCGGTCCAATGAAGCTTATTTCATCTATTAGTATGTACCAAATGAAGTACATTTTTTCTTAGAAGTTTGCAAGTGTTTGTCCTTTCAAGGGTTCCATATCTTTGATAGGTATTCGTAGAGTAGAGTGGATTGTTGATGCTTCTATGTTGAATGTTGCTATGCCTGCTGGTACAAGAAGTAGTAATGGTGATTGGCCATTTGTGGCTGAGCTCATGAGTGCATTTTTTATGGTTTTTATCAGGTGTGATTTACTTGTTCCAGTAGTTCCTTGAACAATTAATTTTAGAGGAAGTTGGCACATACCAGCACGTAAGTGTGACAAAATAATATGAAAGGCTATCTTTTGTTGGATGGATAGGTCATTTTGGGTAGGGAAATTGGTAGGTTGGCAGACTTCAAATGTTGCACAGTTGGATTGTATGAATGTACTTGCAGAGTGTTGATGTTGTGGATTGATTTGGGAAGATCCCCAATCATGGTGCAAGTCAATGTCACGGTGACCAGCATGTCTAGCTCATCAAAGTGGAGGGGAAGTCTTGGGTATAAGCGAGACAGTACTTGCCATTCTAATGGGTTGTTATTTTGTATTATATCTTCTTCATCGAAAGAGGCACTAGAATCTATATTTTGTGGGCCTTTTTCTTGTGTGTGTAGCACATGCCAAGGATGATAATTACATGCAAAATTCTCCCATTTTCTTATTATTTCAAGTGATGATGAGCCAATATCATTGTTAATGTTGTGAAATGTCTTGTATAGTAATAGTTCACTCCAACAAAATGCTTCATAGTTTTTGTCATCTTTTGTAGGGATGTTTATGAAGCGTGGGGATACACGTACAATGGCAACTATGGAGCACTTTTTCCATTGGCTATTCTTTCGAGATGCTTTGAAAGTCCATTTTCTAGTTACTTCAATGAGTGACATGGAATCTAGATATATTGGCCGATCCATGTAAGTATCAATGTAGTTTGTGGATGTAGAAGTTGGTTCGGAGGACATTGAGACACGTTGGAATTTATTTTGGCTAACATTTAAAGAAACAAAAATCCTTCTTGAAATGCAGAGGGGAAATTTTAGTAGTAGGTGGAAACTTTCTTGTGCTCCAATATCACGGTCCACAAGTGTTTTTGCAAGCATTTTATGAAAAGTTGTAGGTGTTGGGTTGTGAGACTCAATGTTTGTTGAAATATGAGAAAGCATTTCATGATATGTTTCTGATTTTGTTTCATCTTTTGCTGCATATTTTGCAATGTATTTGAGGACAACATGGATAGAGAGTACAGGTTGGTAGTCTACATTGGCCCTCCAAATAGAGAGTATAGAAGGGTTGTGTAGGTTTAAGCAATAGTCATTACGTGAAGGGGTGAATGTTGGTTGGCCATACTCATCTATTGCAATACTTGATTGATCTTGCATGCTCCAAGGGGCTTTGTAGTGACATTGAATGGTTGTGCCTTTTCTCCTAAGGCATGTTTGTAAGGTACACTTTGTAAGACGATGTACACAATTTACCAATTTTGTGTAGTCACTTAATGGGTCTACAGGTATAATCAATCTTGTATCCATTAAACATGGATCATCGGCAAGAGTTCGATGGATTAGTTGGTTTCTTAATGGAAGTGGTTTGGGATTCCATGCAGAGACATATGTATTGATGTATTCAACTGCATTTTTGACTAATTGGAGATTATTCCATTCTATTTTTTTGATATCTAGTACATTTTGTAGCCATAGAAAACAATGGATATGTGCAGAGCCCCTGTGTTGCCATTCATACCTGGTGAAAACTTATTATTAGGAATTGTTTACAAGGTATGCAATGTAAATTGATGAATTTATGCAGATTTTACCTGTACCAATAGTCTGTTGCACCAAGTAGCTTCTCTAAGACCTCTTCATGAAATGCAGTAAATCTATGGTGCATGTATTGTGCTGTAAGGTGTGGGTTTTGAACTATATTTTTTATCCTCCATTTGTATGCTACTTGTGGATTTGTAGGTGCATTAGATGGCATTATACTATGCAAGTCTAGCCATTTTGTATCCACTGCATTGAGTGTGAAGAATAGTGTTGGACAACCAATTTGTATGATCATATCTAAAAGCTCTGCTCTAGAACGGTTCCAAAATTGTCATGTTCCACGAATTGACGCTCCAAAGCGTATGAGTTGTTCTGCAAGCTTGTCATCAGGCAATTCCTTCAATCTTTGATGAAGATCAAGAATAGTTATTGGTAGTGTTGGGTGGATATTTTTATGAACAAAAACAAATGTTGTTTCTTGACTGCGATGCCACATTAGGATATTTAGTATGAAGTATCTAAAGTGAGGGTGTTGGCCAAACCTATTATCGCAATACCTCAGTAAGTGGAGACCATATTCATGTAATTTGACTTCTTTGATGCATTGTTGTTTGAAAGCAGCAATGCCTTTAGGAAACAAGCTGGGGAAGGCCATTACAAATAATCCTTTTGTGTTGTATTCATTGATGGGAGATGGAGAAATGGGTGGCCAATCTATAGACAAGGGTGGGCGTCCTTCACCTAGTTGCAATAAGGACCACAATTCTTCAACCTCTCTATGTGCTGGTGGAAGGCTAGCAATAAATGAAGTACTGGGTTGCATGTTTGCCTCTACGTCTTCGTTGTTTACATCAACTATATGCATCATTGTTAAAGTTGTGGAACTTGGAATAGTGTTTGTTTCATTTAGCAGGTCCATAATGTTAGTGGAATCACTTGGCAGGAAGGATAATGCAACATCATCTAATTGTATAGTTTTGTAGTACGGATCGTTTATGATTTTATATTGCAAGGCCTCGTATACACATCCTCAACTTACATAAAAGCTATAGTCTTTTTCCTTGATGTTTCTTTTGTTAACCAATAAGATATCTAATTCATCTATATGCCTTGGCAAGTGGGTTGCAATAGTAGAAACATCTTGAGGAAAACAAATAGTGTGGCCACTATATTTTAGCTGCCCCCCTTTTGCATAGGTTACTTGAAGGATTGGGCTAATTCTTGCTATTAGCATTTCTTCAACTTGGATTAGTTTTTTTAAACATTGAGGTTGGTCACCTGGGTCCATGTTATTCCATTTGGAAAAGCGGTGGCCATTTTTTTCAAATGTGCACCTGTAACATGTAGGTAGTCCATTTATTTCCCTTGTTTTAATGCCAGGGTATTTTTCCATGCAGACTAAACAAGTTGGCATATTTGCAAGTTTGTCTATTTTTGAGTGGAAGTTATCTCTTGCAGTATAAAAATTTTGAGTAAAATTTGGTTGTGGATGGATATGACAAAATGGATTTGCTTGAATTGAACTATTTATTTGAATTACAACTGGATGAAGGTGGGTGGGATTAGTAGAGCATGGGTGTGTAGTTGTGGAGATTCCATCTATGAGATTATGTTGACTTTCTAGTCTTCTTTTATTGATCTCGCCTTTTCTTGCATGGTAACGTAATTGGTGGAGCTCATTTTGTCGAGCTCATTTTTCTTGCAACCTTGTGTTTTCTAACTCCATTGACAAGTTCCTGTGAACACAAATAGTTCATATAATATTTATGTAATATATAATAAATAACCATGGCTTGCATGAGTAATGGAAAAATGAGATGTAAATACAAAGGTCTAATATTTATCATTTTAAATAGACTAAATATACAACTTAGATGGACATTTAATGTAAGTGAATTTGCAATGAAAAGTTTGATAATAAAAAAGAACTTAATACGAGAATTTGTAAATATTAAGAACTAACTTAATCGTTTTTCAAATACGTGAAACAACATGATACATTTGAAATTAAACTTTATTCATAGGTTATATTGAAATTGTTACAAGACATGTCACATATAATCTAAGGTAAATTGAAAACCAAGTTGTTGAAGCCAAAATAATAAAAACAATTCTTTAGATTTGCTAAAGATTAAGCATGAATCATTTGAAAATTGAATTATGTATATATGTTTGGAAAAAGTCTAAAAGTTTTGAGTAATTGTTTCTTGAGCTTACAAAAAGTGGATAATTGCACATGACATAATGAGCATACTTTAAAAATCTGGTGTACAAAAGCTAAGCTCGCTTAATAGCTGTAATAACAATGCTTTGTGATTCATGACCACCAAAAGTATTTGTTTGGATGGCCAATGCTAGTAGGAATTCATTGTTGACAATTGTGTCTAAAATTTGGCTAGCACCATTAGGCTCTGCTAGTAGGAGCTGAAAATCTTCTGCGCGAACTCCGAACAATGTTGTGGACGGTTCTTCAAAAGCGGTGGCATTAAGAAGCTCACCTATAGTGTCTTGCAAGTCCATCTTGAGCATGTAGCTGAAATCACATGTAGTAATCTCCATAGAACACTTGGGGAACTTAAAAGTAGTTGGGGTAATTTGGACAACCTTTTTTTAACACTTTTTGCTTTCCACAATGCGAGGGCAAGACAAGTAGTAGAAGTTGTCTAAGTGGAGCTTTGTGATAGTAGCCTTTACACAAACATTATGTTTCTCAGGAGAGTTTGGATTCTCAATATTTGAAATTGGAATTGGGTTTTTAAATTTGTTTGCTGATATATTGCTCTTTGAGAGGGAAAGAGAAGGAAGGGTAGACCCTTTAGTGGCATACCATGTTTGCAATTTTGATGCTTCAACCAACTTAGGATCGATTAGAATGGCTGTAGGGAAAATGGTATCAATTGATTTTCTAGACTATGAGGTTAACCAACCACTTTTGATCAAAACAATTGGTGGGTTGGGTTGTGGGGGAAGGTCAACTAGTTGTTTCCGAATGATTTGGCAATGGCTACCCCAAAGTGTGATATTAATGGTATGTTCTGACATGTCCATTATTGTGGTTGTACGTTTTATTGTTTCAGTGTCATCCCTTTTTCAAATGGTTGATGTTGGAGAGATATCTAGAAGGACACCAATGACATCTACAAGGGAATTAATAGGTAACGACATTTATGATTGAATGGTTTTGATATGGTAGTTTTGTGTTGGAATTGTGGAGTCTACGCAGGTTAATGGACTAATGGTCGAGGAGTTATGGAGGAAAATTTCATATGGGTTAGTGTCGCTACTATATTTTGTGTTTCTTACTCTGATGCTACCATTTGATATGACATAAGTATTATTTGACTCAATCACATGGTAGAACCTATCTACTTGTTCATTAAAATAGGTTACATGTACTTCAGAGCCTTCTTTATCTACAAAATCAAACCCAAATACTTTCCCATCATTATTTTCATTTTTGTATGCATGGATTGGGCTTTTACTCAAGGCATGACCCTGTATGGACCAAAGTTTATGGTTTGGGGTTAAGGTTGCAATTGGATTTGGTTTGATTGCGGAGAGAGAGTGTTTTTCCCTTGATGATGTAGTTGCATCATGGGATTTGTTGGGAGTTTAACTATTATCCAATGGCTCTTGGGAGTTGGTAGAGAGAATACAAGTTGTAGCTTGATTAATTGCAATTGGTGCTCCAATCATTGAGGCATTGTTTGTAATAATTTCCAAGTTATGAATTACGATAGCCTTGCAATGAAAAGGACAACTTCAAAGTGAATGCATTATACATGCATAAACAAGAGGAACTGAAATAAATAAGGTGATAATGGACATACGTAAATGTTTGAAATTTCCTGCAGATGTATTGTTTGAGTTGGATAATAGATCCTTTGAGTAAAGCCTCCTCCAATACAAATTTTTTGAACTGTGTGGGTAGTAAAGTAGGATACATGTGCGTCCCATCTGAGAGTTGAATATGATACTTGGTAAGCGTAGTTTTTGTTTGTTGAATGGGGTTCATAGATGCAATTTGCAAAATGGGGTCAACATCAGGCATGCCTGAAAGGATGTCAGCAATTGCATTTGCAGTTAAGGTCGACATGACATTGTTGGAAGACATTGGAAGTGCTTGGCCTGCAAGCAAAGTGAGAGTAAGGAATTTAGCTATTGAATAAACATTAAAGTCATAATTTTAAAATGAAAATTGTTTAGTATGATCTTTCGTATGAGTGAAATTGAAATCGTTTATTCATTACATGGCCTAAGTTGAAATTACAAGTGTTTGTGGCATTTTTTTGTTTGGTATTATGGTAGCATAAATAACATTCATTTTTTTGAACCATATGTATAAATGGGAAAATTAGGATGTTCAATTTAACGGCTGTTGAAATTCAAAAGCATAAAAATGAAGTGAAGTAAGACGCAATTATAAATTTGAAGAGAATAAAAGTATGTAATGCAAAGTATTTTTATATTGAAGAGCCTAGTTTTCAAGAGAATTTTTTCAAAGAAATGATGGAAATAACCTACTTACTTAATATATCTTAAACTGCATATACAATCTTAGTTTTTGTTGGCATATAATTATTCAAAAACTGCAGCAAACAATTAACATCTATTAATTCCAAAACATAGTAAAATAGTTGGACTGACTTTCAATGATGTAAAGATCCATACATTCATATTGGTTCACTTTGATTCAATGATGTAATTGTTTAAGACAAATACAATGGACAAAGTAATGGTTATATGTCAAAGAAATCACAGTTTAAGTTTTATTGCATGGAAGTGATAGTATGACATTGAGAGTGGTTTATCTTTATGAGTCAAAGTCCATGTTAATAGTAATAAGAGATGGAATTCATAGTCTAAGCTAATACATGTATGTAAAAGAATTTGGATCAAAAAGTTGAAACAAGAAACAAAGAATAAACATCTTTACAACTTAATAGATGCAATTAACCGATTGTTATTGTAAAAGGATAGAGAGATAGAATTTACCTCTTTTTAAATAGGGCTAAGATAGTAATTAAAGCTTTGATGGTCTTCAAGAATACCCATCGTAATTTCAATGTGTATTGTCCACCTCTAATCTGCAAGTGTAGACGGTAGAAAAAAAAAAAAACCTTATAAAATAAATTGTAAATTTTTAAAATAAAAAAATTATGATGTTTTTATGTTTGCAAAATAATCTGGAAATTACTGCTTGCAATCAAGACAGTACATTAGATTGCTCATATTTTTAAGTTAAGCATTGTTAAAGAGTATTTCCAACCATATTCCAACTATAAGAAAATTTGTGAAAAATAAAGCTTATTGTCTCATCATTAATACATCACATCATTTTTTCTTTTATCATTCTCCTTTGCTTGATTTGAACATGGAAATCACTACTGAATGCTTAAAGAGAAATCTTCAGCAAGTCTATTCCACTTTGGAAAAAGATTAATGTAAACCATACTGTTGCACAAATTGGCATTAGATTGCAAGTAAGACTGAAGCGTTTTTGAGTGGGAAAATTGCAGGTTTTTGAATTAAACATTTTTTTTGGCAAGAGGATCACAACTTCCAATTTAATGTGAATTTTATCCAATTTTATGCCCTTTTTTATTGTGGTGAATTTTTCCTTTTCATTTGGAAACCTAACTCTAATCCTAATTTTTCTTTTTCCTTATTGAAAACCTAAACCCTTTTTTCTGTTTTGGGAAACCCTAACTCCAACCGAAATTTTTCCCAATTATATTACTTTTTTTTTGGAAAAATTTCTCTTTTGTCATATGATTAGGGGTCTCAATTTGACTGCTTTCCATGTTCTTATTTGTAAGTTCACTAAGTTGGTACCAATGCTGCAAAGCTACCATCTACCAATTTGATTTTTTTCAAATGATGGGTGTAATTACTAGTGATATTAGGGAATGTTAACTATCAGTGAGAATGCAGTCAGAAGTAAAGTTTCCAATGTCCACAAATCCAAATTGGAGTTGATTCATGTTGATAGGAGGTATATGATTAGAACTGAGTAGCCTTCTATTATTGATTGCATAATGTGTGACTTCTCAAGAATCTTTATTCTTGAGTTGGAAGCTTTATATATTACACCTTGTTGCTTTATTGATCAGTACTATACATACGTGCAAATGAATTGGTTATGATGGATTCTAATAACAACTCCCTCCATTTGAATATGGATGGTGCCTTGCTTCTCCATCAAAGCTGAACATCAAAATTCTTGGTGTGACTGGTTGAATTGCTTCCTTTTGGTTCTGGTATTCAAGGGCATGACATTTTAAGTAAATTGCATTATGGTAGGCAGACCTATTTCTCCTTGTCTTGAATAGTATGAACCTCTCTAGTTCAATACGAAATATATATTTAAATTTATTTTGGGCTTCCTCCAACGATACAGGTGTATGACAGGGTTTGATTTTATTCATAAGTTATTGCATGAAACAAAGGCCAACATCTGAACACCAGTGAAAACTATATATCACATTTAATCAATACGTCATCACCACTATCCACAAGTAATGAAAGTGTAGGTTCTTGGCTACCAATTCAAATGAACGCCATAATATTAAGCATTCAAATCTAATATTGGTGGTTTTTGCTGTTTTGGAAGTATGCTCATTTGAAGTGGATATTTTTGTCTATAATATACCTACATAAAGAATAAATAAGATTGCTTTAATGATAATTGAATTGTGCTTTCAGGTGTGGAGAGATATGATGTGATTGTACAAAGTACATACACCTTTATTTATTGTAATCATATCAAAAAGAGATTCCATTTTGAGACACACCCCAGAAGTAGTGACATGTCTTGGAGATGTGATTTGAGATGCCTCTTAGAGTGAGAGAATTTGTTTCTCAAGTACTCCTGTAGATGACAAAAAATTTATGTTCATCTCCTACCATCTTGTGACCAGTTAAATAGGAAGCTGCATGAATCCTAAAATCATTGAGTAAAAACACTTATCTTTTGAATCCCCAAGCCCAAAATAAAAAAACAACATGGGCCCTACAATGGCCTTTTAAAACAAGATAAAAAACGAAGAAAAGTAGAACAGACGTAAAATAACACTTCCAACCTTATGAATGCTTGGTTCACATACTTTTAGGTTTGCTCTATCCAAACAACAAAGCATTACAGATTGGGTTTGAACAGGGTTTAACATCTTGTTCTCCATGAATTCTAACCTTTGCCCCATCTTTGGGAAGAAAGATGAATATTCTTCAGTGGCTATAAGGAGCTAGGGTTCCTACCGTGGATTTTCACATTATTTTGGATGTTCTATTAATTTTTCAGACTGTAATACTGGTAGAAATTTTTTCTCTATTATAAATTGAGCTTGCACAACACCCTTTGATCTGTGTTTTTACTTTATTTTGACATTGTTAGGTACCCATTTGTTTGGGCAAAGAAATAGCAGAATATGTTTATGTATTGGAAGCAAACTCAACTGATAGTCATATTATCATTATTATATAGTTATTTAATTGATTAGGTCATTATTATATTGTTATTTAATTGAATAGGTTGGCCTAAGTCTTATATAGGGTTATTTGAGGCTTTGGGAACATAGAAAAGCATCTTGATATTTCATGTTTTGTTCTGATATTACTTTCATAGTGGTTCCAATTTTCTACTGTTCAAGGAGCAGCCTATGTTTGGGGATGCCATACCTATCCTAGATATAGATCCATTGGGTTGTTATATATTGTTGATGTTAACAAACTTGGTTCCGATATGCATTTTTGTATAGGATTGTATTTTCCCCTTGCCTAATGGGCCTAAATGGCTCTCAAAATTTAGTGCACTAATCTCAGCTAGTAAGGTGAATGCAAATTTCATTAGCAGTGCAATAAGTGACTATCTTGATCTACTATACAATTACTGAAATTTGTGGCATTGTAATTATCAATTCTAAACCATCCTTGTGTGATGTTGAGATTTTTTCTACCAAATTAATCACCCTGTGATTCTGTGTAATTACAAGAAATTAAATATTTTTGTATGTTATTGGTGTTGCTAGTATGAAACAACTTGTGATTTTGTCTTGATGTGTCCAAACGAATGACTCTTTTATTCCTTTATTTTTCTTTCAGTGAAAACAAGCCCTAATGTTGCAGACACAGCTATGGAGAGGATTGCTCAAGGGACCAAAGTGCTTACAGAAGGAGGCTATGAAAATATTTTCCGTCAGTGCTTTGAGTCTCTCCCCGAAGAGAAACTACTGAAGACATATGCTTGTTATTTGTCAACCTCTGGTGGGCCTGTCATAGGAACACTATATTTGACCAACATGAAGATTGCTTTCTGTAGTGACAACCCTCTTTCTTATAAGGTCAACTCAGATAAGACTGAATGGAGTTTTTACAAGGTATGATTCCTTGACTAGCTTTTTTGTTTCTAAGTTGAACTCAGCAATACGAAATTGGATTATGCACAGAAATGATAGTAATTCAACAATATTTTTAAATTTTCCTTGACCTTTTTAATGCATGGGGATGCAAGAATAAAGAAAGGAAAACTCATCAAGTGGCAGTTTTGTTGAAAAATCCATGTGTTATTTACTTTTTATCATTCTTTGAAACCTCACACTAATGGCAATTTAACCTTTTCCAATTCCACACCTCCCTTCTTAGTGAGACTTTTGGTCCTACAGAAGCTTAGTTAGACAAAAAGTGGGAGAGGAGTTCTCCCATCTTCTCATTCGAGTACCACTTTGCTTTCTTCTATATTTTCCCCTTGATTCAAAGTTTCTAAGACTCTTGAGTTTTGTTACAGATCTTCATCTTTTGTTGTGGCACTACATCCTCTCAAAGTATTTCTTGGTTGTCAACACCCAAGTTGTCCAATGAAGTTAGCACCTGCCCTTCTTCCTCATACAACATGGAAGGTTTGTGAAGGTTTACACATTCACAATTAACCATCAACATTGAATGCATCTTCATGAAAGGGGATTCCCATTAAGATGGAAAGCATTTTCACCAATAGCCTTTGAGATGGAAAATGGTTCATGTCTAAGAGTTTTGATCTTCTTTGTTTCCCATGCAACCTTTCCTTGTCTAGGAACAACCAGATAAATGGAAATGATCCAAGGAAATTAAAGGGTAGTGACAAGTATATCCTTCCTTATGGTATCTGATTTTTTCCCTTCAAAGGCTGTAAATTGTTCACATTTTGATCTTGGTGTTCTAGTTTATCAGAAAATGGTATGACATACTATTAAATGCAATTGTCTTGGATAGGTGAAGCCCTATAAGTTCATATATTTCAGCATTTCCTATATAACTAAATGGATGCTTACAAAAGTATGTACATGTAATATATATGACAATGAATTTTACCAAAAAGATATCTTTACAGATAATTGACGAAGAATATACATTGTTATTTTACAATGTATGTACTTATATTTACAAAGAAGATATCTTTACAGAAAACTGATGAGGAATATCCATTGTTATTTTACAATGTATGTACATATGAGTTATTAACATAGATGAAAATGGTATACAAGAGCGTACTTCAAATTCATTGGATATCATTTAGGAAAAGTAAGAATTTCTCAATGATTACGTGGGATGAGGCCATCTTGTAGTGTTCGTCATAGTACATTTCTTTTAAAAAAGAGAAAAACCTGCCTACTTTTGAACATGTTTTATGAAATTCTTTTGCAACAATCTCCATTTGTTGGACTTCTTCTCCTTCAATAGCAATAGTATTGCAGGTTGCTTCTTCAATCTCTTGGATAATCTTCTACGAATGCTTTGAGATTGATTTAATTAATTTGTCAATTGGTGTTTCAATGTACACATTTGAACCCACTGAATCATTGAATATTACGATTGGGCTTGTTATGGAATTTCCAGTTTCATTTTGTTGAGCATCAATATTTTCCATTATCTAAAAAAACAAACAGGAAATTATTATTTAAAGAAAGCATATGAGGTTTCTATGATAAATATTAAATGTGAAAATTCCCATTAAATTTAATTTCATTGCAATTTGAGAAAGATAATCTACAATAGTACAAAACAGTCAACAGAGTTATCTACAAAGATAGAATTTACCTCCTTCAAGTAGATTTTATATAGTAACAAAATATTTGACGCTCTTGTCAAAACCCTTGTAATTTGAATGGCTTTGCTCGGCCTCCAACCTACAAATTTACACGGTAGTATAAAAAATAAGCTTTTGAGGTTTGTTTGATTGAAAAAAAATCTAATAGTAAATACCAAAATCAACTCAAAGTGGACCAAACAGTTACCTCCTGCAAATAGTTTTTTATACTAACTAATGCTTTGATGGTCTTGTCAATAGCAATGGTAGTTTCAAAGGGTTTGCTCCACCTTTAGCTTGCAACTAAACATGGTAATATTTAAAATAACAGAACTAGAAATACAACAAAATAGTCAACACATTAACCTAAAAAGACATTAAGCTTCTGTGAAAACCATGTATATATGATATTTCATAAGTGTTTCAGAATATGTTTGATGATTCATTAGCAGGATAAACGGAGAAAATATACTGACATTTGTCATAAGAGTTTTTTGAGGGCCAAATGGGACCACTTTGTGGATCCATTTGGGAATTTACAATACTTTCTATTTTGTCTATGTAAGATGTATTCATGCATTATGCATACCTTTTCACTGCGTAAAATGATGTTTATCATTTTTTTACAAATTGAAGTCTATTTAACAAAAATACGCATGTAATTACTTGCTACCTATTTAACTTGTTCCCTTGTAACTCATTTACAGTGGGGGGGCTCAAATGTGTAAGGTTGTTATTCATCGGCTTTGAGAATATAGGATAAAACATTCAAATAAAAATAAATAACAAAACAGTGAGTACTCTCTATTATTTCAAACCAACATGCAAATCCATTTTATAGTCCTTTGAAAACACCAAATAAGGAAAAAATCAAATGTGTAAAACAAAACAAAAAGAGTGTACAGAAGATTACACTGTAAAGATCATAAGCCATCTTAAAAGAGGAGAATCATGAATGTTAACAAATAGAGAATGAGTACAACTCTTGTATAGAGAATTTTTTACATTTCTGTTACAGCTTGTTCAGTATTTTTATCATAGTTCATAGTTGGGCATATCTGGAGAGATCCTGCGCATTCATAATCAAACAAGAAACTGAATAAAGCCCAAAAGCCCTGATTTCCACACAAGTAACACGAGAAAACTAATATGATAGAAACTGCACACTTTGTTTCTTAAGAATACTGACACCACCTACTGCATCTACATAATCAATAGAGAGGAAGAGCAAGGTTAAGAGAAAACTTCTCACCGCACCTACACAAAGTGAACAATCAATAGAAGAGGCTACTAAAGCACTCCTACAAATGAGAAGAAAAAAGAGAAATAAAAGATAGAAGTAGAAATCAAAACATGGGACCCCGTCATCTGAAGAGGAGGCGCAAGGAAGGGAAAAATCCACCTAAAACAATCAAAGACTCTTTTAGATGTGAAAGCCTTGTTTGGTGTCCTATTCACAAAAGGGGTCCTGGAACAAACAATGGCAGTATATGAGGAGATGGGGGCTCCTATAAGGTGATTCATAGAAGAAGCAATCATCATATATATGGTGGCCTCCACAAAGATATTGGAGGGAATCATCAACCTATTTCCGCAATAGTTGGATACCACCCTTAAAAAGAGAAGAGAGCAAGCTACATAGTAAGAAGAGAAATTGAAAAAGCAAGCTTTAGTAGAGATCACTCTTTCAGCCACTACCATAAAAAAGGAAAATTTAACCCAAATATGTTGATGAACCTAGATAGTTTTGCTTAAAGAAAAGGGTAGACAAGCTTATGATGAAGAATGAAAAAATTATAAGGAAAATCTAGGAGGAAATAATATAAGCTACTAGAAAGGCCTATGCAGGGTCCAAGAAGAAGAGGCAAAGACTCACAAAGCTTCATCTTCACCATTCAATGGACTCAAGGATATGCCTTTTCAATCCCACCATCCCTAGAGAATCCATCTTCATCTATCACAACTTTCCCAATGCAATTCATTAAAGATTATTTGGCAGAACAAAAGAAAATCTAGCCATTCTCGACTCAACAGCTACTAAAACTCTTGCTGGTTGGATCCTAGGTTAATATTTCTAGCATCTCTCCCTTTCAAAAGTTCCAACTTGGATACATTTTTCATTAGATCATACATAACCACAAATCACAGATGAAAAACACATCACATAGTAGACATTCTTAGAACTCCATGTTCAATGACGAGAATCTAATACTCGCTACACTAAAGACTTACAAAATCCTTTACAACACTACAATGCCAAATAATTCCTGAGATAATCAAACTACCAAATGTGGTCAAAGAAAATTTGTAGCACAAAATCCCCTATGAAATTCCTCTCAGCCATGGAGACATTTAGTTATGGATAAACCTATACCTTTCTGCAACTCATACAAGACACCCTCGCCCTTACAAGATTATGACATACAATAATTAAATCCCTAGATCATAATCAGGGTGCTTAGCTACAAGAAATGGCTCAAAAGATCAACCCAATCAGACTGACAAAAACATCTATTTAAAATCAAATATCAATGCCCATATTTGTTCAAATGGTGACATTGTGATGAATCCAATGCTGCAAGATATAGATTAGATTACTAGGCATTCATACCCTCAGTCATGCAATAGTCGAACAAAAACAAAAATAAAATGATCACAGCATGTGTGCACCAACAAAATCCACCATATGTGCACCAACAAAATCCACATGCTCCATTGCTTAAACAATGACTAGAAACAATAAAAAATCCTAACGAAAACATTCAAATAAAAATAAATAACCAAACAGTGAGTACTCTCTATTATTTCAAACCAACATGCACATCCATTTTACAGTCCTACCGATGGCATATGTTACAAACCCACACGCTAGGAACCTTGTGAACCGTATAGCCCTAATATGCTATATTTTTCTTCTTAATGGCCGCTCCTATCTTCTACTTGTCCATACGGTTGAAAGCAACAAAAAAACCCCAGTAAAACAACTAACAAAGAAAGCACTAAAAAGGTTACAGTTAAAATGCAAATAGGTAAATATATATGCAAATAAGAAAAAAGGGCTCAACTGTCATCCAAATGTGTGTTGCATGGAATCCCTCGGCATCCTCGTTCTTCGGTACAAGCCTCCGTAACCCCACTACCTGCCATGTTTGGTTCAATAGAATCCCTGCATTTTCTGAGGAGCATCATAGGACATGCCATCGATGGATATGTAGGACTGAAGCATATACCATCCCCTGTAGAGCAAGGACAATCGTCAATTGAGAAGCTCAGCCGGGGTTTTTTAAATAAGACACGCCTTTGGCGTAATTAATTAAATATATTAAAAACTAATAATATATATAAAAAACTATTTAAGCATACATATCTTAGTTTGTAATTTTAATCAAAAAGTATTTTAATTATAAACTATTTATTGGGAAGTTTTTAATTTATATCTTTTTTAATTATTTTATGTGCTTGTTATTCTTAAGTAGCACATACTTCCACCTATCATTTTCAATGAAGCTTCAAAAAATTTACGAATATTCTTTTGTTGCTTTTATTGTATAACACTTTCAACCTAAAAAATATTTTCAAAAATTAAAAAACCAATTTTAAAATTTATTTTAGGGTTTCAGCCTCTAAATTTGTCGCTCCCTCCGCTCCCTCCCCCACTTCTCCCCTGCTTCCCTCTTTTCCCTGTTGCTCAACATCGTCTCTTTGCCACCTTTCCCTTGCGCTGGTCTCTTCCTCGTCGGCCTCCTTGCCTCTTTACCTTCGTTTCTTGCAAGGCATTATCTCTTTAGCCCGAAAATAATTTCTTTGCCCACCGGCTAAATCTTTTTAAGTTTTTAAAATATGTGTTTCATTCTTCAAATTTAATTAGCCCACCTATTTATAAAATTTTCGCTCCCTCTTTATTGTCGTACCTCTCATTTAAAAACAAAGGCTCTTTATTTTTAATTTTATATGAGGTTTTTCTTTTAAAGTGTTTTAAAGATATATAAAGTTTCTAAAAATAGTTTGAATCTTTCTTTCTTTTTAATTCTTTTCTTTTTAAAATTCTCTCTTTTTAATTTTCTTTCTTTTTAAAATTCTCTCTTTTAAATATTAATTTTTTAAGAATATGAAATTTTTATTTATAAGTGTTTAATTATAAATCTTTTGAAAGTTTTAATTTTAATTATTGTTATTAAATATTTATTCAAATGTCTTTTTTAATATTATTTTTAAATTAAATCTTTTAATCAATATTTAATTTATTAATTTTAAAATTGTAGTTTTCTAACAAAAATCAATTTTATATAAGATTTTTTTTTATGCAATTTAATTTTATTTAAAGGATGTATTTTTTTAAATAAATATTTACAATAGTTATTTTTTCATAAGGTTGTGAATTTTTTCATTGTAATCATGCCAACTTTAATTCCTGAAATTAAATTAACCAGTTCTAACTATCATTCTTGGAAAACTCATATCTCTTTTATTTTTCGTTTTAAACATATTTTGGATGTTGCTATGGATCCCAAATCAAAACCTAATCCGTTTGCATCTAAAGATGAACAAGAAAAATGGAAGCTCAAAAATGAGGAAGCTCTTGGCCTCATAGGTATCTCCATGTCACCCGAACTTTATGTTCACCTCATTATAAGAAAAAAATTAAACCTCATTCTAAAAAAAAACATTATAATTTCAAACCTCATTATAATAATGGCAATGATCATTGAGAGTTTAACTCTTCTAAGAGACTACATTGCACTTATTGTAATAAGGATGGTCATTGGCAAAATACTTGTTTCAAAAAGAAAAATGAGAAAAAACCTATGAATCAAAATAATCAACAGTTCCATAACAATGCTAATCAATCTAGATGTGCTTTTACATGTAGTTTTAATGTTTCTAAACCTTCTGAATGGGTTATTGATTCAAGTGCATCTCAACATGTTACTTCACATAAAATGTTTGTTTTTTAAATAACTTCACAAATACTTTATTATTGGACTTGATCAACCCAATAATAGTGTACTTGTTTTACTCAATTATAATTGAAATATGAAAAGGGGATATTCGTGTAGTCATGAATGCATGAATATCGTCTTAATGAATTATTTACTTAATAATCCTTCATGTCATAGTATGTAGTTCTCATTATTCCATCACATTTTTTTAATATTAATTTTTTTAATTCAAGGTGGCTTGATTTGTGCCCCTTCATATTTAAATATATCTTTCAGATCTTTCTATCACACTTTGTGAGAAATTATCTTTCTCTCTACCTAAGGCTTGATCTATTACAATATATAAAACAAACCTAGTGTTTCCTTCTCATCTACAATTATGTGATAAAGGGATTTTTTTATTGGTAAATTTGTCTTCTTGATGGATTTATCTCATTTATATTTTTTTGAAAATTAAAAGCTCATTGCAGTATTTTCCTTCTTGATGGATTTATTTCGTCTATATATGTTTTTCAAATTAATCTCTTTATCAAGTCTTAATGGAACCTTTACTTACATATTTTATGCACTAGTCACATTTGCAGTAATGTTGCATAGGGAACCCTATCTATAATGAATCATATATTTGATCAAGTCTCATTGGAGTTTTTCTTGGGACCCATGGAAAATATTTTCGTCCACTTTGATAGTATGCACTTACTTATTTATGATGAACTTGGATCTATTTTCTCAATTGATGGGGATCAAGTTCTTGAAACTTTTCAGTTTCATTATTTTATTGAATGCATTATTCTTTTTAATAAAAAAACCATCTTTAGGACCAATTTTTCAAAGTCCTTTATTATTAATCTTGATACAATTTCCCTTTTCAATACAATGATGTAGTGACAAGAAACCTAGATCTATTATTTTATAATTTGGGCTATGCTTTTTTTTCTATCTCATGGTCATTAGAAGTAAAAAATGATCCAAATTTATATATTAAACATAGTGAAAATAATATTGTGATTATTATTTTTATATGTTGATGTTTTAATTTTCACTTCTAGTTATAACATTTTGATTAGTGATGTTAAGCATAGTGAAAATGATATTGTGATTATTATTTTATCAAGTCTCATTGTTCTACAGAAGTTGAATATAAAGGTAGTACTAATGCATCCAAAGAAGCACTATGGTTAAGAATATTACTTGAAGACTTGGGTCTACCTCAAATGGATCCTACTCCTTTATATTGTGATAATCAAAGTGTTATTTCTTTAGCAAAGAATCCAATTTTTCATGCAAGAACCAAGCACATGGCTCTTCAACATCACTTCATTAGAGAGAAAATTGAAGACAAGAAAACTTCTCTTATGTATTGTAAAGGTGAAGATAAAGTGGCAGATATTCTCACTAAAGCTCTTTGTAAAGATAAATTTCTCATTCATTGTAAAAATCTTGGATTACAACCCATTGAAGGGTTTGATGCAACCTCCCCAAGTAAAGCCTAAGGGGGGTGTTAGAAGATTAATATTTACTTGGTAAAGGTTATTCTTTAAATGTATTTTTTATTAACTTGTAAGAATATTCCAAAGGAATCCATACAAGTCTTTTGTTTTTTTGTCATCTCACACATGTGTGGGGATGACTTATTTTTTAATTCCTTTATTAAGGAATATTTGTAACCACCTCCTTAAGAGGTGACACTTTGCACACACATAGATGAATGGTGGCATCCATTGAGTTGGGAGTTACATTCTAACTCCTCCTTCTCACCTCTACTTATTGAGGTGCCTCTTCTCTCATTCTTTAAGACTCAAGCAAGCAAGCCTAAGGCTGAAAATCTCTCTCTCTCTTTGTATTATTCTTTAGGCATTTTTCCTCCATTCATAATATTGAGGTTTTTTCTTGTTTTTTTCCCTTAACAAATTCTTGTGTCTCTCTTGCTTTGGTGGTGCTTGGTTTGGCTACTTCAATCTATTTGGTAGTCTCTTTCCTTCAAATAATTGCTCATTCATTAGTACTTTCCATTGCTCTTTTATATTTCCTTTCATATATATATTTGTTAGTTATTTATAAATTATCTTTATTGTTGTTTATCTGATGACATATTATGGAAATTCATATACTAGAATCATTTAATGTGATGGATTAAAATGAACTCTTGATTGTTAGATAAATCATGATTAATGAATTGATTCTATCTCTTGATTATGGATGTGTTAGTAGCATAGTAATGTAACCTTAGAGGACTTAGGTTAGATTATATGATTAGATATGATATGCATCTCACTGTTACTTCTTCTAAAAAAAATTGTTATGTTATTTAGTCATGTTATGTGTTGTCCTCTGGGGTTCTTTGGCGGGATGATACACTTGGTATCAGAGCCTAAGTTCTAACACTAGGAACTTTGGTTTCATATGAGCCCATTATATTTTCCTAGTTGCTCAAACTCTTGAGATTATGTGTTCCCCTTTTTCCATCCTTTCCTAACAAGCTTAGACTTATCCTTTGGTGATGTTTGTCCAATGGTGTAGAAGACCAATGGAAAGGATGGGACCCTCAGTGTAGTGCACAATGTACTCATGATATTCTTTCTATTAGGGATGCATTGGAGACCCTTGTGTAGCCTTGTGGTGTGATTTTTGGTGATGTGAATTTGTGTGTGTATGTGAAATCATGAATATAGTACTTATGAAATGATAAATCATGAATATAGTACTTATGAAATGATAAATTGTGTGTCCATGCTTCTAAAAAGGTGTGAAATCATTATCTTGTGTTGAATATGTTATGATATATAGTGTTGTGTATAGAATAAAGTTGAATCTCTTGCATATAAATGATGGATATTTAATGAAAATGTGTTATTTGTGTGCATAATTATGTAGTGCTTTATGGAAGTGTAGCATTCTAATGTAATGAATCAGCTTTGTTGATTGGTACTAATGTGTTATGTTTCCATCCTAGCTTGTGACTTTCAAGAGTAAGTCAAGTTTTAAGGGGGGAGGATGCAATGCTCCTCCATTCTCACCGTGGATGTGCAAGTAGTTGGCCTCAGACTCGAAAGTGAAGGTAAAAATAATAGAGATATTTAAATGTATGTACTTATGATTTAAGTAGATGATCTAATTTATGATACATTATATGATATTCAATGCATTATTCTGATCAACATGTGGTTATTTTATCATGGTTATTATGTGATTATCTAGTGATTGTTCTATCTTGTTGTTATGTAACTGATTGGTATGCATTGATGTGGTTACCTATTGATGTGTTTTGGTGAAAGGGATAGTGTCACATTACTCACTTGTAAGTACCCTACTACGTTGTGATTTCCTTTCATGGTGTACCTGATTGTATGATTATGTATATGCTTGATTGTTTTGTGTGTTGCAGGTTGCAGGTATTGGGCATTGACTCCACCTAAATTGGTAGGTCTAGGCATGACTTAAAACCCAATGGAACAGTTTTTTCGAGATAGCATTTGGTCCCTTACCCTAGCCATCATCCTCGAAGAGGATGGGTATCTAGTATGTTACCTCGTCAATGTTGCTAGTTGTTTGTGATCAGTGGTCTTTCTTTTTGACCCTAGTTAGGGTTTAGGTATTTTTTGTTGATATTTGGGTTTTTTAATTTAATTTTGTTTGCTAAGATGATGTTTTGATAAATTGGTGTATTAAATAAATTATTAAGTAAAAAGTATTTTGATAAATTGATATAAATATATTTATTAATAATTATGGTTTATAGTGAATTTATAAGTGTAATAAAATATTAAAATAAAACAAAATATTATAATAGAATGTTGCTATTAATAAATAGTAAAAATAATTAAAAAGATAGAATTTTTTTCTATTTTGCACATGCATAACTTCGAACAAGTTGTTGAAAAGAAAACTTGATATTTTATTGGTGATTTTAGAGATTTTATCTTATTTTTGGATTTCAAAAATCAATTTTTGTAAATAATTATCCTTTCTAATAGATTTTGGATTATTATTGATTTTTGGGATTTTTTCAGGAAGAGAAGAAAAGGTTGTCTGCAAGAAAATTTGATGTGTTGTACATTTTATGGTAATTGGGAAAGGATTGGAAAGTTTGTTTGGGGATTTCAAAGAAGTTGTTGTTGTAGCAAGAGGATTGATCTTGGCATTGAATCTCCAATTTTTCCAAGCGATTGGATCCAAGTTCCATTGTTCTTTTAAATTTTATCTGTGTTTGGAATGAATGTTTGAATGTTGATGTTGTTTGGTAATGAAACGTAAGTTGGTTATTTATTTCCTAATTGAAAAAAATACAAAATACATTATCTGAAGGTCTTAAAGCTTTTCTTTTATGATTTTTTGAGCGAATTTTGTAACCTTTGCATTTGATGAGTAAAATCCATCTTCACTTGCTAAATCTATTGGCTTGAAAGTTTATTAGCTTTTTCATTAAGTTTTTTTTATGCATAACTGATAGTCTTGTGTTTCCCATTGTCGAATGCATTTGTTTGAAAGTTTATGAAGTCTATTCAATAAATCTAGTTTGAGCACCTCCTTTATGTCTATCGACTGCATTTGTTTTTAAATTAATTAAGCCTTTTTAACAAACCATTTGAGTGCACCCCTACATAGAGGCTATTTGAAACATTTAATGAACTAGATCTACATTTCTTTTTATTCGATGCCATACATATACATTGTGTCCTCTTTGTTGTGTGGAGTATTTGGATATGGTGATTGCAACTTTGAGTGGTGAATTTTCCTTATAAATGACTAGCATACCCCATTATTTTCTCCCAACAACTTACTATCTTGGTAGTGTATCAATATACGGATGCTTTTTCATGGTATTTGATAGTTTTATTTTGGCTTCGATGCAAAAAGTGGTGACCAAGGCAACTCATTGGAGAGTTTCTTAATCTAGTGATAACCTAAATAATGAATTGGGGGGATGGGTAATTATTACATAAACAAGATAATAGATGTCTCACCCATTCCTGTAGTGCTTGTTTAGGCTAAGGATGGGTTGAGAAGGCTTGGTTGGCAAGATCAACTTCCTTTTCCTTACGAAAGGAATGATGGTTTTGCATGTGTTTCCCTATGGAACCAATGTCTAGTGAGAGACTGTTAGGGTAACCATAGATGGGGGCCAACATCTAGTGGGAGACTATCAAGGTAACCCATGCCAGGACCATGCAATGACACTCTTCCCTATTATATTCTAGCATTCTCTAGTTTTTGTTCTCCTTTTGTTGTATGTGTGCCTCCGAAAGTAAATTCAATGTTGTAAGAAATATATGTGTTGTTTGTGATGTTAATGTTGATGCAGTGTTGTGTTGGAGTCATGTTTAGCCCTTGTCTATGTTAGCCTGCTAACTTCTTAAATGTTTGTATGTAGTGGGACCTTGTGTTATCTCCTATCATGGGGGGTGGACCTTAGGGTTCCACATGGTTAGGAGGTTGGTGGTTTTTCCTTGATTGGATTTCCTTGTTTCTTGTTCAAGTGCGTGGAGGTTGTACCTTGTGTAGAAAATTTCAATTCTTGATCCAGTTCGAGAAGACAGTATTTTATGTATATGTATTGGTTTGCATCTCAATTGTACCATTTATTGTATTCTAATGTATTCTTCCCACTTGTACTCAGGGAAGCATTATTGTATATGATGTAATGATGTAACAGATTATAATGTATTATAATATATTATCATGTAAATTAATTTATATATATATATATATTTGTTAGTTATTTATAAATGATCTTTATTGTTGTATATCTAATGACATGTTATGGAAATTCATATAGTAGAATCATTTAATGTGGCGGATTAAAATGAACTCTTGATTGTTATATAAATCATGATTAATGAAATGATTCTAGCTCTTAATTATAGATGTGTTAGTAGCATAGTCATGGGACCTTATAGGACTTAGGTTAGATTATATGATTAGATATGATATGCATCTCATTGTTACTTATTATAAAAAAATAAATAAATTGTTATTTAGTCATGTTATGTGTTGTCCTCTGGGGTTCTTAGACGGGGTGTTACAAACAAAAATAGTGACTCTATTCAAGTTTATTTCCAGTTTTCATTTTGACAACATTTTGGACAAGTTTACAATTTTGATGTTTTGGTTGATTTGATTTGTTTTTGAGTAGTTGGCAAGTGATACAACACAATAATTAAAACAATTTTGACTCTAAATGTCTACAACTTAAGAAAATTTATTTCTACAAAAGCTCAAAGTTTGTGAAAGTCAAGATACTAAATCCATGGTTCCTAATGTTGAATTTGGTCTAAATTGAACTTGAAAAGTAAGCCTAAATATTCAAAAACCTTTAGATATATTTTCTTAAGATATGTTTTAAGGAGTGCAAATATAGGGATCTTTTCAAAGGTATTCACATTGAGTCCAAAGGGTTTGAGATTTTGATAACCAAGTTCAATGTTTGTTTTGTTGTGTTCTTTTTAAATCAAGAAAAGTGTTTATGTCAATAAAATAACTTTGGCATACATCAGTCAAGTCACCCTAAGTAGGTACGCTCTTTTAGGTAGGCTTACCTCATGCCTTGAAGGGATGATTTTACATGCAACTTATGGAGTAATCCATAAATCAAACATGGTAAGTAACTTCTCGAAAGAAATTTTTTGATGCACCACTTTCAAAGAATGATTCAAAAAAAAGGATGGCTTATAAAATAAGGTATTTAGTGACAACTGTGAACACCATACATAAATTTTCATCTTCTTGCCACTTAAGGCATTAAACTGATCCCTTCCACTTTCAGAGATGGATTAGTTGCAGTATGTTGTCACCCCAAATTGAAGCTACTTTCATTACAATTTTGCAACCATTATTTAAAGCTTGTCGGGAAACATTCTTTCAAGAATCACTAAGAGTTCTCTATTGTGGAATGTGTCTCCTAGCAGGTTCTCTCTTAAGGGTGATGCTTGAAATACAAAAAATGTGAAATCCAAAGTGATTTTTATCACCCAAGATCATCAAAAGACATGAGGGGAGAGGATACACACTTGGTTTTCCAAGCACAGAAAACACAACATACAATCCATAGCAATTTGATTTTTAATCCCAAAATTTTAAGTGTGAAGTTTGAAGGGAAAAGAATGCGGATCTAATGACCCAACAGTGCAGAATACATTCCCTTAATGCCTTTACTACAGGGGAGAGAAGCAAAAATGAAAAATTAATAGTTTCTAAAACTTATAGAGATGCATACAACCATGGCAATGAGAAACCAGAAAGATAAGCAAACAAAGATGACACAGTATTTACGTGGGAAAACCCTTTTAGGCAAAAAACCCACCACACAAAGTCAAATCTATTGTATTACAGTAATGAATTGATTACATACAATATCCAGACTTCTTTGCTCAGCTCACAATCACCTAGAGAGATTCAGATCCACTGTTACAATGTTTTCACAACATACAGTTCAAAACCCTCTTCAAGAACTCACGTCCTTCTTGTTCTTCAACATGCAACTTCAACTTGGTCTGCAACTCATGACTCAACTCAACTTTTTCTAACTTATGAGAAATAACACATCTCTCATCCAAATCTAACCGACTCAGAAGAGCAATGAAGTCCATCCTCAAATCATGCATCTAGTCGGATCTAATAGATCTCCTGCAACGAGTCGTCATTGCATTCAAAGCCATTACTCAAAAACGGTTGAGCTCACCACCCTTCGTTGACAAATGCAACTGCCACAATAACTATCTTGGTATCCATCCAATCACTATTCAACCAGGTGCCACGCGTCCAAGACCCATCATCAATCGTAGCTGACAGAGCAACCAAAACGGTCAAACATACATCGGGCGCGACCAAGACTTCAAGTCATAAATAGCACTACCGGAGTCGAAGTCGGAGTCGGAACAAGAGTCAAAACAGGACTCCACCGAAAATACACACTGCCGGAGTCAGAGTCGGAGTCGGAGTCGAAGTCGGAACTGGAGTCAAAACATGACCCTACCGAAATTTTAGGTTCAGGAACCATTTTGGTTCCGCGTCAGCCCACGACAAAGGGGAACTCATTGGAAACAGTTCTGACCAGGTAAAGTCAACCCGAGGTCAAACCAAGACGGGAACACAAAAGACCGGAGCCAGAGTCGAGGACGGAACAGGAATAGAAATAGGACTTTACCAAAAGTCCAAGATCAGGAACCAATCCGATTCCGGTTCCGCCTCCGCCAACTACAAGAAACAACAATCTAGAACTAGGACAAGGTAGAGGAAAACACCTCGAGGACAATCCAAACATCCAGAAGAACCAGATCACAAAAGCAGGAGTCGGACCCAGAGTCGGAACAGAAACTGAAACAGGAACTTGGCAAACAGACATTGCCAACTTCCAAAACTGGTTCCGCCTCTGCCAGAACCTGCGAAGAAAAACAAACGATAGGAAGCAGAGTCGGAGCAGGAACGAGAACCGAAACCCGGAACTTAGGCAAACAGAACAATGCCAAGTTCCATCCCAGTTCCGCCTTCGCCAAAGACTCAGAACTTAGGCAAACAGAACAATGCCAAGTTCCATCCTGGCTCTGCCTTCGCCAAAACTTTTGTAAACAATACAAAATCACCAAGGCATGAAAACGAGGACTTCAAGCTAGAAGTTGAGACATAATTTCTCAATAATCTCCCACTTGGTGAACACTTCTAGCTTCCTCAAAACATCATACCTTATAGTCTATCATAGGCCCCAAGGCCCATCGATTCTATGCACCAGCTGAACTTGTCTGTGCTAACTGACTTTGTCAAGGCATCTGCAACATTCTTCAAGGTGTCAACCTTATCCATACTGACCTTGCCATCTTCAACCATATCCCTCATGAAGTGATATTGCACATCTATGTGCTTGGTCCTGGCATGAAAGGTCAGATTCTTTGCCAAACAAATGGCACTTTGACTGTCACAGCAAATTGAAATCTGCTCAGCATTAAATCCAATGTCTGAACACAAACGCCTCAGCCACACTGCCTCCATGCAAGCATGAGTTTCTGCCATGTACTCTGCCTCTATCACGGATAGAGAAACTACATCTTATCACTTGCTCATCCAATTGATTGCTCCACCATTAAGTATGAAAGTGTATCCACTGGTGGATCTTCTGCTGTCAATGTCCCTTGCCTAATCAGAATCAACATATCCCTGAATGCTAAGAGTCCTCTGTGATGCAACCATACTGCCATGGTAACACAAAGCATAATCTGAAGTACCCTTCAAATACCTGAACACTCTATTTACAACATCCCAATGTGATCTCACTGGATTTGCCATGAACCAGCTTAGAACTCCCACTGCTTGGGCAATATCTGGTCTTGTGCAGACCATAGCATACATCAAACTGCCTACTGCACTTGCATAAGGCACACTGGTCATGTCCTCCATCTCAGTAGCAGACTTTGGATAGTCTTCAGCAGATAGTTTCAATCCTTGCATGATTGGAACAACTAGCTGCTTGCAATCAGTCATGCTAAACCTCTCTAGAATAGTTTTCACATACTTACTCTGACTGAGCCAAAGCTTTCTTCTTGTTTTATCCCTGGTTATCTTCATTCCAAGAATGTACCTTGCTACTCCAAGATCTTTCATTTCGAACTTAGCAGACAACTGAGTTTTAAGATCAGAAATCATTGTCTTGTTATTACCAATGAATAACATGTAATCCACATACAGAGTAATAACAAGCACACGATCATTCTCACATTTATAATAGATGCAATGATCATATTTTGATCTAACAAACCCAATTGACAACACAAATGTGTCAAATTTCTGGTACCACATTCTAGGAGATTGCTTTAGACCATAAAGAGATTTATTTAACTTGCAAACCAGATTTTGTTTGCCTCTATCAACAAAATGCTCAGGCTGGGACATGTAGATTTCTTCTTCCAGCTCACCATGGAGAAATGTTGTCTTCACATCCATCTGCTCAATTTCATAGTCATACATAGCTACCAATGACAACAAAAATTTGATGGATGTCAGCCTTGCTACAGGGGAAAATATCTCTCCATAATCAATTCCCTCAACTTGGGAAAAACCCTTTGCAATCAGTCGTGCCTTATACTTCTCCACACTTCCATCAAGGCCTATCTTCCTTTTGAATATCCACTTGCAGCCAACAGGCTTTCGCCCTTTAGGCAGTGGTACCAACTTCCAAGTATCATTCTTTTTCAAGGAATCCATCTCCTCATTCATGGATTCCAACCAAGACTTAGAATCAGCCAAGCTGATTGCTTCTTTTATAGTCCTAGGCTCATCAGTGCTGGTAATTAAGGCATAAGCACAATTTGAATCTAACATAGAGAAACCATACCTTTCTGGTTGCCTTCTTTCTTGTGTAGATCTCCTTAGAGGCTGAGGTTGTTCTTCATCATCAGAACTTCCAGAGCTGCATGAACTCTCCTCAATCTTAGGTACACCATGCAGCTCTTCCCTTTCTAGAGTTTGGGGAATCTCAACTGCATCCTTCTTCTTATCACTCTGATTTGTCTCAAGTTGTTGATCACTTACTAAAGGTTTCAGCTCACGAAATATCACGCTTTTGCTATACAAAACTTTCTTAGTAACAAGGTTCCAAAACTTGTATCCTTTCACACCAACTCCATAGCCAATGAGAATACATTTCATAGCCTTGTTATCCAACTTTGATCTCTTTTCATTTGGCGCATGAACATATGCCTCACAGCCAAAGACCCGAACATGCCTTAATGAGGGTTTCTTACCTGACCATGCTTCCAAAGGTGTCATGTCAACAAGAGTTGAACAAGGAGATCTATTTATCAAATAACATGTTGTAGCAATAGCCTCAGCCCGGAACTTCTGCTCCAGACTAGCACCACTCAGCATACTCCTTGCCTTTTCCATCAGTGTCCTGTTCAACCTTTTAGCAACTCCATTTTGCTATGGAGTGTAGGGGGTTGTCTTATGCCTTTTAATTTCATGATCAGTACAGTACCTTTCAAAATCTGTAGAACAAAACTCACCTCCATTGTCTATCCTTAAACACTTTATTTTCCTTCCAGTCTGATTTTCAACCAAAGAATTAAACTCTTTAAACCGACTGAACACTTCTGATTTACTCTTAAGAAAGTATACAAATGCCCTTCTTGAACAGTCATCAATAAAAGAAACATAATATCTAGACTTCGATAACGAAGGAACATCAACTGGACCAAACACATCAGAATGAATATAATCCAGTATACCAGAAGATTTGTGAGGACTAGAGGAGAAAGAAACACGGTGTTGCTTTCCATAGATACAATGTTCATAGAAATCGAACTCAAGGTTACAATCATCAAGCCCTTCTACAAGGTTTTTGTTCTTCAAGGTTTTTAAACCTTTCTCACCAATGTGACCAAGTCTATGATGCCATAACATAGTCTTCTCTGCTGGGAGTTTTACCTCCAAAGCATTTGCAGATAGTGAAGAGTCTTCATCTCTCTCTATAGGTACAGAATTACATGACTTTACAGAGGCACTGTTACAAAGAACAGGTCATGCATCTAGCTTGTACAGAGTGCCAGTACGAACACCCTTAGCTAACACCATTGCACCTCTAGCCATTTTACATCCCTTACTAGAAAAAGAAACTTCTACACCAGCATCATTTAACTTACTAACAGAAAGAAGATTTCGAGCCAAACCTAGGATGTGAAGAACACCACCAATTCCTTTGACTCTCCCATCAGGAAACTGAATTCTGACCCTTCCTTTGCCAACAATCTCCAACGTTGAATCACTTGCCAAGTATACCTTTCCACCATCATACTTCTCATACTTTGAGAACCAATCTCTATTGGATGTCATGTGAAAAGAGGCACCTGAATCAACTAACCAAACATCATCTGATGCTTGAGTTGTCAAGGCTACTGCAATGAAGGCATTTGCATCACTTTGAGAGGATTCGCTATTAGAAGCATTCTTCTTCTTCTTCTCCTTGCAGTCCTTCCTGATATGACCAGGTTGCCCACAGTTCCAGCACTTTACCTTGGAATTTTTACTGGGAGACTTTGATCTCCCTTTAGACTTGGATTTCGACTTGTTGTCTTTCTTCTTGCCTTTCTCCTTTGTTCTACCTCGAACAGAAAGAGCATCTTTGGCCATCTCAGAAGATTTCCTTCACATTTCTTCAAATAGAAGCGAAGCAACCACATCATCAGTCTTGAAAGTAGTGGTTGTGCTTCCAATAGCCATCACAAGATGATCCCAACTGTCAAGTAATGAACACAATAGGAGCATGCAATGATCCTCCTCCTCAATTTTTACACCTACAGATGCCAGCTGAGTAACACTCATATTAAATGAGTTCAGGTGGTCTGCAACAGATGCACCTTTGTCCATCTTCAAGGAGTACAACTTCTTCCTCAAGAATAACTTGTTTACCAGAGATTTTCCTTGGTAAATATCACCAAGCTTCTTCCACAAAGTAGCTGTAGACGTCTCCTCATGAACACTCAAGAGCATAGAATCGGCTAGACTCAGTCTTATCAATCCTCTTGCTTTTCTATCAGCAAGATCCCAATCTTCTTGGGTCGTAGTTTGTGGCTTAGTTCCAGACACTGCAATCCAGAGGTCTCTATCCACAAGCAAGTCTTCTATCTTGAGTTTCCATAACTCAAAGTTGCTGACATTAAACTTCTCAATATCTATTCTACTAGATGTACTCGCCATCTCACAACAGAAACAAGTTTAACAAAGGAAGTCTCCCACTGAAACAGTATTAGTACAAAAAAATAATTTACCCTAACAAGGATAACACGAACTGGCCAAGCTCTGATACCACTTTGAAGGGAAAAGAATGCGGATCTAATGACCCAAAAGTGCGGAATACATTCCCTTAACACCTTTACTACAAGGGAGAGAAGCAAAAATGAAAAACTAACAGTTTCTAAAACTTATAGAGATGCATACAACCATGGCAATGAGAAACTAGAAAGATAAGCAAACAAAGATGACATAGTATTTACGTGGGAAAACCCTTTCAGGCAAAAAACCCACCACACAAAGTCAAATCTATTGTATTACAATAATGAATCGATTACATACAATATCCAGACTTCTTTGCTCAGCTCACAATCACCTAGAGAGATTCAGATCCACTGTTACAATGTTTTCACAACATATAGTTCAAAACCCTCTTCAAGAACTCATGTCCTTCTTGTTCTTCAACACGCGACTTCAACTTGCTCTGTAACTCATGACTCAACTCAACTTTTTCTAACTTATGAGAAATAACACCTCTCATCCAAATGTAACTGACTCAGAAGAGCAATGAAGTCCATCCTCAAATCACGCATCTGGTCGGATCTGACAGATCTCCTGCAACGAGCCGTCATTGCATTCATAGCCATTACTCAAAAACGGTTGAGCTCGCCACCCTTCGTTGACAAATGCAACTACCACAATAACTATCTTGGTATCCATCCAATCACTATTCAACCAGGTGCCACATGTCCAAGACCCATCAGCAATCGTAGCTGACAAAGCAACTAAAACGGTCAAATAGACATCGAGCGCGACCAAGACTTCAAGTCATAAATAGCACTACCGGAGTCGGAGTCAGAGTCGGAACAAGAGTCAAAACAGGACTCCACCAAAAATACACACTGCCAGAGTCAGAGTTGGAGTCGGAGTCGAAGTTGGAACTAGAGTCAAAACATGACCCTACCGAAATTTCAGGTTCAGGAACCATTTCAGTTCCGTGTCTGCCCACGACAAAGGGGAACTCATCGGAAACAGTTCTGACCCGGTAAAGTCAACCCAGGGTCAAACCAAGATGGGAACACAAAAGACCGGAGCCAGAGTCGGGGATGGAACAAGAACAGAAACATGACTTTACCAAAAGTCCAAGATCAGGAACCAATCCGGTTCCGGTTCTGCCTCCGCCAACTACAAGAAACAACAATCCAGAACCAAGACAAGGTGAAGGAAAACACCCCGAGGACAATCCAAACATCTAGAAGAACCAGATCACAAAAGCAGGAGTCAAACACGGAGTCAGAACAGAAACTGAAACAGGAACCTGGCAAACGGACATTGCCAACTTCCAAAACTGGTTCCACCTCCGCCAGAACCTGCGAAGCGAAACAAACAGTAGGAAGCGGAGTTGGAGTAGGAACGAGAACCGAAACCTGGAACTTAGGCAAACAGAACAATGCCAAGTTCCATCCCGGTTCCGCCTCCACCAGAGACTTGAAACTTAGGCAAACAAAATAATGCCAAGTTCCATCCTGGCTCCGCCTCTGCCAGAACTTTTGTAAACAACACAAAATCACCAAGGCATGAAAACGAGGACTTCAAGCTGGAAGTTGAGACATAATTTCTCAACAAAGTTATCAATTCATTTTTTATGTGTACTGAATTGAAAGAATTTGAGGCTTCACTCAAATATAGTAAAGTATAAATCAAAAAATGGATTTTTTAAATTTTAAGCACCAATCTTGAGTGTTTCTAATGGCCTCATTCATCTTAATGTGGTCAACAAAAATAAAAGTGTTTGTTTATCAAAAAAATGAAGTGTGTTGGTCAAAACAAAATGTTCAATTTTATTATCACCAAATGAAATGTATACTTAACTAAGAAAGCTTTTGAATATTCAATTTTAGGAACACCAATTTGACGTGTGTAAGTTGTTGGTTCATTTTTAAAATGCTAAATTGAGAGATTGTTCTGAACTAATAAAACTTTGAAAGTTGAATTTTAAGATCACCAATATGATATATGCAAGTTGTGGGTTCAATTTTACAACACCAAATTGACAAATTTTTTAAACTAAGGAAAGCTTTGAAAGTTCATTTTAAGAACACTAACTTGAAGTGTGCAAGTTGTGGGTTTAATTTTACAACACCAAATTGATATATTTTCTAAAATAAGAAAAGCTTTGAAAGTTAAGTTTTTTTTTTAAAATAAGTGTCCTTGGACCGTTTGCCATCCTTGCAATGAAATCGTTAGTTTTTTTCATGGAAACATGTGTCATACTCCTACAAGGTATGCACAAACAAATTCAATAACTTATGAAATACCCAAAATAGTCACACGTTAGTGTTAGATAAATCTACAAAATCAAAGAAAAACTTTTAAAATTTATAGATTTAGCAAATACATCAAAAAAAAACAAGTTTTTTATAATAGCGAATAATTTTAGGTCAATAACACCCCTATAAAATGTCAATTAAAATATTTTGTTTAAAACCTACAATAAAAAATATCAATAGTGCACATATTTAGGTCAATAACACCACCTTTTAGGTCAACAATGCCCCTGTTTAGGTTAATATAAGTGATCAAACAAAAGAAGCAAGCATGTGTAAGTTTGGAACATAAACGTTCCAGTTTTAGTAAAAGTGATTGTGCACCTACAACTGCTTATCAAACTCAAAGAAAATGTTAAATTCAAGGACCGAGGTCCCATCAGGCTTGCCAAATATTGTAAGGGGGAACAATAAGCATAGGAAAAATAAATGAATGAATTAAACTAATACAAATAAGATTAAGAATCCCTAAACCCATTACTCATGAAATGAATAATATAAAAACAAATGAAGAACAAAGAATGAATTCAAGAAATCATATCATTACCCATCTCATATCAAAGCATATTTGTATCTATGTTGAATGTTGTATTGTTGTAATCAATACAAAGCCTCCATTATGTGTTGCAAAAGCTTCAATGTGTGTGTGATGTTGAACTAGAATGTGATGATTCGTAATGTGATCAAGAGATAATTGTGCAATTCTTTGATATGTAAATTCTAGATGATTTGTGAGAAGGTTATAGTTTATTTTATAGATTTTATATTTTGAGATGAACGATCAAGATTTCATAGTAGAAGATCTTGATCAATGGTTGAAGACCATTGAGAGGAATTAGATGGGAAGAATCAGTGTTTTTAGATTGCATAATCAGTGTGATCAAAGAAATCAAGTTGAGTATTCAGTGGGATTGAATAAATAGATCAAGAGGTTAGTGGGATTGAAGAATAGATGGATTACTTAGAAAATAGGTGAATCAGTTAGCCGATCAGAGTGAGCAATCAGTGGTCATGATTTTCTCAATCACAAAATGGGGTGAAGGTAATTAATTAATTGAATTAATTAATTAACATTTAGAGTTTGAGCATGAAAGTCATGTTTGACTTTAACAAATAAAGTTTTTTTTTAATAAAAGTGGCAAGGCCATTGAAATTTTATTAAAAAACAAAGTGGTACATTTTCAAAGTTCAACAAAGAAGATCTCTACAAAGGGAGAAGCAAAGAAAATGGGAGGATGAATAACAAAATTCTCCCACAAGAGATATAAAATTATCTAACCTCAAGAGTATTTGTTTGGTTTGACCTTTTTGAATGATGTTTGAATAAATAAACAATTATTCATGTTTAGAAAGAGGAAGTGATTTAATTAAACTATTAAGTAATAATAATTTAATTTATTTAGGAGAATAGGGTATAGTTGCGACATAATAAATAATTTGTGTTATTTAATTAATCAAGAGGAATACTAATTAGATATATGACGAAATAGTGAATTAATTAATTAATTAAAGATTGTTTAATTAATAGAGGAATATAGGGTTTTTAATGTAAATAATGTGAAATGCAGTGATTTTAGATGATAATGATGTCGATGATAAAAAAATTCATTCAAGATGTGTGATATACATTAATTCATTTTTACATGTCTATAAATACATTGCATCTACACCCCATCTCATATTCACTAAAAAGGATCTTCCTTCTACATCATACCACAACCAAGATTTATATAGATGTATTCATCCAAAAGCATAATATCAAAAGAGTTTTGATAGATGGTGGAGCAGGCTTGAAATTTTATAATTTTAAATTGGTACAATAAATGGGATACTCTGGTAGAGTTATAGAGAAACAAAAGAGCATCACAATCAGAGTATATGACTACAATGAGCATGAATCAAAAGGGATAATCAAACTTCCTATCCAGGTTGGTATTTCTATTATAGAGACTACATGTCAAGTATTGTACCTTGATCTACCATATAACATCCTCCTAGGATGCCCATGGATAGATACTATGCAGGTCATCCCATCAACCTATCACCAATGCATTAAAGTTTTATACAATGAAACATAAATCACCATTTATGGGGATACTCAATCTTTCTATTTTCATTAGAACTTGGAGTAAAATTATCAAAAACTCCTCTAAGTTCCTAACAATGACATCGCCTCACATTCATCAACTTATATCAATCCATCCACTTCAACCTCATCATCCCCCTCACATGAACATTTCCCAAATGTCAAGGTCCAAATACATGACAAATTTTGTGGAGAATATGATCTAAATGGGTTATTTCAAGTAGGAAAACTTTTGTATTCTCCTCATATGTATGGTAGACCACAACATATAGATAAAATATCTTCTATTATCATATTTGAGCCCACAATTTTCTTCAAGTGGGGAGAGCTAAACAAAGAGATTAAAGAGGAAGACATCTCCAAATGGTTATACCAAGATGAGAAAGAGCAAGCAAATCTACTAATTGAACAATATAGTAATGTTTTCTAGATCATAATGAACATGGGATTCAAATTGCATGGTTGTCTTGGACTACATAAACAAGGAATAAGAGAACCCATTTTTCTAGACAAATGAAAAATAATCAAGGGCTTGGATATAGTTTATTGGTTAACATTACTCCTAACATCGAGAGTTCCCCTAGTGAGGTAGTTGAAGTTTATCCCATAGTTTATGCTTCTAATGATTATACCATTGAGGAATCTTCCATGTACATCTCTAACTTATTTGATAATGCATCCATCAATAACATAACATCTTTATCCTTGATATATCCTTCATAAGATAATATCCTTCAACTTGTTTATCCCTAACTTATTGATTAGGATCAACAACAAGGACTAATTTTGGACTTAGATGCGACATACCTCCTAGAGAAAACAAAGAAATATTTGACATAGAACTTCATGTACAAGCATACTTTGGGTGTAAATTCAAATCTTTCAGTCACAAAAGAGAAAACATAAAAATAGACCCCTTAGCGAAAACCATGATGTGGTGCTATCGAATCATGAAAAAGTAAAAGTAAAGGACATGTCCAATGGTAAAAACCTCTTTGAGGTGCTTGAGTATGAATAATTCAACCTCCCTACTATCACTAAGCATCAAGAGATCATCGATTCTAGTTGAGCTATCAGAGGAGATCAATGTTGAAACAACTGAGACTCCCAAGATTATATTCTTTGACACCCGAAGACAAACACAATTTTATATATTCCTAGAGGCATGGATAATAATTTTTTCTTGGTCCTATGTTGGAATTCCTATATTAGATACATCATTAGTGGTCCGTCATTTGATAGTATATCTAAAGGAAAAACCTATAAAATAAAAACTATGTAAGATGCGTCCCCAAATTGCACTATTAGTTAAGGTTGAACTACATAAACTCTTAGATGAAGTGAGTGGGTATCCAACCTTGTACCTATTTCAAGTCCAATCGAGGCCATCCATATATGTATAGATTTTAGAGATCTTAACAAGGATTTCCTTGAGGATTACTTTCCATTTCCAAACATATATATCATTGTGGATTTAATAGTAGGCCATGAGATGATTTCACTCATAGATTATTTTTAGGGTATAATAAAATTTATATAGCACAAGACAACCAATATAAGATAACTTTTGCATTCCCTTATAGTTCTTATTTCTAGAACGTAATTCATTTTGGACTTAAGAATGCAGGTGCAACCTATCAATGAGCTATGATAGTGATTTTTCATGACATGATCCATAACATAATGAAAGACTATGTAGATGATTTACTAGCAAAACCAATCGCAAGGAAAGGAAATTTAGATTTTCTTGCATAAATATTTGATAGGATAGATAAGTATCAAGGATAAACCCTAAGAAATATGTATTTGGTGTCACTTTATGAAATATATTGGGATACATTGTATCTTGTAGAGGTATTGAAGTAGACCCCACAAAGGTTAAAGCCATAATTGAGATGCTTCCACCAAATACTCTCAAAAAACTTTATATTCTCCAAAGGAAAGCTACAATCCATTAAATAGTTCATATCACAACTAGTGGATAAATGTCATCCATTCTCTCATCTCCTACACAAGGATATCATATTCAAATGGGATGATAAATTTTAGCAAGCCTTCTAGCAGCTTAAGGATTACCTAGCATCACCTCTAATATTAATGTCTCCAATTCCAAATAGACCCTTGATATTATATATTTTAGCTGCATCAGTAGCACTAGGTGCTCTTCTGGAACAACATGATGACTATGGGAAAGAGAGAGAATTATATTATATAAGTTGAACATTAGTAGGCTATGATATTAATTACACTCCCATTGAGCGAACATGTTTTGTAGTCATCTTCACATTATATAAGCTTTGACACTACATGTTCAATTGCAAAATTAAGATTATCTCCAAGTAGATATGTTGAAGTATCTTTTATCCAAAGCAACGCTTACTAGTCGCATGGCTAAGTGGATCATGATACTAACAAAGTTTGGCATAGAGTATGCAAATTGAAAAGCAATAAAGGGATTGGTCATAGTAGATCAATTAGCTTAAGAGTTCCATTATATGATGGTAATCCTCTAGTATCATACTTTCTAAAAAAATTAGTATTTTCCATCACTCCTACCAATAAGTGTAAATTGTACTTTGATGGCACATACCCAACATGGTTCAGGGGTAGGAGTCCTATTCATCACACATCAAGGTGATTATATGCTAACATCATATCAATTAGCATTCCCATGTACTAATAATGTTGGTGAATATGAAGCACTTATCACAAGACTTAATATGGCTATCCAAATGCAAACAAAAGAGTTACAAGTATATGGTGATCACATCTATTTTCTAGACAAGTTAATGATGACTATCAAAAAAGGACAATAAATTACTTTCATACAAGAAAATGGTCAAAAAATTCAAACAATATTTTGCTATTATATCCTTTAATAAAATACCTAGAGTGATATATAAGGTTGTAGATAATATTGACTATTAGATCTCTCTTATACATATCACATATAGTCATAAATATGAGTTTCTTGTTGAATAATTGTTGGTTCCTACATTTTGTGTCCTTGAATTTGAATTCATGTGCAAAATTATTGGTCCTAATTCCCTTGGTACCACAAAATTTACACTTACCTACAAAATGATACCATACCACCTAAAGAAAACTTGTATCCATCTATCATCTCTCTTCACCGTAATTGGTGATACCCTATACCAAAAGAGTCTCAATGGTACAATTACCTATGTGAGGTACACAAAGGTATATGTGGGTCACATTCTAGTGGCCCTACCCTTTCTAAAAATCTACCAAGTAAAAGATACTATTGGCCTACCATGGATTAAGAGACACACTAGTTTGCTAAGAATTTTTATAGTGTTAGCAGCATGGAGATCTTATTCATGCACTATCCCAAGAGTTGCAACCTATTACTACACCATGGCCCTTTTCACAAAGGGTAATCAACCTCATAAGCAATATTTTTTCCACCTCATCTTATAGTCATAAGTTCCTTATTACCGTCATTGATTATTTTATGAAGTGGAAAGAAGCCATCCCACTCACCTACATCACTAGAAAAAAGATAGCAAAGTTCATCCTAAACTATTTAATTTTTCGGTATGTTGTTCCCCATTCCATCATCAACTTTCTAAAAATTAGGATTTCTAAAGAATTTTTTCACAACTTCATATCCAACACCACTTTTTCACACCGTACTACCCCCAAGGTAATGATCAAGTTGAAGCGTCTAATAAAACTATATTAAATATCCTAAAGAAGATATTTAATTACATTATTTTTTACTGCCACATCCAACTTAATCTCACCTTATAGGTATATTGTAAGTTAGTATCTGAATGCCTACTAGTGCTACATCATATTCCCTAGTTTATGGCACTAAGGCAATCTTACCTATCGAGGTCAAACTTCCTTCTTTGGGGGTGTTATTGCAACATCTATTCAATAATGAAGAGTATAGGTTATCTAGATTACATGAGATATAATTGCTAGATGAAATAAATCTCGGTGCACTAAATAATTTACAGGTTTATTAAAATCATCTTTATTGTAGCTATAGAAAGGATCGAGAACTGAAACTCCCAAATAGGTGATCTAGTCCTTAAGGAAAATCGAAGAAATCAGTTAGATCAAGAAAATAAGGGAATTTTTAAAAAAAATTGGTTGGGACCATTTGTAGTCACAACAAACTATGGCTCAAGAGCCTATCAATTATCAATATTTGAAGGTGAGCCCTTATAAGATCCCATCAATAACATGCATCTCAAGCAGTTCCATGCTTAACCCATTGGGGTATCCTAGTAAATAAAAAAGTAAAGAGAAATAATCTATCAAATGGTGAAAACCACTTTGATGGTGCCTTGGAAAAGTACCATGGTGAAAACTTGGAAAATAGGTGCTATGTGTATTCAAAATCCAAAAAATAAAAAATAAAAAAACAATAAAGATATAAATCATCCTCAAGTGAAAACCGCTTCAATGGTGCTTTGGACAAGTGCCTTTGTGAAAACCTAGTAAATAGGCACCATTTGTAATGATTACTATCTACCATCTATCAAGTTCTTTTCTATTTCATCCATAATAAACTCAATATTTCATCCATATCCACCTATCTATCATTTTTTCACCTACACACCTAGCATGGCTTGATAATTTACTAGTATCTAGCATTACCCATCTCACCTAGTATCATCATAGGATCACTTCACTTAGTCCATAATAAAATGATCCTACACCTAACATGTGGAATCTTCCTAAACCTAGTAATAAGATTGGATTTGTGTTATTTCTTTAATCCAAAAAATCCAAAAACATTTAGATATTTCAAAAATCCAAAAATAATAGATATTCAAAAATTCTAAAAATATCTAGAAATTCCAAAATCCAAAACAATAGATATGCCTAAAATCCAAAAAATATTTAAACATTCCTAAAATTTAAAAATAATACATATCCAAAAATCCAAAAAATATTCAAATATTTCCAAAATCTAAAAATAACCTCAAATATTCACATAAATTCAAAAACCTGATAGATATAAATCCAAAAACATTAGATATCCCAAAAAGTTTAAAATAAACCTCAAATACTCCAACAAAAATCCCAAAACATTAACAAATTCCAAAAATTCAACAACAAAAAATCATGAAAATTTGCCCATCCATAGTAAAATCATCACCAATAATAAACCTATCATCACACTCACCTTTGAAAAAGTAAGAAGAAGAAAATGTGGTGATAATCAAAACCTATGAAATTCATGAAAAATTGTAAGCTTCGATCATTGCCAAAACAATCCCACTACCTACATACCAATTGCCTAAAACATTTAATTCAACATACCAATTATTACCTTAATGGATATATTGTTCCTACAATAGGAACAAGCACAAATAATAATTATAGTATCTTTGGAAAGAGATATGATGGCTTTGATATTTTTTGTTAGTCGGTCTTTCTTTTGATTTATATTTTATCTCCTTACACAAATCTTACTTGAAGCCACCTCGATCTTCAACATCTTGGTGTGTCTAGAGAAGCACAAAATGGGGCATATTCATTGATTTCATCTATTGTGTTTGTGGGATATTCTTGTAATACTACCATGGAAAATAATTTCCTTGTGTGAGTTGAGTTAGCTTCGAGCGTAACAAACAATCATTTCATATCAAGTTATTCATACCTTTTGTGCATATGCCTATCTTTCTTTGAACTTTATTCTCTCATGTACCCAAAAAAGTTTTTTTATTTCTAGTATTAATAAGGACACTCGTATTTGTTTTCAAAGTCAAAGTCCATAAATAGATATGATGTCATATTAGTTATTCATAGCTTGGTGCATAGTGTCTACTTGTTATATCAAAATAATTATTTCTCTCTACATATTTTAGTGTAACCAAAAGCAAAAGAAAAATCATTTTTCCCATCCCATTTTCCAATAAAGTTCCCAAATCAATCCAATAACTATAACTTTCATTGATATTTGATCATCATTTATCTATACATCTATCCATCATTATCCAAAATCATTTATTCTATCCTTCTCATCATACTAACTATTATATCTAGGTATCATGGTACAAACACAAATATTCATAGCATCCCTACATAGAAAAACTATTAGTATCATCATAACATCATAAATATCTTGCATACATAACCCTAGCATCATTAGGATATAACATCATCAATCATAGTATAATGCTAAAGTCATCATATATGTCATCATAACATCATCAAAAAACATTAAAAAAATCATATCATTACATCATGTTGTCATCTAGTCCAACATCATCATAATCTATCACATCATACATCGTAGCATCAAATAAAATCATCATTGCATACATATATCTATCACATAGTAGAATCAAATAGAAATCAGTGGATGTATACATCAAATCACATAGATATCTATCACATGCATATAGGAAAACATCGCATCTAGACATCACACAATAGAATCTCATCTCATATATACATCAAAAAATATGTCATGATACATCATCCATATATACAAATATATGTACAAGGGCTACCAAGATCCATGAATATACATGTTCTAACCACTAGCATATCAAAACAAATCTACATAAAATACATCATGTACATCATTATTATAAATTCAATCTACGTAGAGCTCCATCCACCCTCTGAATGTCCAATAGAGGGTGGACAAGGAGGAACAACTTGTGCCACTATTTGTGCCCCTTCTTGAGGACCCTACACTATCAAATGTAGTGGTTTCACTATTGGCTATGGTGCTAATGGTGGTAGTCTCACTAAACCGCCCATCACTGATGTTCCCTCCAATCTCACTGATCGTGAGGCTCCTAACCGAATCCTCACATAAAGTATAGGCATCCTCCTCACTTTTTGGTACCACCACCTCATAAAGTGTCTGGTAGTATGTGTCCTTTTAGGTGAGTCTCCTCATCTCTCCCATATACTGCATCATGGGAACCCCTCCTCCACTTGAACCCCCACTCACAACCTCCATTTGTTATCATCTCCCTCTCTTCATGTTTTTCTCCTCTATCATCTATGACCGTCGTGTCTCACCCTATTATCACCAAGCTATCTTACCATCTCTCTCAGTTATTCTATATATCAATGTTAGAATTATGAAAAATACGAGCCACAAGATCAAACAACAAATAAAACACCTTCCACACAAGAGATCCACAAACAATAATATGCAATATTCTTCAACAAGAAAAGCTACAAAATTTGAGAGTTCAAGAGAGATAATACAATGAGAGTTGAGTTCTTATAAGATAAAAACCCTAAATGAAAGGGATTAGATCATGAAAAATACCAAAATCTCATGTAATGAGATAGAATAATCTAATAATATATTTCTTGTTAACATAGAAAATCACTCCTATGCTTATCTTAGTGCATGAGAATAAATTGGATTAATAATTAATTAATTATTAGATAATTCATGATTACTCTAACACCCCCCCTTAAGGTGAACTTAGGGAGTAGCTAAATGTTGGTGTGAATATATCCCCTAAATCCCTACTAAGTGAATTAACTAGGTACAAGAAATTTATTCACACCAACAACCCCCTTAAGTGCAACATAGGGAGAATATTATTATGCAAACTATAAAAATATATTAGAAGATGGAGATGGGTCCCAACTACAAGTCCATGTTAGGTACCCATTTACAATGCAAATGCAATTGCAATCTCTCTAAAAAAAAAAAACTTGTGGGACAAAACTCCTCTCCAAAAGAGAGAAAGGAAACAAACAAGATGATGTATGGAGGACTCAATGATACCCCCTAATTACTACATCCATCATGTATATACAATCAATGACCCCTCATAAGAGAGAGAAATAGGGACAAGATATCCCCCCACAATGTGTAACCTCGTGCAAATATGGTAGGTGTTTGAAGAAAAAACATAATATAATACCTACAAACAATGTTTCTCCCCTTGGGAAGAAGATACACCAAGTACAAATGTTGGAATGCTTCCCTTTCTGAATAGGAAATGGTAGGAAGTGGAATATATATGTATTATGTCTCTAAAATTTTCTCATGTGTTTCCAAGTTCTGGAATGACAATGATGATGCCTCAATCAAATCAAGTACATGCCAAATCACAACAATGAATGAAAAACTAGTAACAAACTCTGAAGATAAACATGAAGTGAAAATAGTTGATCCATGACTATCATCAAATAAGAGAGATAAACCCTCAAATTGGTCTCCCAAATCTGAAATGTAAGACTCCACAAATAAAGATGCAATGTATGATAAATAGGAATCCCAATCAAGAATACAAACAAATACCTATTGTAATGATTCATTGGAAGTACTCAATGAGTCATCAATAGAAGATAAATGTGTGATCTCAATAGGAGAAGGAGTTGTAGGAGAAGTCTTTGGATCATCAAGAGGCTCAAGTTATGCAATATATTCAACTCCTCTAAGATCTTATCATCAAAGGGCATGTTGTCAACATCATCAAGTGGAATGAGGCAATTTGAAGTATGATCATCTAGGAATGGAGGCTTATGTGGATTCAAAAATCTCCCAAACTTTGGTCCAAACTGTGTGTGGGCATGAGATTCCTAAAATATTATGGTAGGTCTCTCTAAATATTCTTGCAGTAAAACTACAACCAATCAATCCTATGATATTATCATTCTTATTACCCCAAACATGTTTCTTATATGTTGTTTCTAGCTCATGAATGAGTCCATTAAGATGAGGCAAATATTTAGCCACTTACAATGTGTTATGATTCCTTTTTTCCATGACTCATAATTGTCCTTAGTCAGAATCATTATAGAAGGATGAGCTGCATAACCCATTATTACAATGATACACTTCTCAAATGACAAAATATGAGATCAATACATACAATAGAGCTAAAATGAAGTACAATGATCAAAACAACACCCTTCCAACTACCAAAATATCCAAGTATCCTATAGTATACCCACCAAGAAAAAATTGAAATCACAATATACTTGAGATAGAAATAGGAAAAAGTGCATGGATGGTTGGATATATCTCCTCAATACCTTTCCAACATTGCAAGAATTGCTAAAAATGGATATTGTGGAAAAAAATTATGATATCAAGAACCAAAAATACAAGATCTAACTTCAATCAGCAATAACTGTTATCAAACAATAAAAAAATTCAAAATAACCTACACCATTGAAAATTTGAGAGAATATGCTTTCTAACAATATCTCGTTTGAGAAAAATGACCTCTTGGGGTGAAATTGCAAAATGAAAAAAGGCCTATTTTAGGCACTTACGAGACACTTCTAGCACTTAGTGGCTGAATTTTGGTAGCTCTTGTTCTCTCATATAACTATTGGGTTGAGTGCAGGTTTAAAAAATAAATCGCTATCGCTTTGGCGATAGTAGGGTGGTGCCTTAGTGATAGGCCAGGTCATGCTTCCTGTCCTTTGTTGGAGGTAAGCCTACCACTGTAGGCTAGGCACGAGGGTTGAATCACTCACTAGGGACTTAGGGGATATATTCACATGTTAACTTTACTTAGGATTATAATATTCCTTGTAGAAGTCTTAGTTGTCATTTCTAGATCTTATCTTATCCTAGGTAGTTATGAGTTAGTTTTCAAATGTTATAGGACTAAGACACTTGTCATGATCTTGTCTAATCCTATCTATCACCTTTTCTTTATAAGGAAGGTATCTCATGTACATTTTCATATTCAACCATATTCAATCTTGCATTGTTGAAGCAGTTATTTTTTCCATTTTCTCTCTTGTGGAAGATATTTTGGTCTAGCAATTGTTCTTAGCGGTGTTGAGGGGTCATCATTAACTCCTACACTAAAAACCCTAAAAATATAATGCATGATGGGTCTCAAAAAACAAGGCCTAGTGATGTGCCCATGTATAAATAATATAATCTCTCACAATTTGAGAAAAGGAGAAAACCGCATGGGAAAATCTCTCCAAAAGAGAAAGGAAAATGAAGGACTAAAAAAGCCTCCAAAATAAGGTGAAGGGTTAAGAAGCCTCTAACCTAAATAATGTCTCAAAAAAGAGGAACAAGTGGAACATCACGAAAGAACAAAGAAGTTGTAGACAACTGTCGAATGATCACTACTATAGTGTTGAAATGAATAACCTCCAGAAACAAGAATGTAAGAGTGTCTATATGTTAAATGCTTCATCTCACTGAAATGCATGGGTAACCAACCATCGATGTACATTGCATCTGCCTAGTACATAGGAATAAGAACTAGATACATAGACTCCAAAAAATGAAACCAAGGAAGCATTATCACCAATAGAAAAAACCCCACATAATGTTGATAAGGGAGAGCCAAGAAAAATCCATTGAAATTGTGTGAAACCAAGAAGTTCATGTAGGAGAAAAAACCTGCAAATAAAAAAGGGTGTGCAAACTAAGGCACACATGCATGAGGCAAGAATCACCAGGATTCACTATCGTCATGGAAGGGACACTCATGTGACAAAGGTGTGATGGAAAACCAAAGGAAAATATCAACCCGCCATGGCACTTTATATCATAGTTTGAGTACAAAAGGCACAATAAGATGTGCAAAATATCCAAAACAAATATACACCAAAATGACACTTTATCTCAATGTGTCTACAAAAAGGTAATTGCATGCAAAATATGTCTACAATGCCCCAATAGGAAAAAATACTGTAAATAGATGTAGAGTAGTGAAAAGTAAGTCATCCCATACAAACAAAAAAAGTTTTCAAGAGGTAAGACATCCAATTAATTCACCCTTGAGTGTAAAAACACAAAAAAATTAATAAAATATACTTGGATCCAAATCTAGAAAAATAGCATGGATGGCTATGAAGATCTCTGAAAGACCATCCCAACACTACTAGAATCATGAAAAATAGAGAAATAGGTCAAAAGTTATGAGTTCATGACTGAAAATAACACCTTTGACTTCAATAGGCTATAGAATGCATCAACAAAAAAAAATGGTGATGAGACCCACACTACTATAAATTTTATAGAAATAGCTTTCCAATGATATCTCATTCACCCAATTTTGATATCGTGCACCCAAGTTATGGCCAAAAGAAAAAAAGCTCCTTTAGGGCCAAAGAGGGGTCTTGGGGGCCCCCACCATTTGTTTGTACAATTGATGTCAACATGATGTCAGCAAAATATTCCAAGAATATTCCCCTACATTGAAAAAATCTAGCCCCTACGAAAGAAAAATTCATCGGAATATGCTAACAACCGCTTGCTAGCAAAAACTACTGAAAATTTTTGCAAATGGCCAAAAATAATAGAGTAGCTCAAAAATGTTTTTCTTCTACCGAAAAAGGAAAAAAATCACCCCAGTAAAATCGCAATGTCAACAATTGCATGGGTTGTTAGGTAGGTATACCACTAGATGATTCTTATCAGGTCGTCGGCTTTGGGAATCAACCCACTGCAAATCCCAAGTGGGCTTGTAGGGACTTGCAAAAGCGAGTACATTGTGGACACCACAAAATGTACCGCATAGTAAAAAATTCCTTGTCATACAGGGGACTTATGGCCCCTATACAATTTTTTTGCCTCAAAAGCTCCTAATGGAAAAAATAGGCAAATTTATAGTCAAAATTCATTGAATCGGCCTCTTGAATCCAACGATGAGGTCCTTTTCATGCCAAAATGCACCTAAAAATTGCTTACCTCCAAAATTACAAAAAAACACATTGGACAATCCAGATTTGAAGCCTGTAACCCTTGTTGAAGAAAAAACCCTCATAAATCAAAAAAGGGTTCGTTGAATCTGTGCTGTGATACCATGTTAGAATTGTGAAAAATATGACTCACATGTTGAAACAATTAACAAAGACACCTTCCACGCAAGAGAGTTGCAAACAATAATATGCAATATTCCTCAACAAGAAAAACCTACAAAATTCAAGAGTTCAAGAGAGATAATACAATGAGGGTTGAGTAATTATAAGAGTAAAAACCTAAAAGGGAAAGGGATTAGATCATGACAAGTGTCAACATCTCATGCAATGAGATAAAATAATATAAGAATAGCTCTCTAGTTAACATAGAAAATCGCTCCTAAGTTTAGCTTAAGTGCATGAGAATTAGTTAAACTAATAATTAATTAAAGATTAATTAATTATCAGCTAATGCATGACTACTCTAACAATAAATTGTGTCAAAAGGTTGTCCCTTTCTACTTTCCTTTGGGTAAGTTGAACTAAGATTCTATCCCTCTCTATCATGTATCCATCCCTCTCTTGATGAGCCTGGTCTTGCGCTAGCAATGCAACTCCTAGCCACACCCCATGTCCTCATGCTTCTCTCCTCTCTTTGTATCTCCTCCCCTCCCATCATCTCCTTTGTCTCCTCACTCCTCCTATCCTCCTCCCTAGCCCTCTACCATCACATACTCTCCCTCCATCCATCATCACCACCCCTACATATACTGGTCCATGTCCACCATCCCCATGTCCACCTCCCTCCATTCACTACCTCACTCGATGAGCCTTAGTTGGCTCAATGTTGTGCCTCCCTCACATCACTACTCCACCATCTGGGCATGCCACCCTAATGGGTCGAAAGTTTACCCACCATAGATCATAGTCTAAGGATGTACCTACATCCCTCACTATCAATGTCTATGCCCACTAAACAGACGCTAGTGAATCAAACCCTCCAACTATTGTCTCTAGGACTATCATAGCCCCCTAATCACCAATCTCTTATTTTGTGTGAGAAAACATGACCAAGTCAATTGGAGTACATTGCATCTGTCCAAGTTGACTCTTGACTCGCTCAAGAAGATATATCTCTCAACAATATGTGGAGTCTGACCAATCAACCATCTTGGTCATTTGAAAAATTCTAGGTGCTTCGCATCATCGTTCCATGCCTTGCATAAGATCCACAGTCACAAAATAAATTAATCCACATCTTCAACAAATATCCTATAGTAATCTAAATCATCCAAATGACAATGTGTCATTCTAGCCTCATATACATGGACATAAGGAAATGTTCTCCATCGAGGTCCATACCCCGAAGAATGAGTCAAATATGATCCTATTTTTCAAATGTGCCCTTTTACCAAATCATATGTGACACAATTTTTAAATGCGCAATTTTGGTATCACATACATCATTTCAAAATCGAACCTATCCTAATCAAAAGTCACTCAATTTTTCAAATATGAGTCACTGATATCAAATGTGATAGTCCACCTTTAATTGTGCCATTTCACGTTTCAAAAGCCATGTTGGGTTTCAAAAGAGTCATTTCATCTTTTGGCACATCTGAAAACCTAACTTTACCAAGTAATAAATTCACCTAAATTGATGCCTAAGGACCTAAGGGCTAGATATGTATTGCCTAGGGTGCTCTAGCTGGCCTCTAGTACTAACAAACATGATTTTCTTGGTACAATGCTCTTGGAATCTCAAACATCTACGTAGTATCTCTACACTCTAGATTATCTAAGGGCTCTCAATCTCTCAAACTATGAGTGTGAAAATGAAACAAAAAATGAACACCAAGGGCCTATATATACACAATCAAACCCTCCCATCCCACCTACCCTCATTCTATTTTCATCATACCCTACCTTTATGAAATGTTCCTTTGCCAACCTAAACTTGATTTGGATCCTCATCTTCACTAAACCTATCTTGTTTACTTATTGTGAGCTCGACCTAAAAATTAACTTTTTTTAGTCGATCTCTCAAGGGGGCAACCTACCATCCAACCATTATTCATTTCTCTGCTAGGGCACGCCAAGGCATCTTTTCACCGAAGTTTTTATATTGAAGGCATGCCTTTGAAACAATGCAATAGGGTACATTGTCTCAAAGAGGGGAAAAATGTACACACCTAAAAATGTCTAACACATTCTTCTAAATTCAACATTTTCTATCATCACCACTAATCACCCCTTCATCACGATTAATTAAATAATTTAAAATTGTTTGATTAAGCTAACCCATTTTCCCTCTCTAATTAAATAATTTTTAATTATTCTTCCTTCCATGTTAATGAAATAATTTTATTATCCTATTATTTAATTAAATATTGTATTATCCTCTATCCACATAATTAAATATTTTTTAATTATTTGATTAAAATCATGCATCCCTCTCATATCACATAAATAAGTAGTTTTTAACTATTTAGCTAGCTAATTATTCCTCTGAAATTTGAAATGAGCGATGTCGTTGAAGCAAGACGATGCCCTATGTAGGTTGTGCCCTGCATGAGGTCATGCATCTAGTTTCATGTTTGTGTGCGTTGTGGGAGGGCATTGGTTGGTGTGTTGCAGATATTTGTTGGGGTCGGGGCAGTGTATGCAAGTGGGGGTGGACAATTTTGGCACCGACTGGGGGTGTGGTTAGATTCTTCATATCTTGTGGCTACATTTAATATTTCTTTCATCGTCTTCAATACTTCTTTTATTTTTTTGTTTAACTCATGGGCTTTAGGGTTTGAGTTGGGTTCCTTGTGTTAGGGTTTTAGGGTGTTTTCTCTATCAGTAATGGCTCTAGGGGAGACATCAGGGGTCAAATTTCCTATGGATTGTCATGTTGCATTTGGGGATTCCTCTCTAAATCATTCATCGAGTGTTTTTGATAATAGATTGTTTTCAAATGATTCAGGTAATGGAGGAGACGCTCTATCTAGAGGTCCTTATATACCAAAAATTAATGGGTGCCTGGAATGAAGCAAATATAGGTTGGTTCTAACAATTCAACCAGAACCAGTCAAGGAGGATATTGAGTATTACTCGAAGCATGCTCTACTCTAAAATTTTTTGGGAATGAGGGTTTCACTTCAATTTTTAGAGTCATGGGCTCATTGTACCTAGTCCCAAGAGGGTGAAATGGAAATAATGTTGCTAGAAAATAGTTACTTCATGGTGGATCACAATAGAGTTTTCGAAGGAGGGCTTTATTTCCATAACTAGATTGGTTTATTTATTAAACCTTGACATGCGGGTTTCAATCTTTTAGAGGAGCTTCCAAATTGAGTGTCAATGTGGTTTCAGCTCCCTAAATTCTAGTTGAATATTGGTGCAATGAAATCTTTCATCGAGTTTCTCTACTACTAGGGAAACCTATAGGTCCTTCTCAGCAAACTTAGGATAGAAAGGTAATGACTTTTGCTCGCATTTGTGTTGAAATGGATTTAAATAACCCTATTCCAGATTCTTTGGAAATTCAAGTGGGTGCATGTGGTGCAACAGCTGGATCATGAGACATTTCCCTTTCGTTGTCGTCTCTATCATGAATATGGCCATCTACAGAGGAGATGCCTGAAGTCTAAACCTTTTGTGTCTTAGATTGATCAGCCTCCTCACATTCCTCCTAAGGTGGACAAAGGCAAGGAAACCATTCTGGAGAAGTTGTTGGCATGGAGAGTTTTGTTCTTGTTAAGGCTCGTAATAGGGATTGGGGTCAAAAGAGGACTCTTAAGGAGCACCAGGAAGGAGATACTTTCAATAGATTTCAGAATCTGGATGAACTTAGTCAGTAGGAGGTGAATTTGGGATTGATTCTTATGTAGGGTATCACATATGGGGTTCAGGAAGGAATTAATCCAGAATACATTCAGACTCCCCAGGAGACTAGGGGTATGCAAAAGGAAACTGATCAAATTTTGGTGGTTCATGGGAGGTTGGAGCCTCTTGTGGATACGCATATGGGGGAAGGTGAGATCTCTACTCCATTGGTGAAAGTAGGGTTTGAGTTGGAAAAAGGAAACAAGGCTTCTCTTTTGTTGGGAATTCTTCAGAAGGACCTAAAGAAAGGGGTGGCTAAGAAGTCCTCTAAAGTTGGGGGAAAGAAGGATTTGGAAAAAATAAAGTTGATGGGGGAGACTTTGGTGGAATCTAGATCTATTAAGACCTTGGATTCCCATTTTTCTAACCCTCTAAAATGATCATCCTCTCTTGGAATGTAAGGGGCTTGAATAGTGGCCCTAGACAAAAATTTGTTCAGGATTTGGTGAGAACTCATTCTCCTAATGTTCTTTTTCTACAAGAGACTAAGTTAACTATTGATGGTATGATTGGTTTGTGGCCTAAGCTATGGGGGAAGGGTGGATTCTAGTGTATTGGGGCTCATTGGAATGTTGGGGGTGTGGCTTACTTGTGGAATCCATTGAAGATTCATCCTCTTTGGTGGATGTCCTCCAAGTCTTCCATCTCTATGGTTGCTTCAAGTCTGGAGTTGGGAGAAACTATTCTTCTCTCAAACATCTATCCACCTACTAATTTTTCTAGTAAGCAGTTATTGTGGTCTCATATTAATTTCATTTAGAGTCTCGCTCTTTTTTTCCCTTGGATTATTACAGGTGAATTCAATGACATTACTGAGTTGGATGAGAAGAAGGGTGGTATTGCTAGATTGGAAACTTCTTCTTTCCTTCTTAGGGATAACATATCTATATTGAATCGGGTTGGCATAAAGCCCTGGAATGGTCAGTTTACTTGGAACAAGAGGAGAATGGAAGAGAACTGTATTGTTGAGAGACTTGACCAGTTCTTGGTTTCCTATTTCTGGGTTGGAGGATTGTGGTCTACTTGCTTTGAGATTTTGGACTGGATGGGCTCAGATCACTAACCTATTAAGTTATCTACTATGTCGATTCATGTAAATTGGTCCCCCTCTTTCAAGTTCCAACTTATGTGGTTAAGAGAATCTTCTTTGTAGGTGCATTTGGTTGAATGGTGGGGTAGGGGAAGATCTTCTTATGGCACTAGTATGTGTTCTTTTTCCAAACAACTACAATATGTTGAGTATCAACTCAAAATTTGGAACAAGCAGTACTTTGGCAATATTTTTCATGCTAAGGTTGTTGCTCAAGCTAAATTGGATATCATTACTCGAAAGATAAGATAATTTGGTCTTTTTGAGGATTTACTTAGAGAGGAGTCAAGGGCTTTGAAAGCTTTGGAAGAGTGGGAGTTGCATGAAGAAATTTATTGGAAACAAAAGGCTCGAGTTGAGTGGTTATAGGAGGGAGATAGAAACACCGCTTTATTCTTCAACTCAGTGAAGGCCAGGAGACATGGTAATTCCATGCCTATTCTTGTGAATGAAAAGGGTCAACATTTATCTTCTTGGTAGGATATGTCTAGAGAAGCTTCTTATTTCTTTGCTTCTTTATTTAGAGAGGATTCTCAAGATGGGTTGGCAGAAGAAAATCAAGTTTTAAATTCTATCCCTTCTTTGGTTACTGGGGAGATGAATGAGCATCTTTTGGGAAACATCTCACTGGAGAAATTGGAGGCTCCTATTTTCTAGATGAAGAAAGGGAAATCCTTGAGCCTTGATGGCTTTCTAATTGAATTTTATCAAGAATTTTGGGATATCATTAAGCTGGACTTGTTAGAGGTGGTTCGTGAGTCTCAAGGGAATAAGTAGATCCTATGGTCTTTGAACTCTAAATTTCTTGCTCTCATTCCTAAACGTGAGGGGGTGGATCATCTGAGTCAATTTCGACCCATCTCCCTTTGTAATGTGGTGTATAAAATTATTTCCAAGCTAATTGCTGAGAGGTTGAAGTGATGGCTTAGAGGGCTTATCTCTGAGGAACATAGTGGTTTCGTGGAGGATCGACAAATTATGGATGGGGTGGTCATTGCTATTGATACCATACATTCTATGGAATCTTTGAAAGAAAAGGCTATGTTCATCAAGCTAGATATGGCTAAGGCCTATGATAGAGTAAAGTGGTCCTTCTTGCAAAAAAATCTTATTGGTTTTGGTTTTGTAAAGGAGTGGGTCCAGTGGATTATGTGTTGTGTTACTTCCACTTCTTTCTCGTTGTTGATAAATGGTGAGCCTTCTTCTCTATTTAGTGCTTCTAGAGGCCTTCATCAGGGGGATCCTCTCTCTCCTTATTTATTTATCCTTCCTGTTGGAGGCTTGGGGAGACTTGTGAAACAAAAGGTGGAGTTGGGTGATATCCAGAGATGGGGATGGGGAAATGATTTTCTTCCTCAATATCACCTATAGTTTGTAGGTGATACTACCTTGATGGGTATGGATAAGATTAGAGAGGCTATGAATTCACGTAAGGCTTTGGATATCTATCTTATGGATTCAAATCAACGGATTAATGAAGATAAATCTTCCATTTTTTTCTTCAATACTCTGAGGCCTATTCAACAAAGGATTGCTCATATCTTGAGGTTTCAGATTGGTTCTCCCCATTTAACTTATCTTGGTATTCCTATCTATGTCAGTAGACCTCTCATGGATTCATGGCATAATATTCTAGACAAGTTCTAGGCGAGGGTTAATCATTGGACTCATAGATGGTTGTCCTTTGTAGGTTGTGTTCCTTTGTTAAAATTTGTGGTGCAGGCTCTTCCTATTTACAAATGCATGCTACAGGTGGCTCCAGTTGGGTTTGTGAAGGATTTGGATTCTTTGGCTAGGCAATTCTTATGGGTGGGGAGCTTGTCCTCTTCCAAGTGGAGACTAGTAAAGTGGGATATTATCTACAGCTTGAGGGAGTTTGGGAGTCTTGGATTAAGGTAATCAATTTGGTCTATGCTAGCATTGGTTGCAAATCTCTATTGGAGATGGTGTGTGGAACGAGATCATATCCGGGTTAATATTTTATCTCACAAGTACCTTCTGGGGGCTTTGAAGGAGGAGCTTCCTAGGTTTCCTCTGGTGGGGAAAGGTTCGGTGATCTGGGGAACGCTTAAGAAAGGAGCATCACTGATCAAGGAGGGCTTGTTTTGGATTTGTAATAGGGGGAATGAGGCTCTCTTTTGGTTTGATTCTTGGAATGGATTTTCTCCCATTTTGCATCAGTTTCCTCATTTGGTGAATCTATGTCAATGCTTCTTGGAGGCCGGTTGGTCAAGGGTGAGTGATTTCAAGAATTTTTATCCTTGTGGGAAGTTGGAAGTGGCTAGGTGAAAGGATCCTTGTGATTGGCCTATTATCGGGTTGGAGGAGGATTGTGTTGAGCTTCAAAATATTTTGGCTAGTAGACAATGCAGTTCTCTAAGGGATAAAGATATTCAAGCTTGGTGCCTGAATCCTAAGGGTACTTTCACTATGGCTAGTGGTTATCAGGAGTTGTTGTCTCCTAAGTTTAGGGGGGTGGAGATCCCATGGTGGAAACGTGTGTGGACCAAGTTTTCATGGCCAAAGTGTAATTTTTATGTGTGGAATTTGGCTTGGAATAGATGTTTGAATTGGGATAACCTTCGAAAGTATGGAGTCTAAGGTCCCTCTATTTGTGTAATGTGTGACTATAGTGAAGAGGATTCTTCCCATTTATTTTTCCATTGTTCTTATTCTATGTGACTCTGGCATTTGTGGTGGGAGGTTTGGAAACATCCCTGTGCTCATGCTTCTTCCCTAGTTGATTTCTAAAGCAGTCTGGGTAAAACCACCTTCCTAGACCTCTTTCCTCTAGATTGTGTGGTGCATTGGTCCTACGTTCATCCTTTTTCAAATTTGGTTGGAAAGGAATTGTAGGATTTTTTGTGGGGAGAGGCTGAAGGTTAAGTAGGTTTGGCACATAATTGTTGGTATGATCAAAGAGATGGTGGAAGCCAAATGTGAAGTGGCTTTTCCATTGGAAAGAAGTGATGATGAGATTGTGAATAGATTGGGCTTGCAGGGGTTGGCTCATGTCTCTAATTGTGTTATACATGGTAGGAGGGATAAAAAGAAGGTTCGAAGGGTTAGAAGATGGATGCCTCTTCAAGCATATTTTTTGAAGATTAATACAAATGGTTCCTCTAGGGGTAATCCTAGGCCTACTGGGATTGGTGGAATTGGAAGAGACTATTATGGTTCAGTTATTTTCTTGTTCTCCATTCATAAAGGTCGACATTCTAACAACCTGATGGAGGGGTTGGCAATTCTCAAGGCTATTGAGTGTGCTTGTGCCTTGGGTTGGAGTAGGATTATCTATGAATCTGACTCACAAATTATTGTTGATATGTTGCAAGGGAAAAAGGTGGTTGAGGTCAATTTGAATATTGCGTTGGTGGTTCGATAGATTTTGCAGAGGTGCTCTATGTTGGAGGTGGTGTCTTTGATGAGGGTTAATAAGCCATAATATTTCATCCTTCATTTGTCCTTTCATTCAACCTTTTTCTACCTTTCTGCTACTATTTGGCACATGAAGTATAAATATTTGATAAAATACATTAGGAAATGAAATGATTAGGAAATGCCATTATTCAATCGAAAGTGTTGAACTAATTTGTGATAAACCCACAGGAAATAAATGGAGACAAATGTTCGAGAAAATGGATGGAGGATGAAACCCTTGATAACTACTCAATCAGTTTATGGCTATTTTTGATGGTGTTTGTTTGAACCTGTTATGAACTCGCAGTCAACAACCATATCATTTTCCATATTGTTTTGCTTATCTTTTTATATATCGTTTTGTTATTAGACTTGATAGTTTGTTGGCCATAGGCCACAAACAAACTATAGCTAAATATCAACGCATAATCCAATATAAATATGTATGGGTTTTGAAAAATTATAGATAAGTTATGAATATAGAATTACGGTGTTCTTCTGAATCTAGTTTTCTCTTTGCATAAATGTGGTTGAGTCGAGTTGAAGTAATTTCCATTGTTGATTAGTCGAGGAGGCAGGACCCACTTTTTGTCTTGGATTAGTGACTTACTCTTTGTATTGTGTGGTAATATATTGTGTGATTAGTCTTGAATAGTTAGCTATGTTTTCATGATTAGGATATCGAATTTATAATATGCATTGATTTTTCTCAGCATTGAACAACTAAATGTGCACTCTTTGTAATGAATGTATGATTTGTGTGTTGTGTTAAATATTAAAGTCATTTGTTGTTTAGTGAATAATTTGTGTGTGATTCAATAATAGCTTAACACTCTGTTATAAATAACCTGATTTGAATTGTGTGTTCAATTGTTTTTTTAAGTTTGATCTCATTCTTTAATTACAATAGGAGTTTAGATCGAGAGTTAAAAGATCCTACTATGCAATTTGGGAAATGGTACAAGAAGTTCATCTATAATTTCTGATAAAACATATATTTTTGTTCTAAATCATCTATCATAACCAACACGCTTCCTGTCACTACCATGACAAGAAACCGAATCTCTAGTGTGGTATTTTTAAGTAAGAGTGGATTAGTTTGGAGAAGTATGTTATAGGATAGTTGTTTAAATTTAGGTCTAAATAGTTGCATTTCATTTAACTTGACTTATTATCTTCACCCCTTTGGCAAATTTCCCTGATACCTTTCATCAGTTTATGACCCCGGATTGACACATCTAGGTATGAACTAATGAAACCCATATGAATTCAAATTTGAGTCAAAAACAATAGTCGGTTTGGACCACAGTTTTACCCAACAGTCTTTTGCTCACATTCCACAGGAATGGAATAGGGTTGATGACTGTTTGGCTAAGTGGGCTTCGAAGCATGTAGATGATTGGAAGGTTGAGGGGTGGGGACAGTTACCCCCTAATTATTGTTAGGATTTAGAAAGGGTCATTGTTGAAGACATGGAGAGATAAGTTGTTGGTGGTTGTTTGGATGGTGGTGTGGTTTGGGTTGATTGTTTTGGTGTTTTAATTTGTGGGAACCTATGAGTTCCCTGATCCTTTTGTACTATTATTTTCTTGATTTCAATAAAAAATTTACCCCTTTTATTAAAAAAATAAGCTAATTATTCCTCCAAAATTAAATAAATTATTTAATTTATTTAGTTTGCACATTCCTCTAAAAATAGATAAAACTATTATTTTATTTATTTGTTAATTATATTAGTTTTATCTTTATTCTTATAATCCTAAATTTTAGTTATCAAACTCTAAATTTAGTGACCATTACTAAATTTAGTGAGTTGATTGAAAATCAACCCAAGTTCTCTCTCACTCACTCCACTTCATCTATCCATATAGGTTCATGCACATTCCTTCTAATCTCTCAACAATCCTCATCCATCGATCTCATCTCACATTCTACTCCATTGATCTGATATCCCCGAAAGCTATAAAACATCATTATCCATTCAATCCCTCCTTGAATTTGCAACCAAACTATACTCAATTTTATAATTATTTTTCTAACAAGTTTATGCTAAGTATTTGAGCGATCTAGACATATTATCCAAATAGCATAATTTTACACTTTACAATGGAGTAAGGCTGGGAATTTTTGGTGGAGGTAAAGTAGATTAGTTAGATTGATTTACGTTATTATTGCTTTAATTTTGATGTGCACATACTTCATTGAGATTGTGTCTTGTTGATCATTTGAATTTGGTTTATTCATTATTGTTGTCATTTCCTATTATTTGAATTCATTTGATCATTGATTCCAAGTTTCTATTCACAATAATATCAAAAGCAATCTCAAAAATAAAAAATAAGCTGCATCTAACCATAAAATCCCAAAATCAAAACAAAAAATCCACCCCCACCTAAGTCAAATTCATCATCTTATGCCCTTGATACTCAATCATAAGAATGATAGAAAGTACAATTCAATGGAAATGATCCCCTTGGGTAAATTTTTGTACATGTTGGTTCAACCTCTCACCAATTATTTCATAATAACATTAGGGACACCAAGAGTCTTCATGAACAAATTTAATTCTCACAAGAGTATAGATACTTCCTTACATTTGACCAAAATCAACCCTTCGTGAATCAAGTTATCAATAAAAATAAACTTTTTTCTCTAAAATCTTATTGAATCAAGGGCTAAACTCCCTCCTAGTTATGGTTTGTATAATCTTAATGATATCATCAACCTTGAGTCATCCACTCATGGTTATGGTAACCCATGAGCTCAAACCTCCACTCAACCAAATCATGATCCAAAAATAATCATCTCAACCAAAATAATAAGAATGGTGCTCAACAACACTCCACTCGCAATAACACATCATCTAAAAATACACCCCATAAAGAAAATCCATCAGCGTCCTCACTCAATTATTATGGTATAACTATCATCTTAGTCAAGAAAAATTTCCCTCGCAAGAAAACCAACACCCTAATCCCATAAAATCTAGTTGAGAATTTCAAAAAATAATGAACATCTATCTCCCCAATAAAATATTCCCAAGTCAATCCATACCCCCATCATTCAACCCCAATAAAACATACCAAATCTATATGTACCCCCACTAGACACCCCAAATCACCAAACCTACTAATCAAATCCATTAACCTTCTCACATATCATTCCACCACCACCTCTTGGCACCCCTTTTTCCCAAGAGTGACTTGAGAGATTAAAACCACCATTAAATGATTATGATTCAACATATCAAACCAACATAAGTAATATAATTATAAATAACCTTGTCCCTATCCTTTTGATTGGACTCTCACAAATCTCCTTTTTATCTCATTTCAAAATTCTAAAATTTGACAAATACAAAGGAAACGGTGATCCATGCAACCATTTAAAGAAATTCTTCATGATATTTCAAGAGGTCACTTATGATGACATATAATTGCTAAAATATTTCCCTCAAATTTTGGGAGGTCAAGCCTTGGAGTGGTTTCTACATCTTCCTCAAGGCTCCATTATAAATTTCACTAAACAAAGAAGTTTGTTTAACATGTTTCTCATATAACATTGAGCATGAAATCACCATGTTTGATCTTTGTAACACAAATAAATGCAATGGAGAATTTTTCTTCTCCTTTTTATAACAATGGAGAAATCTTGCAAGAAGATTTCCTTGGAATGTCCTTGAAAAGTAACTTGTGCACACATTCATCACAAACTTAAATCAAGAAATGGCCTTTCACCTCCAAGTGTTTTACATTTTACAACATTTAATTAAAAAATTGAAATCATTGAAAAGGAGGTGTAGATCAAAAATTCCTTATTGCCAAAGGTTTGGTAAAAATCTTCTCCAAATACTTTACCCAAAATGACAAACCTAAATTTTAGACTAAAAATAAAAATGCAATTAGTGATGGTGTCACTAACTCAAAGTACATAAAAACTATAAAAATCCCACAAGAATCAAAACATGAGAAAATAATTATAATAGCCTACCAACATCTGCATTCCCTTAGACCAACCCAAACAAGCCAATAAGAAATGTCAATACAACTCCTTGGGGGAACCTTTGGTGGTAGTATTCCAAAAACTAGTCCAAGCAAACATGGCAAAATTTCTACTACCAAAACTATTTGATGATGCAAATCCTTAACCCACATGGTTCAAAGACAATGAATACAATAATTATCACTAAATCAAGAGCCATTCCATAAATAAATGTATAAAACTCAAAAACTACATCAAGGACCTCATCAACTGAGGTAGTCATGTTGAATTAGGACACATTATCCTTGCCTAACACATAAATGGGGATATTCTCAAATCCATTTTCAAAGCATGTTCAATCATTCCTTTATAAATCCAAGAGAGACAAAAACCAAGACCATCACACCTCCAATATTTGTTCCAACAAAATCCCCCATTCTTATGACTCAACTATATGTCATATTAACTGAGCCAACATGCAAGTCATTTAGTGAGTTTCTCATTGAAAGAATTGCAAACAAGTATACTTTAAAATGAGTTAGTAGAGATTCCATTTTATATATAAATATTTATTACTACATGAATTTGTGACACATATGCTAGGTGCAAGCCCGACATTGATATATATTTAGTACATGACTCTTGATCTGGATTAATGTCCTAGCAATATTGCACTACAATTTCTTATAAAAGGGTATTCCTTTAACATGATTAATGATTGAGGAGAATAATTGAAGACCTCCTAATTGAGACCATCAAGAATGCTTCTTAACTATTGAGCTCTTAATATGTTTTCATGCATATTAGATATGGTGTATGATTGTTACACAAACCAAGGTTTATAACAATTATAATATTAGTGTGCATGTATGCTTAGAATGTTTAAGAGCCATGTGGTCACATCTTGGCTACTAATGTGATGTTGGTTCTCCATAAATTTTGTCTTCCATGCTCTAACCTCATATAATTTCATAACACTATAAAAGTTGGGTTTGAATCCTATAGATGGTCTTTGAATTATAATGAGTATTTGCATAAGTGTTTCCTTGAAGCTTAATACATCACCATTTTACATATATGATATTTTCATAGTCTGTTGGATCAAAAGGTACAAAGCTTCTTAAAAACCTAATATGTACAATTTATTTAATACATCAATGTTTTGAATCACACTATCTAATTTAACATTACCGATAAAAATAAAAAATAAAAAACATTGAGGGTGATTTGTAACATTGATATAACAAATTATACACAAATTTTTCATAAGGTTTTCTTTCCAATGCTATTTTTTGTTTAAGATTACCCCTCTTACTAATGTCAACTAAATTAATTTTAAAAGTTTGAGTAAATTAAGATTATGCATCAACCAATTGAAAGCATGAAGGGTAAGGGCCCTTACTAGGAAATCGAGATTGTGTCAAATGAAACTAATTTGAATATTAAAGTCTTTAAGAGCTCCTTCCTCATTGGTGAAAAAATACAGTGATAAGGAGATGGGGGAGGAAGGAATTGTTATCTCCAAACAAATAGTATAAACCACAAAGAAGAGGGGTAGGCCAAAAAAGAACAAGGGAAAGGAGGAGGTGGAAGAAGTTGAAAAAGGTAATGAAAAGAGGAATAATCTAGAGGGAAAACATAAAAGATCTGTGAGGTTGGTTGTTACTAATAAGAAATTGAAAACAAAAAAAGGAAAGAGGAAAAATTGAAAGACATCAATATTCATGATGTGCTTTCAAATTCAAGAGAGGATAGTGAAAAGGAGGACTGAGACTCAACCTACAACAACATTAAGGCTTTGTCTCCTATTGAGTACATTTCCAACTCCACCAAAAGCTTATACCATGATGAAGGATTGGAGGCTGACTTGGTCTCTCTAGTTCCAGATTCAGGCCACCCCTCAAAATGCTACTAGATGGGAAAAAAAGTAGAAAGAAAGACATGAAAATGTCAAACAATAGATGGAAGACATACACGCTAAAAGGACTAAAAAAATAACTAATAAAAATCAAGAACCTAAAGAAGATAAATTGGAAAAGATGGAAAACAAAATCAGACAACTAGAGGAGATGGTGGTTAGAATCCTTTCAAACACCAAAGGAATGATGGAGTGCTCTATAACTTCCACAACTATCTTGCAGGAAGAAAATAAAAGAAGAAAAATAAAGTTGGAGGAAAAAAGACATAAAGCAGATAAGAAGTTGAAGAAAATTAAAGCGACTTAGAAGGACAACGATGAGATCAACTTGGACATCTGGAATGAAAAATTGAACTAGTCAGTTGATGAGTGGAATGCTCTAATGAGTCTCCACAACTTAAAAACCACCTAGGTGCTAATGTTGTTCTTGTTAATTTTAGTTTTTGTATTTTATTTTTTTCTCCTTGTGTTGTATTGGTACAACTTGCTATTATTTATCTTACCATTTTTGTAACTTATTAAATGTAAGACCCTTTTTCCACCTAATTTTATCAAAAACATGAACTTGTGAAATGTAATATAACTAATAAAAATAACCAACTTAAAATAATAATTCAACACTATAAAACCTATTAATATTAAAAACTAACCCATCCCAATAATATAGATAAACTTATAAAATAGATTATCAGGATATAGAACTATAAGCAAGGTCCTATGAAAAGAGTAATATTTGGTCTAGAGAGATTTTCACATATGGGGAAGATGAGGTCCCATGACTATGGAGTGACCACAAAGAATATCGTGGCACTAAAATAGTAAATTACAACCAAATAAACATGTTCCATAAATATCCTTCCAATTTACCTAATTTCTCTATACTATTATAAGTAATAGAATTTAGAATTCCAGCATTGACCCAGCTCACCCGTGCGAAAGGGGTCTAAAAATCATGATACCCCTATCCAACGGATCAAAAGGTTAATAAGATTTACATGGGAAACTAATTATCGAGATCAAGTTAGGGAGCATGGCGTCGAATAAGTCAAATGTTGTGACACGTGTGTATTTGAGGTGGAGGAAAAAGCAGAGATGGTGGGCGTCGACTTCCTAAACGTCATTCCGTCCAACGGTAAGAATGCACAATACATTGTCAAACGGGTTCACCTCACAGTTAATAATAATAACAATAAATAATAATAATAATCACTCTCACAACGGTCACTTGCAACGGTTAGATTGATGCCGTTGGATCTTTGATCCGATGGCTACTGTGCTAATTTCATTGCAGTGTCACTGCTATGTTCTCTACAAGTCCTCCGGACTTTTAGACTCGTGCTTCTTTCTTCTTTCTTCTTCTTCTTCTGCTGCTTACTTGAAAGCATCCGAGGAGAGCACAATATCTGCTGAAATAATAGAATCCTAGACTGAACAGGAAAAAATCAAATGGCAGCTGAAAAACAGGTGATTTAGTATTGAGGGAGCAGTGAGAAGAGGATGACGTGGGAAGTTGATGGTGTTTGGGATATGGGTAATTCTGAAAGATGTGGGAATGTTGTTGCAGGATTTTTGCTCATAAACAATACTCAAAGCAGGACAGGGTTCAATTCTATTGTGCCTAGGTTTGTCTTGAGAATGTGCGCCACCTCCACCACCAATCATGGAGGATTCTACTTCTGTTGCTGCTCTCAGGTGCGCTTTCAGAGCATGTGAATGCACTGCCCCCTGACAGGTAAAGTACACAATACACTATTCTCTCTCTTGCTCTGCTAAAGTTGCTGATACCAAATTCCAATCTCCATTGAGTGGTGGTTTTAGTTTTAACTGCTCAAGTGTGCCAATTGCTACAAATCCTGCTTTTCATTTACTGGCTAGTGCTCCCTAATTGTCATTGCTGGAGTAAGTTTGTCAATTGTTATGATATGGGTTGCTAGGAATTCTAATTCATTGTGGGTATTGTCTAGAAAGAGTTATTCAAAGTTGAGGTCTGCAATCCGAGGAAAAAAGAGAGTGAAAAGCCTAGATTTTGTGGGTTAGCTCCTAAACTGCCATAGATTGTTCTCTGGAAGAATTTGTATGAGATCCAAAATAGTCTTTTTGTAAGAAAACTAGAGTTGGGAACCTCTGTTTTTGTGCTGCATTGGTCACGCTTGGGTGTTGAATGGGCGTTGGTACTGGGACTCCTAAGCTGTATAGATTGCACCTGAAGGATTTGTATGAGGCCCGCAAATCTTTAATTTTAAAAGTTTAGAAGGGAAGCAGGGGAGCCCTGTTGGCTTTGAACTCCAAAACTTTAAGCTGAGAAGGGAGGAGGAAGAAAGTAAAGTAGGTACAATGTTGGCAGGATGCACTGCATTGTTATCCCCGAGACACAGACTGAGAGGGAGTGCTGCTACTTCTGCCGCTGCTTCATGTCAGTTTCAGGGGCAGCAGCGGTCAGCCCCTGGTCTCCATTCCCAGCAATCCTGCCACTTTCCTCTGCAAGAGAAATTCTTCCCTTCACAGCAAGTTGCAAGCCCCACATCCCAGCATAATATAAGCTCACAGAAGGGGGTTACTGAGCTCCCTTGTAGTAGTTATTCCAGAAATGAAGAGAGGACTGCTTCCAGTAGAGAAGGTCAGAGGAGCCAAGTGAGTGATGTGGTCATGCAAAGGGAGAAGCTATCCATGGAAGAAACGGCTCCTTATTCCCAAAGAAGGCATGCTGTGGATAAAGGGTCCTCTGGCAAGATGGCTCAAGCAGCATGTTGGATGGAGAGACCACAAGCTAGGGCCATGGAAAGACAGAAGGAAATCTCAGGAACACTGATGGCTAAAAATGCAGAAACCCTGTGGGAGAGTAGCAAGCGCAGAGAGAATTTGAAGAGATTTTCTGAGCACAACACAGCAGAGGATTGCTGTGAAGATCGAGCAAAGAGGCTAAGAGGTAGCCCATCTGAAGACTTGAATGGAAAATTCTGTGTCAGTCAGTTGGGTGCCCATTGGTTTGGTGAAAATTGTGACAAGACTGACAGTGTGAGTGAAATTAGAGGCTCTTCCGGCTTACCTGCAACTTTATTTAACTCTCCAGAACAAAAGAGTAGCAATACCTATGAGCCTCGTTCAGTTCTAGATCTTGTCATTAGTCCTGGACTGAAACCCCGGCCATTTTCTCCTCTTTGCAGTCAGCCTTTGCAGCAATTTTTGACAGTTACAGCAGACTATAGTCAGGGATTCACCATAGCAGATTTGCAAGACATCCAGAAGTCCAACAGTGGATTGACCCACTTGCAGCAACCTGAAGCACTTCCAAGGACATCCATTCCATCTCCATTCCCATTTTCCAGCAATGCTTGGGTTGAATCTATCATTTCAGACTTCGCAGGCAAGGGTCAAGCAGATGCCACTAATGGTGACCCCAACAGGACCAATTCAAGTTCATGCTCAGTGCCTCCGAATACTCATAAGAACGATGATGGAAACTCTTCTGGAAATGACAGTGGCCATGAAGGTGCTCCTCACAATGAATTTCCAAATATTATGCAGTTTTATCCAGGTGGCGGCGCAATTGGCACAGAACAAACGCAAATGGAACATGGGTTGGAACTTGTCAATTTATTGATTGCTTGTGCAGAGGCAGTTTCTTCTAAGAGCTTGCATTTGGTTAGTCATTTTATCTCCCGATTGGGAGAGCTTGCTTCTCCAGAGAGCAGTCCTATACATAGAGTTGCAGCTTACTTCACAGAAGGTTTGATTCTCCGATCAACCAAACTTTGGCCTCATGTCTTCCATCCCATTGCTGTGGACCTTGATTTGAGTGATGATGATCTGATGACAGGCTTCCAGCTTATCAATCATATTAGCCCAATTCCTAAATTTTTCCATTACACAGCAAATGAGATGATTTTGAAAGCATTTGAGGACAAAGACAGAGTTCACATTATAGATTTTGATATAAAGCAGGGTCTCCAGTGGCCAGCCCTTTTTCAGAGCTTGGCATCAAGGCCGAGGCCTCCAGCCCATGTGAGAATTACAGGAATTGGAGAGTCCAAGGAGGACCTCCAAGATACAGGGGATAGGCTTGCAGGCTTTGCAGAAGCCTTAAATCTTCCGTTTGAATTTCACGCAGTTGTTGATAAATTGGAAGATGTGAGACTTTGGATGTTACATGTTAAGGACAAGGAGACCGTCGCGGTAAATTGCTTATTGCAGCTGCATAAGACATTATATGGTAATGGGTCTGCCTTAAAAGATTTACTTGGACTTATTCAGAGTACAAAACCGGCTGTTGTGGCAATGGTTGAGCAGGAGGCAAGTCATAATGATGCCACCTTCGAAGGACGCTTCTTGAACTCACTGCAGTATTACTCAGCTATATTTGATTCAATTGATGCCAATCTTCCGCCAGACAGTCCTGCTAGGTTCAAGGTGGAGCAGTTTTATGCAAGAGAGATCAGGAACATCATAGCTTGTGAAGGACCAGAGAGGATTGAAAGGCATGAAAAGTTTGAGCTTTGGAAGCACATGATGGAGGAAGGAGGATTCACGCAGGTTCCTCTCAGAGATAGGGAAATTTTTCAAGCCAGAATGTTGTTGGAGATGTTCTCCTGCAAGAGTTACAGACTGAAGCAACAAGATGGAGGACTTACACTTTGTTGGTTGGAACAGCCCCTTTTCACAGCTTCAGCATGGGAACCTCGGGGAAGTGATGGTGCCAGCACCTCATCTCCTACATGATGGGCTTTATTTGTTTTTTCCCCTTATGCTATTGTATTCATTACTTAGAAATTCTTTGTAGACACACATTATTTCATTCTTTTGAGGGGATCTCACCTGCAGCTACAGCTTTACTGTATGCTGCTTTTATTGGTCTATCTCTGCAGGATACGTTTGGATTATTCATTGTGAAGGGCTTGCATCCAAGCTCTAGTTCCTATTTTGCATTATGCAATGGGAGTTGCGTCAAGCAGGTTGTCCTGCAACAGGAAGGAAGAGGAGCTGTGGCCGAAGTCCATTTATAAACCTTCTGCCACAAGTTCTTTCGTTATGCCTTCACCATTTTATTCTTTCATTCTTTTCCCTCCCGTCTCCAAATTCTTGTTTATATATTCATTCATTCTTTGTAGTATTTAGGATGATGAGCTGCAATGAAGATAAGTTCTAGGTTTATTCATATGTCCTCATGTCCTGAAGAAGAAAAAAGTAGTCTATACTCTTCGTGTTGGTAAAATTCATATGTATTTTTTGTATTAGCATTGCTGCTCCTATATCATTCTTTTGCCCTGTGAGGCTCTTAAATGTAATAATGTAATACCATACATATGTCAATTTATTGTGTAGTTTTTGGAAAATGTTCTTTGACAGGAAGATTATGGTCTGTTTCTTTCTTGTGTACTTTTCATATCTGAGCAGAGGATAGGATACTTAAACAAAGTGTGGTATATTATTTACAGCTATAGATATGATATGTTGTACTTCACTATTCTTATTGTATTCCACTAACGGTAGGGGCTAATGGATATTTTTGCATTCATACATGTGATGCACTAACACCGAAAGTTTGAATTTGTTGTGCGGGCTACCAGCAGAAGAAAGTTTCAATGTGCCCGCAATGCATGCATGTGATACACAAGCAGAAAACTTGCAGGTTGAAGCTAATTGTTGAAAGCAAATTACAACAAAAATCAAATTGTGTAATGTCGTTTATGGTTGCAGGGACTGTGGCATCTCAGGGTTATATGGGAGTAAAATCAGTTGTACACTAATCTAGGTTAATTAAGAAAATGTAAACAACAGTTATTCAGTTAATTTATATTTCATTGAGTTAGGAAATGATAAATTGAGATATTTAAATGAGAGAAAGATAGATGTACTTTAGCTCTCAATTTGCTGTCAGAATATGGAAGCTAATGATGTGCATGTGGTACAAAACCAGATTAGGATTCTTCTGTTGATCTAGAGTTGTTTAGGGTTGATCATGGGCAACATGGGACTAATCTCTAAGGCATAGATTTGATCCGGTAGACAACAAAGTTTTAACCATGTTAATATAATTTCTAATATCTAAAATGTCTTTAAGGGAAGTAGTTGCATTTCAATAGTCGTATTTTTTGTGGTCAACTTCTTTTTAGATCAACTTTATGGCTTTGGGTGGTGAATGTTAGAAGATAACACATACATTGTTGGAAGACAACACACACAAATGAATGTTGGAAGACAACATGAACAAGCATGCAAATGAATGTTGGAAGACAACATGCACAAACATGCAAATGAATGTTGGAAGACAACACACAGATTTTGATGGAGTGGTTTCCTTTTATTCCTTCAAATTGAAATGGTCCTAGAATGATTTAGCCTCATTGTAGCTTAATTTATGAATGTCTTTTAGTTGCATAAATGAATGTCTTCAAATACCAAAACATAGCAATAAGTCATGCAAAAGCATACCAAGTTTACTCCCAAAGGCTAGTAGGTAAGGATGGGTTGACAATTTTGAATTTGAAAATTTGAATCTTAGGGTGAATCTTGAATGGGTTGAGATTGAACTCAAGCATTGCAAGATTGACTTGGGATGGGAAAATATAAATCTAGAAATCAAGAATAAGTCCATGGTAGTCTAGACCTCCTAGTATTGTGAATGTATGAAAATAGGCAAAATCCATGGTTGCAATAAGGTCAAATGTATGCAAATGTGTGAAAATGGGGATGGATAGGGATTCAAGAATGAGTCAAACTTAGCACAAGAGAGTAGCACTTGTCAATATGTAATTGTATTAGTAGTCATTCTATTAAAATGGGCCCAAAACTAAATGAGAACTTGCATGAGTGTGAAAATTTCACCACTATATTTTGTCCCCACTTTGAGGTGTATGTATGTAACATCAATATATATTTCAAAGTATGTGAACATTCTCAACCAAAATGAAAAATAAGTATTTAGATGTAAAAAGATATGGGATATGTGTAAAGTAATGGATCCATCACAACTTCTTCATTTCTTCATCTATTTGTTGTGAGTGATCCATAGGAACTTGTAAAATAAATAAAAGATATGAAATGAGTAGTTTTTGTCACATAACTAAAATAGGTTAAGTAACTAGTTTGTTTCAACAATCTTTAAACAATGAGAAGTAGAGAGGGAGAGTAGGGTTAGAATTTTTCTTGTATAAAAAGTGTATTACTAGTCTACCTAGTGCAAAGAATAATGTGGTGTGACATGTAATGCAATCAAGTTTCACCTCAGTATGGTGATGAACATTTGTTTGACATAATGCATTGTGTGAAATCTTAGTATAGGAATGTTTGTCATATTATATGCCCCTACAATTCGATGCATATAAAGTGTGAAAGAAATTCGATGAGAGGGACCAATAATACATAGAAAATAAGTGTAATATAAGGAAATATAAGTGTGTAATGACAGATCATGCAAAATCATGTAACAATACCATAGATCATGTGACAAGTGAATGGAAGAATATTGAATGAAAGCCAAATGAATTAGAGTTAATAATCAAGGCATAGAAGGTTGTCTCCAATATGGGTAAACCAGTGTGATATAACTTATAGATGCATAAGAGATGGGCATCAATGCACATAAATTTGGCCCCAATATACACAAATAAAAAATTAAAGGTGACCCTAAAGGTGAAATAAGGATAATGTGACTAAATATAACATGGGGGAAGGTGGTGTCTCCAAGGTGGCTCTAGCAACGTGACAAGGCATACAAGCTCACAATAGTATGGGGAAGACATGATGTTTACAATGTAATAGAATAACTCTAAGCATATGATGGGTAAGTACATGTAAATGGGGGACCAAAAAGGAGTCTTAAGTGACCTTTTTTTTTTTAAAACAAAAAAAACATTAATCTTGGATGAGAAATTGAAGATAGTTATGCTCAGAATTTGGAGACGCAACAAGAACAAGAGTCGTAGTTCTTTGAACCTAATTTCTAAACTACTATTTTTTTTAAATGATGGAGATTAAGGGGTTCAAAAAGGGGGAGCACACAAAGTGTGTTGGAGTGAAAAAGATACTGAGAGGGGGGGGGGGGGTGAATCAGTGTCTTGAACTGATTTGACAAATTTTACAGAAAATGAAAGAAAGCAGATTTATGCTCTCATTTTTCAATGATTAACTCATCCATATATTAAATGCAATCACATATAACTGAAATGAGAAGTATGATAGTAAAAGAATGCATAATAAAGCATTCACACAATAAATCAGAGGAACCATAGATGAGCAAAGTGACACAAGATATGTCGAGTGGAAAACCCTCCTAGGGTAGAAAAACCACTCCTAAACTGTTGTCATTCTGACTTGTATTTTCAAATCACTGTTTACAATGCCTTATAGGCTAATTTCTGAGCACCAACTCCTCATTTAGAGACACCAATCTCAAGGAGCACCAACCCCTTTTAGATTACTGAATTACTATAACACAGAGAATCTCTTTGTTTCATTTTTGCTCACAGAAACCCACACTCTTAATCTATCTAATACCCTAAAGACTCAAAAAAATGAATCCTTAAAATATTAAATAAACTAAGTAAAAACATTTGCTTCGCATCATATCATCTATTTGTATTACAGAGCTTTTTCAACTTTTTCTTTTTGATACAACAAGAAGTTACAGTCTCAACAATAACATCACCATCTCATAGTGATGAAACACTAAACATATATCTACTTTCTCTTTTCATATTTTATTACAAAAGTTATCTCATCTCTCTCAACAACAAGTCACATTGATGAAAAAACTGTATATATATGTATTTCAAGAACTTTATTTTTGATGAAGGAATATCATTGAATCTAAAACCCTTATGCTTTTTCAGACAAAATGAACCAGTAAAATGATGACCAGCAGAAGCAGAAAGATTTTATGTAATGGCAATACAAAGGACCATTTTAAATCAGACAAGAATATTTCAAGTAAAGCTTCTTTTTCACACAACAAGATTTTTCATAACCTTGATCTAAATGTAGAGAAAAATGCACAAGTAATACATATTCCCTCTTTCGGAAAACCCATATTCATCTATTTGTAAAAGAACCTCCAAAGATTTAATGACAAGTGGAGGAAAATATCAGAGAGATAATTATATGCTTCAAATAACCTTCGTTCAAGCTGAAACAATCAGAGAATATCACAACTAGAGTCTATGAGAGATCTGTAACCGAACCCCTCTCATAATGAACACAAAAACTAGAAATAAACAACTTTTTTCAGAATACCCACAAAGAGAAATGATGTAGCTGAAACTAGTGCAAGCTTTACTGACATAGTGATCAAAAGCCCATTTGCATTTTCAAATTCGAATCACAAAACAATAACTTCCTTTCCAAATTCGAGCCAAAATAAGTAATTGACATTTGCAAATATAAACACAAATTGATGGAAATGATACTTGAGTAAGCACGAATCAAAAAAATGCATGTGAATATGTAACAAAGCATTTACCAACCCAGATGAAAGAGAAAAATAACGAATCTTTTTTCAGCTCAAGCCCTCACCCAATGACATATGACAAACCAAGAAACCGACCACGCCATAGCTCTTATAGAGAGTTGCACCAACTTTCATCAGAGTAGCAACAAGTAATCATCATAACAAGAGACGTTACACATCTAACACTCATCACCATATGGAGGCGTCCACCAGCAGAGAAAAAAGATTGCCATGGTAGTGGCGGTTGAAGCAAGGGTTTCAACCCTTAGCAAAGAGTGAATGATCAAAATTTTTGTCCTAACTTCCTTTCTCCCAAGTCATTCGATGAATTTACCATAGTGAAAAGAACTTTGAAGTCTGATGAATGGAGACATAATGATTATCAAACATATCATTAATTTTTCAAGTCCGTAGTCATAAAAAATGCCAAGTATGCCACAATATCATTACCTTCACATCAACATGTAGATTCTTTTAATCATCTAGTGAACATTATGCCATTTCCAAGTCTATCAAAAACACTGACAGAGCTAGAGATGAATGATGGGTATTGAATGCTCTATAGTCAACCAAGAATACAATGCAATAAAATCTACTCTAGGATGTGCTGCCACCAAATATTTCATTTATATGACTTTTAAATGAGCCATTATTTCATGATATGCCAAGAGACCAATATGATATGTGCCCGCAAATACAATGTGACCAAATGAAACCCGATAGGATTAAATTAATGTCATGTAAAATTGTTGGTGTAATTAAATGTTTTGTACCTTGTCCTAGGTCATGATTACACCTTAGTTAAGTTTACTTAAGGACCACATAGGAGTTGTTGGAGAATTTCCACCTTTGGTTGACTTATCTTATTATTACTTTATCACCTCCACCTTTCATGGATATATCATGTGATTAGGTTTCCACCTTTTGTGGGTGATCCACTATTTGTGGTGGTTATCACATTATCACCTTTCCACTTTAGGTGGAGTGATAGCTTTTCATTGTTGTATCATGTCATAAGATTACAACACTTGTCATAATCTTATGCACTCCTATGTTCTCAGCTTGGCTATATAACCAAGGGGTCTCTACTACATTTACACATTGAATTATATTATTGACATTGAATACAGTTTATTCTTGTCACATTATTTTCTCTCTTCTTTGTGCTTTCCATTTGGTCCATAGATCTTGGCATCCATAGCCAATTCTAACATGGTATTAGAGCGAGTTGGGTGCCATTGGAGAGTCTTTTTCTGAAGAGAGGTACCAGATTTGGGGAGGTTCCATTTTTGGCTCTTTATTGCAAGTTTATATAGGAGCTTGTTGGTGCAAATCTAAGCTCACCATTGCATCCAGAAGGTTCGAGAAAGTTGATTTTTCCTTTTGTTTCGTCCAAATCGGAAATATGAGGCCAAATCTATGAGGGTTTGAAGCTGCATTGTGGTTGCCAAATCCAGAAGGTAGCTGCATTTTTGGAGTATTTTGGGTCAAATCTGACCTTGCCATCGCGTCCAAAAGGGCCAAAAACCCTAAGATCAATTGTCCATTCGTCGATTTTGGAGCAAATCATCCGATGAGGCAAAAATAATTTGCCCGGAGAGCCGTACGACCCCCCAGATTGCGTCATAATTACGGTACGATTTTTCCAAAAAAATAAAAAATAAAATTCATTGAAAGTTTTTTTCGAAATATTAAAATCTGCAAATAAATTTTATTTGCAAAATATTTGATTTTAAAATAAAATAAAAATAAAAATAGAAAATCAACAAAAAAAGAGTCTGCTCTGCGGACTATTGTACAAAGTACCACAAGGAGGTACTGTACCCACGACAGGGTACTCTCCTCCTGCCGTGTTGCCACGTGGTGGGCTTCTAATCTCCCCGCGGGCCCTCAATCCAATTGGTCGACAAAATCCACAAGCGGCTACAAAAATACAAGCCGGGAAAATCCACCGGTGATCTCCAAAAATCTGGCGGTTTAAGAAGATTCGACCGAATATTCCTCGGGAATATTCCAATCAAAATTTCGGCGAGCAAAAGGGAATATTTCAGCCATACTAAGCATATTCCGAAAGTTTTTTGGGCAGGAGGTTTTTTTCCTACGACGGGCACTAGACCGTCAAATTTAATCATTGTCTCTGATGACATCAGGAATACGTCAGCACGACGTCATCGGATCTTAAGGATTTTTTGGCCTCCCTCCCATTTGCATTTTCATTTTGGAAGGCGAACTTCAAAGCTTCATAACTTGCTCATTTTGGCTCCTTTTTCGAGATTTTTTTTTTTATTTGGGCTAATTGTTTATGCTCTACATAGTGGTGCAATCATTTTTTGGTTTTGGCTTCTAGTTTTTCCAGAAATTGTAGATTCTCACAGGTGTTGCTACTTCGTCCTCATTTTGGGAACTTTGGGAGCTCATAACTTGCTCCTATAGTAACATTTTTGGGTGAATTTTTTTTTGAAAGTGCATGGTTTTTTGTGTAATTTCCAGTGGTGTGATTAGATTTATCTTATCTACTATAATTTTTTCACTTTGTGTCTGTGACCTATTTTGGCAATTTGCATGTACCAAGATCAAAGTCCACTTTGCTATTTTTGGCAATGGCAATTGTAAACGCACTAAGTATAAAGTACCAAATTACATATTGTTTGGGGGGTTTCTTGATTGAGTGATTTGGGGGGTAATCTTTTGCCTTTGTTGGCTTTTGTCTCTTGATTGGTCTATTGTGTGACTAAGTTGAGGATTTTAATATGGGCATTAAAATACATCCTATTTTAATAAGGTTAAATCGATGGAACTTTAAGTCTTGGCGAGATGGAATCCTAATACATTGTAGGTGGCTTAATCTTTTGCCATATTTCTATGGACTAGTTCCTAAACCTTCATCAAAATGGAAGAGAGTTGTGTGGGACATAAAAACAGAACATATTGTAGGATTAATTGGTTTTAATTATGATATTGATACACTAATGGTCATTGATGGTATTGAGATCCCTCGTGATCTTATGACCAGACTTTGGGAGATGTATGGAGACTTGAATGAACCTCCATTCCTAGAGGATCCTGTTGCAGATTGTCTTGTTCCACTTGCAGAGTTTTGAACTATTGATGATAAAATAGCTAGAACACTTGCTCATTGGGAAAGGTATGGTAGTTTTTATGACACAAAACCTTCTCCTTCTCCTACAGAGACATCTATTGAGACTTCAGTTTCTATGGCTCCTAATCTAGATTTAGAAGGTTCATCTTCTTCATCTATTAGTCAACATATTGAGGTTGAGGAGTCTTCTAATATAGCATTGGTAGAATCATCTATTGTTGCATTTGATGATGCTTTTGATTCCATAGTTTGGGTTCCTTGTGATTCAGTGTAGCAGGATATACATTGCCTTCCAAATATGGCTCCTTTGGATGGATTCTTGATAGGTATTTCAGACTTGTTTGTGGAGTCTCATCTTGCAGATTTGGGGGACATCATTGATGATATTCATCTTCTCTTTGAGGAAGATGCTCCTTCTTCAGTTTTTGTGAGGGAACACTCTGACCCTCTTGTTCAATCTCTACATGATCATTCTTTGCAATTTGGCGTGAGTGTGGATAATTTTGGACAACCTTTGGAGGAGGCTTCTTTGTCTTCAGAGGGGATATCTTTTTCTTTGGATCATGTTCTGCATTCTTCTCTACTAGATGTTGGATTGTACTCTTCAGCAGTGTGGCCTAGAACACTTGTTTGGAGTGTGTCAGCTTTCAGCATCGACATGGAGACATTTGAGCATGCTTCAGAGACATTATACATCATCCGTCATTTTGACATCCTACATACATTCTTGGTTTTGTTTCTTCCTAAGGGGAGGAACGTTGTTCGGTGAGATTGGATCATCTTCAACATTCAATGTCGAGCTTCTACCATCATTGCAGGAGACTCAACATTGAGGGGGGGCTACCTTGTCTCTCTTCTACTTCTCTCTTATGGGGGGGTCTTTTTCCTCACATGGGGTTTTTACCTTCTCATGCATCATTGAGAGCATTTCATTCGTTGTATTTCATCTCTCTTTTGGGGGGGAGTTTTGTCCAACTGGGTTTTCTCCTTTTCTCCATTTGTGAGAGATTGCATTGCACTTGTACATGGGTACCTAACATGGCCTAGTTGTCAGGACCCATCTTGCATTGTTTGCATTTGTCTACATTCTCCCTAAGTTGCACTTAAGGGGGGGTGTTGGTGTAATTAAATGTTTTGTACCTTGTCCTAGGTCATGATTACACCTTAGTTAAGTTTACTTAGGGACCACATAGGAGTTGTTCGAGAATTTCCACCTTTGGTGGACTTATCTTCTGATTACTTTATCACCTCCACCTTTCATGGACATATCATGTGATTAGGTTTCCACCTTTTGTGGGTGATCCACTATTTGCAGTGGTTATCACATTATCACCTTTCCACTTTAGGTGGAGTGATAGCTTTTCATTGTTGTCTCATGTCATAAGATTATGAAACTTGTCATAATCTTATGCACTCCTATGTTCTCACCTTGGCTATATAACCAAGGGTCTCTACTACATTTACACATTGAATCATATTATTGACATTGAATACAGTTTATTCTTGTCACATTATTTTCTCTCTTATTTGTGCTTTCCATTTGGTCCATAGATCTTGGCATCCATAGCCAATTCTAACAAAAATGATGAAATATAGTGGCCGTTCCAAATAAAATCAATATAAATTTATTCAAAGTCATTTACCAAAGCAATAAGGTCTGATAGGAGAGTTATCATTTCTATCAAATGTTTAAGGAAACTCGATAGGGTTTACTTAATTTTCAAAGCCGTCACCTTTATGTATTTAAGAGAGATAATAGTAAATACCATAATGTCCAAACCAGTATTGCCTTCGAGCCATAAACATTACCTTTGGTGGTAGTAAGAAAGAATCATCTTGAAACTGAAACCATCATGTCCTTACCAGTGACACCAAGATTATGTGAGAGAGCTATGAAATGACAAAACCAACTAAAGAGTGAATAGAAACCTCATATATCAATGATGCCAAATGAATTTTCAGACTCGAATGCCAAAGAGAGAATTTAAATAATTCCAACCCAATATGCCATGAAGGCAAATGAAACTTGTCAATGATGCTAGTGAACAATCCTGATAAGTATCAATGGAACCAACAAACCAACTGATAAAGAATGGCTGAATTGATATACCTGATGTGCAATAATGAAGGGCCAACCTATCATAATGAAACCAACTGTTCCATGATCAACTTATGATATTAGTGAACCAACCTAAATAGCCATGCCATATACCTATATAAGAAAGATAACCTTTATCAAAATTCCATAGCTAAACCAATGAAATGTCAAGATCACAGAGACACAATCAGAGTGCCATAATTCCAAGTTTGACATCAAGGAAAAAAATATCAACAAACTCCCCCTTTGTCCTTAATGGAAAAACACAAACATGTCTCTCCCCCTTTTTGCCTCAATGACAAAGGATATAACAAAGGAGAATATGCAATTCCATAAACCACAAATGAAGTGCTAACCAAGTACCATAATGCCATGAAACTCAACTGAATTGCCAACAAATAACTATATGAACTAGCAGTGATCTAGAAATCCATTATCTAACTACCCTGTGTCTCTGAATCTCATAAGATGACAAATATCAAAGTTCTTTAGTCATCATATTGTGCTAGAACCATCAAAGTATTGTCACCAACTATAAACACAATGTTACCAACATGAATAACCATATACCAAGTCACCAAATATGACAACATCAAGGATATTATGAGCTTCTCCTCCAAAGTAAGATAACAAAGAAAAAAAGATTCTCAAGAATCTCACCGCAAATCTCTTCCAAGAACAAGATTGTCATAAGACATGATATTATCCAACATTTTTCATAATACTTAAAGCACACTGTGTGAAAAACAAATCTCAAGATACTCTTCCCAAAATAGCCTTGCTTCCCCATTATCATTTACTTGGCATGGACATCATAAGCATAAACAAGATCACATCACTGTAACGTATCAACACCAAATGAAGCAACAAACTGAGATATCAAAGTACTATATCATTGCTATCCAACCACTATTATTGCATCATACATATTTTCTCCATTGTAAAAGAAAAAATTGCCACCAGAATGCATAAAATCTAAACAATGATGAGCATTATCCAAAGTGCAAGTTCGATGATCAACAAGCATCAAAATAAAAGTGTTACCACACACTGTCCAAGATATTTAGGTGCCAAAAAAATAGATATTATTGTTATACCAATACTGTCATTAATCTGAAAAAAATCTTGTAGAAATAATCTCCTTGGATTGTGATGTCAAACATTCATAATGCATATCTACTACACTTTTCATTGACCCTTAACATGTATCACATTTCAACAATATAAACTTGTCATAGTGGAAACAATTTTGCTGTCCATAATCCACTGTTAGCAAACCCGATAGTCATAGCATTCAAAAATATGAACTAAACATGTACTTTCAAAGCAGAAACACAACACCACAGATCTATGTCAACATGACAATGCATTGTACTAAAACCAGTCATCATTTTAACCTTATAAATGCAGTTGATAACCCAACTCAAATCTAGGTTTGAACTATTTTAACAATTCTTGAATCTTCAAGCTGTGTGAACATGTGAATCAAAGATTTATACCACAGTAAGAAGTATCATATTTCTTGAATTAAATGTTGTGAACAAACAACATACCTTCTAAAATTTCAGGGGTAAGAGATAAAACATTTGACAACTCCCCCTAACTTCATGCTTCTCTTTATGCACTAGTAGAGGTCACTTGTGCAATATGCACAAGACTTAATCCATCCTTCTCCTTTTTTTCTTTTGTTCTCCAAACCTTCTTAACACCTATCTTCTTCTTGTCCAAGGTATTTGCCTATTGTTGCTTGGTCAAGGTATTAGTTCTTTTGCTATGTCTAGATGACTTCAACACATTATTTCTACAAGATTGAGCTCTATGTCCAAAATAGTTACATCTATAACACATGACATTTTGATCTGAACCAAAAGAACGATAACTTTTTCTATTACCAATCTTATCATTCCACCAATAGTTAATTTCTACATGACTAGCTTTGTGGAAGGTATAACATATAGTGTCATAGTTCTATTTTGACAAACTATAAGTACTATTTCCCTTATTCCATTTATAATTATTTCTGGCATAACTTTCACAATCTCTAGCCCTATGTCCATAAACATGACATGAATAGGAGTAAACATGGAATTGAGAATAATTGTAACTTATTGATTGACACTTCTTGGTAGATGAGAAACCTGCAAATCTGTTAACAACCTTGCTATCAGTCTCTAGAGCATGATAGTTCAAGTCTATTTTCTTCTTAGGAATCTACCTAGCCTTGAAAATTTTCCCATCAGTTTTTGCAAACACAATTTCCTTGTTAGATTCATCTTTGACACCAGAATTTTGTCCAGCCTCATATCCCACTCCTGTGGGATCCTTAGAATGCTTTTTCCTGCCCAATATCTTATTCAATAGATTAGTAGTATGATCAAATTTCTGATTTTTACCTAATTGAATCTTGACACTTTCAAGCTCTTTTCTTAATGCAACTACTTCTCCTTCAAGTTTTAGACAAACAATTCTTTTAATCTCCAAATCAAAACTCACAACATTAGCTATCCTCTTATATTCTTCAATTTCAATTTTCTGACTTATAATAATATCATCTCTAAGAGTTA